>OZ024804.1:16243221-16661836 GCA_964017045.1 Omphiscola glabra | reverse complement strand
TTAATGTTTTTGGTAATTCTTTTTATTTTTATTTTAATTCCATCCAAACGAACATGTCAGTCTTGACGTGGTGTTTGCAATCACAGTTTTGTTTAGAATATACTATATTTTTTAAAATGTTGCCCACAAGATCTCAATGCACATCTAATTGTTGCAGCAAGTAAGGTTGGAATGACATTTTGAATTGCACTTAATTTTCTTTTTCTCACAAAGACACTTCATGTTTTGGCAATTGACCTTGCACATACACCTCACAAATCATTGACTGCTTCCTGTTGAGTGAGAGATAGCTGCAGATCGGAGAGGTATTTCATGGCCAGGGCGTCTTCAACGTTCAAAAAGTCCCTTGGACATACATCGAAATGTGATCTCGCGTACAGTTGTTTCAAGATATCTTGTGCAGTTCCAAGGTAAAAGCCATCTTCTGTCACTGTAATAACAACGGCCAAAAAATTGCGCTAGTCACCACGGCCCTTGCCAACGCCACGAAGAGGAGCTCGCTCAGTGGCTCCTAAAGGTGCAGGAGGGACATTTTTGTCAGAGTTTATTTTCATTTTTTGGGGGGCCTAGATTTCAAGGTTCGATTTAGATTCTTTGCAAGCTCCTACAGCACTCTTAATCTTGAAACACAGGCTGCACAAAATACCTACACCATAAACTTCTATTTCCTCATCTCCATCGTCTTTAGCAGCATGCCCACAGATAACATGAACATTATGGCGAGAGTTTTGGCATGTATGAGCACCGCTGCATTCTTTATGCAGACACAAGAAACAGCAGGAGTGGAAGGCTCAAGCCGTCATAATCAGTTTGGTTTCCTCCATTATTGGTTGCATTCTTTTCAGTGTTCTGTGTAGTAGGCTCTGTATCTTGCAGCTGGTCATTTGCTTCTTTCTGCGGTGTTATTTGTACGCTTTCTGTTATTTTTTCAAGTTCTTCCTAAGTATGTGTGTCTTGCAAAACACTGAGGAAGACATTGAGAGGCCTTCTTTAGATGTACAACCAAACATAGCTTCATAGTGCGTTCTCCCAAAATTAAAGACCCTGTTCTTCAAAAGTAGTACAAAATGTAATCCATCAGTCCAGTGGTCAGTTTTTTATCTTGCATCAAAGCACATAGCATGTTTTGATGTCTTCATAAGCTCTTTCGATACTGCCCTTAATCTTGGGCCAGTACTCATTTAGGCTGTTCACCACATTGTTGGCAAATTCGCCGCCATTATCGTACTATAGAACAGATGGAACTCCAAGAAACGTAATTATGTCCACGAGTGTGTAGGCTATCTCTTCCGCCTCTTTTGATGTTGGAGCCCTCAGAACCACACACGTTAGATGATCTTGGAACACTATTATAAATTTATATTCCCTATCAGGAAGCCACTGAAAATCGATAAGATCGACCTGACAACAGGATTTGATTTTTTTTAAACACATAGGCAGCACCTTAAAACCCTTTTTGGCACCTTTTTGTTTCTTCTGGCACGGCTGACAAAGTGGTAGGAACAGTTCAATATCATTACGAGCAATGTTCTTATACTTGTGTGTAAGTTCTTTCAACATTTTGTCCAGTCCTCCATGTCCAAAAGCCAAATGAGCCTCATGAGTATTTCAAATAATTCAGAATCCACGACACAGAACTGAATAGACTAACACTTTCTTTCACATAATAGATCAACTACATTCAGTCTCTAGCACCATTACATCATAGCCTTTCAGCAGTCAATAATCTCGTGGTTTCTTCTGAGTGGTCGTCGGAGCCATTTTCACATCATCCATTATATTTTGGTTACTTTTTTCCGTTAGAGAAACGCAGTTTTTAGCAGTATTGGCTCATACTTGATAACCAACGATTCCTGGTATGAAGTAACAATCTGATCATCTCAGCAGTCATCTAGAAACAATAGTGGCTAATGTCTTTGGCGGGAGAACAAAGCACGTGTGTCGCGATCGCCACGCCACTACCGAGGAAAGAATCAAACATCAATGGCGGGGTATTCTATACATTGCCGGGTCGCTCTTCGGCATTGTATTCAATGCCTATTCAATGTGTGAAAAATAAACTATTTTATACTTTGCCTAGAAACTTCAGGCATTCTAAATAATTCCTAGGCATTCTATACAACGCCTAATTTCAGATAATGCCGGGAACATTTACACTAAAAGAAGGGACTGTCCATAATTACATTTGATTGTCTACCTGTCTTAAACTGTCTTTCTTCAAGTATCTCTCATGATTGGTACTAGAAGGTTAATTTGAATTTTTGTAATTAGAACAAAATAATATTGATAATATAATGAATGATCATAAATATGAATTTCTATTTTAATAATATTTTTGAAACAAACATATATATATATTAATTTATTTATTTATATGTATGTTTGTATATAATTATGTATGCTGCCGTTAAGCTTTCAAAACAGAGGCAACAGTGTTTAGAAAGATAACATCATACCAATTCAACGACTTTCAAATGGAGAGTCCATCAACAAAACTGTCTTATAATATCTTATAAAGCACGTAAAAACGTATCTGTCTAAGGGTAAATAAAAAAGAGTTATTTAATGTCCTCAATTAAGTTTAACAATTTTTTACTTAAAGACATTTATTTCTGAGTATAAGTTGTGATATAAAATGATTGTTTTTAATTTATTTTAAACTTGAGCTTCAGACTTAACATATTTTTTTAAGTTTGAACACAAACCATACGTCTTAAGTATATTTATCACCGATTAACGTATATGTCAGTTGGCAATAGCGTTGTTGAAAATATCCTCAAACTAGATAACATGAGATTATTAGTTTCAAAAAATAAAATAGCTACTTTTGAAATTCTTTGGACTAACTCCTCAGAGATAAGATTTTAATTCGGGTGAGTGAAAGATAACATAAAAAATTGAAGTGACCTGAAATGCTCTTGACCTTGTTTGATTTAAGTTTTTTAAATTTGTAAGCGAATATCTCTACAATCTATATTTTCCATTAAATGAACTTCCTTCTCTTTAAACCAAAATGGTAGGACAGGGTTCGCTCTGGCTTGCATATCTCAAAGTGGATTGAAAGATACTGGGGGGGGGGGGGGTGGGGAGGTTTAGGAATAGAGGTAAGCTCATGGAAATTAAGTTGACATGGTTTGTACTTTAGGGATTTGGGATTAGGTGCTTGGAAATAAGGGTTGGAGATAAGGTGTTTGAAAGATAGGAGTTTGGGGATAAGGATAAAATCTAAAACGTATTTGTCCTATTTATAATTTATTATTATTTTAAATCAAAAGGTAAAAATCTTATACTAAAAATTATCATTTAATGCATTCTTACCAAAAGTTGCTTGACTTTTTAAAAAAATGTGCTTTAATTTGTACATTTATTTTTATTTTCGAATCCAATCCCAAGAGTACGCATTTGATATCGTGGTGTATGCAACCAACCACACTCTTGTGTAGAATGTACATTATTTTCTACATAATATTGTTGAAGTCCCTCAATAAAAAATGGTAAGGTGGTAAACAACCTACAAGCACTATGAAAAGGGAAAGGGCATTAAGTAGCGTCAAGTGTTATCTTTTTGAAATGATAACATGAATTTGCATTTAAAATACTACCCAACCACAACAGCTATTGTCATGAGATAAACAGTTGAAACGTTTTTTTTATTTAATCAGTGTTAAGTTAATATTAAGATTATGTCATAATTTTGAATATATCCTGGGCTTTGGTGAGTGTAGTTCAACTACTTCACGTATACATTAAACATGATTTCTTGTACGCCTTTATCGATAAACAACTATGGTATTCTGTATAACAGCCAAAAATAAAGCGAGAATTATACATGATATTAGGTGATATGATAAAGGTATTTAAAATAATTTCCATTAAAAATGTTTAATCCAATTATCATGTGTCCAATTCTTATAAAAAAAAAAAAAAAAAATGTACCTCAAACATACAAAAAAAGCTGAACACCCTTTAAGATTACACAACAGCGTAATCAGGGAGGCACGTCGATAAGTTTACCATACCAGCATCTTAAAAAGAATCTTTAAAATGTTCTGTTACAATAAATATAATCATCCCCCATCACTTACAAATATTTTTTCTTGTATTTTGAATCACAAAATTTCATACTCAACAATTAATGTAAATCATTACATTTTAATGAACGCATGCGTAACAAAATATACTTTTTAAAAGGATATGCTTTTTAAAATAACGTTTACGTATTTTCATCTTAATTAAAATATTAACAAGCCGCAAATTTCTCCCGTTAAAATCCAGTTTTCGAAATTAACAGGTTTATTACAGGCAATCGGAGCGTGCGCACAATTTTAGAGATGCAAAAATAAGCAATGCTCAATATAGATATTTGTACATGCAAAAAGGAATATACATAAAAAGTTCTTTTTATCAATATTAAACATGCTAAAGCCTTATATTAAAATGAACTCAATCTGATGTGAGCGAAAATTTTAAGACCTGAAACAGCGTCAGTGCTTTATGTTGGCCAACTACTTAAAAATTTAAATTTTAAACGATATTTTAACAAATGTAAGCAATGTATTTATGTTTCGTCCAACGTAAACATTACGAAATATTAAGTTATCTTTTTTTTTAAAAAAATGGAAATTGCATTTTTGAAAAATGATTTTGTGGTCCAGGAAACAAAACGTTTTCAATTTTTAAAATTTAGAGTGTTTTTATTTTCTTCTAAGTTGTGGGCTTGCATTGGTCCGTCATTAAACATCATTGGTTCGTCAATGAACATCAATCTAATAGGTAGACTTAACCGCTCTGTGGATTCATCTCACAAATGTAGCGTTTGCTCTCAGTGCACCCAAGGTCGTCGATCATTCCATTATCCCTGATGTAAGCAATGCAGTCTGAGTTGTAACTTGGCATTAATATGTCTGTGGTGAAATAATTTAAAATAAGATGATAAGAAATTTTTTTTGATGTATCCCAACTAATAAAATTTTTTTTTGCTTACATTTAACAAATTCAGTATTCTAGCACAGTTAAGTAGGTAAAAAAACAGAACATAAAATTAAAATTTTATATACCCCATTTAAAATTTACTTGTTTGAAAATGAGTAAAGTCTAATTTATCATTTAATTATTAAAAAAAAACATGCTACTCTCTACTGTAACACCTCTTTCTAAGGTTTAAAATTATTTTAGAATACTTCATCTTTCTTTTTATTTTTTTAGCAAAGCGAGAGCGTATCCGCAAATTTGATCGAAAGAAATTTCGTCGACGGAAAATTGATCGACGGAAATTTGATCGAATGGAAATTTGGTCGAATCTTTTTCTTTTAGTTTCTACGTTAAAAGTTTGCGTCAAATTATTTTTTTGAACGCATTATTTTGTTTTACTATAAAGTTTTTTTTTTATACAACAGGTGACACTTGATTTTTGTTAGATAAAAGACTTGACACATTATGTTTTTTATATAGCCAGTGACACTTGCGGTTTTAGATACAAGATTTGACACATATACTCTCAATAAAAAGGCGTGAAAATGATTATTTTGACATGATTTTAATGACCTCTAAAAGGAATGTTAAGATTCGTGACGTTTGTTATGGCGTCATCATCTGCCCATCTGAAAACAGTTTCTTGTTGCATGTCATCTTGCCCCAGCCAGAATTCAGACACGTAGTAATCAGAGATGTTAAGAAAAATGTTGGTTTTATCCACAGTTTTAAATGTGTATAAATTTGCTCCTTTGGCTATGAATAGAAACGTTGAAAATATTTTTTTTTTTTAATATTACGGTTATTAACTTATTCCTAAGTATCAAAAGTATATATTAAACACCATTATGAAAGCTACTTTAATTGTGTTGCCGCTACAGGCTCATATATTCAATGTATTTTTGTTTCTTTTACTTTAGCTGCAAAGTAATCTTTTAAAAAAATGAAAATAATGATTCAAAAATTGGATGAACTTTTGTGCATGAAACATAGAATGTTGCTACAATTACACTTTCTTGTTCCATTAATCAACAATTCTAATTTTGTTTTTAAATAGGGCCAATAAAAAGTGACCGATACAGTCGGGTTTTGCCCCCCCCCCCCCCCCCCGGGATTCCGGTTGGCAAGTCTGTAGTGACTTGCCGATTTGGAAGCGCTGGCCACCGACCCCCTCGGCGTTAACCCGGGGCACATTACAACCATTGCGTGTCCCGCGTGGCAGACACGGCCATGCATGGTAGTTGCTGGAATAAACAGCTCCTACAGGGCTGCCACCTGTGATGCTTCACAGGGGGAAGAAAAGGCAAACACAGGGTAGGGATCATGATTACAAGTTGCCGTTAAGGGATATGAGGCTATAGGCTGTGGTGGAAGCCTATAGCCGGTGATTCTAAATATGCAGCCCTGAGAAAGCTGCTCCTAGGCAACCGTTTCGTCCCAGCTATTTCGCGAACTAGTTGCGAGGTGGAAACCCACTGTAGAATCCCTCTTAGAGGGCGTCCGATGCTTCCCCGGGACGGGTGGGGGGAGATATTAGGACGTTAATTTACCGTCCCGGCCCCTGGGAGAGTGGACTACGGACGCTTGAAACACAGCGTCTTTGGTCGACCAGATGTCTCCGGTCGCGGAGGGTCTCCGTCGGCGAACCCGATCGAGCGGTTGCGGGCGGGGACGCTCCACGCCCGGGGAGGTCTCTGGCGCCCTTCCGCACGGCCTGCCGCCGAGGCGGCCGGCAGGTGCGGGTGGGCGCCGGGGAGGGCATAAGGAGCGTAAGCTCGACGGCCCGCTGACGCCATTTCCTAATGCGATATTCGAGTCGGGTTTTGCTATTTTATAAGAAATCCGATTGCTTGATATCCAGATACAAACACTGGTGACTTCATTTCTGAATTGTAAAGTTGGCCGTCGTGTTACAGAAAATCCGAAGCACTTTAACATCCGGTTCTACATTTTCTGAAATCCCAAAATCGGATGTTCTTAAAATATAACATATTAATATTAGTATTATTAGTGGTTTTATATAGCGTGGTACCCCAGCCTATGGCTGGGCTCATCAAGCTGTCTATAAAATTTAACAAACATAATTATGAACTTAAAATATTATTTAGTATACATTAATTAAATAAAACAAAACAAACGTGTATTCACTCCAACTATTCCATAACTATTTACATGTCAAGCCATGGACGGCACCCATCAGCATCGTTTATCGGTCAGATGGGGGAATCAGTCCGGATAGTAAAGCTTTAAGAGGTGTGTTTTGTCTAAATAAAATATGGTGTCCTGACAATGAAGGAATGATAAAGGAACACAAAATTGATTAAAAATGCATTATTTGGTATTTTTACGGGTGATTTACTTATTTAAAATTATTTCATTGTTAATACCAGCCCTCTCCACTTTGTTCTAATATACAAATAGAAAAATTTGTAAAGTTTTCATTTCTTTTCTTTGTTGTATTTTTAATTTTATTTTTTTGGGGTCGGGTGGGGTATCTCCCCCTTTCCATGTGTTAAGATTTTTGCATCTAATCAGAAAGATAATATGTATATTATAACTAAAGACCATATGAAGTTGTGATCATTAGTTAAGTTATTTGACGTAGTGTACATACCTCTACAAGATTCCAATGTGACTGAAGTATTAAAAGATGTTCCTGCAGTGAACAAATCTGTCATTTGATCTCTGGGTGTGTTGAAGGTAGGAGCCAGTAGCCCGAAAAAAGGATTTGGTAAAACTACTAAAGATGGTACACTTTAACTATTTTATTTCAAGGATGGACACCAAGTGGACACCAAGTGGACACCAAGTGGACACCAAGTGGACACCAAGTGGACACCAAGTGGACACCAAGTGGACACCAAGTGGACACCAAGTGGACACCAAGTGGACACCAAGTGGACACCAAGTGGACACCAAGTATTATGTTCCGTTGATGCAAGGAATTTGTTAGAGGAAATATTAAATGTTATTAACTTAATAAATGCAGGGGTAAGTAAAAGTCGCCTTCGCCGTTTAGGAAATGTCAAGATAATAGGGAAAGACTGTTTACATAATGTAGGTCAAATTGAAAGGTAGCAAAGGTGCAAAAAAAAACGCGTGTAAGAGAGTAGTGCATGCAGGCAAATCGATATACAGTGGAGTGTCAATTTTTCCCTAAACTAACTTAGTTTGAAAAACTATTTATTTAATATCCTCTAACACTGAAAGTTTCCGTTCACAAATGTGGGTATATATAAAATGTGGCTCCTGTTTCTACTAGATTGGTTAATTCATCAAGTTCTTCCAAACGTTGTAATTTCAATTTGTCGTAATAACACTTAATCAACTCAAAGTCACGTTAATATCTAATTATATACATAGACTGTAATTTCCATAAACACTTGCACATAGCGCAGCTATATGTCAGAGAGAAATAAAACACATACGCCTTTACAAATTTCCTTTCAAGACTGCCAGACGAATAGAACTTACGTTACAATACAGACTAGTAAATACGTCGCAGTAAAAATACGTAACAAAGTCAAGCGCGCGAAAAGCATTCACTAACTAATACAACTCTCAAACCCACACCGTGCACAACAATTATTAATGAACTCCCATACTCAACAGTCTACTCTGTAACACACACTTCGAACGGCGTATCGGGGGTCAGCTGACTGATGCCAAAAATGTCAGCGAATAGAAGACGTTAAAACGTAGAATACAATAGGCTAATATGTCTTTACAGCGGTGTATTTTCCCTAAATATAATTGTCAATAATTTTGCAGATCGCATTATCATAATATGGAAATACCATTTATAAATCTAGAATACAACGTCCTGCTTACCTGGTAACAGTCTTTCTTTTATTCCCAATTATATAGTTTACTAATACCCTCACCAATCTATTCTCACTTTCCCCAAATACAAGAATATTAAATAAAAGGGGCACAAATGAGCAGTGATAAAAAAAAAAAAAATTAAATTGTAATTACATAAATATATCAAACATACGTTACTCATCACCTGAACTTAAAGCGATGACACATAATTTTCACCAACCTCTGGGTAACCGACTGAGAAAAAACTGATGCGTATATAAAGATGTATGGACTGTTTTTTTTTTTAATATGCGCATTAGGCGGCTGGCTAACATTATACATTTAAGGATCACATAATTTGATTCGAAAAGACCAGGGGGGTCACCAAACTTTTTTCCCAGAGGGACAGATAACTGACAAAATGACAAGCGCGGGCCACATAATCAATCTGTACAATACTTGCAAGCCACATAATCATTCTGTACAATACTTGCAAGCCACATAATCAATCTGTACAATACTTGCAAGCCACATAATCATTCTGTACAATACTTGCAAGCGACATAATCAATCTGTACAATACTTGCAAGCCACATAATCATTCTGTACAATACTTGCAAGCGACATAATCAATCTGTACAATACTTGCAAGCCACATAATCAATCTGTACAATACTTGCAAGCCACATAATCAATATGTACACTACTTGCAAGCCACATAATCAATATATACAAAACCTGCAAGCCAGAACGAAGGCTCTAGGGGAAAAGACGAAAAACTCAGTTTAGTATTACGTGTAAATCATGGGCGGTAACCATGGTAACGCCAGAGCATAGGCGGATCTAGCACGAACCGGAGAAAGGACTTGGGATGGCCCGACATACGCCAACGTTACAATTAATATAAACAAGAAAATCTAGATACAATAATTTAAAATTTGAAATGGTAAATTTAAGGCGCATAGCAGTCAGGATGTCTACACACGTGTGTGTGAAGGTATCCTAGTATTCTTAATATTATATTTAAATTGTATCACAATTCAAGTAACATCGGCGGGTCGGATCCTGCCCGCGTGCCGTAGTTTGGTGTTCCTTGGACTAGACAAAAATTAATCAAATAGGAAAAGAAAACTTTCCATTTATAAGATAAGATTCGATTCTTTTATTAATTCAAAACAAATGGAAATGGTTTTTTTATTGCATTGTACATATACAACTTCAACACATAAATAAATATTTGAACAAAGTCCAACTTTTTTATTTAAACAATTTGAACACAAACGTATCTTATAGATGTGCGCAAAATATTACCCAATGTACATTCTCGTGCCTGCCTGTTGTAGTAAAAACTGCAACATCTCTTTTTATAGTTGCGACATCTGAATGAGCAGCATCTTAGATCGACTTCGTGGATGGTTTGTTCATTCTGATCAAGTACTACGCTAGTATCCACTATTTTAACCCATGTTGTCACTCTGCTTTCTACTATTGTTAAAAAAAAATTAATTAATACGATACGATGAGCAGCAAATATGTTTGGTTTAGCTGTGCTTAAAACTTTCAAATGTTAGCCTTTTCTTTTTCTATAGCCCCAGTATGTGGTGAAAGTTCTCGTTAGTTCCAGTGTGTGTTTAAGTTCTTGTTAGTCACAGTGTGTGTTGAAAATTTATATATGTATTTAACTTTTAGAAATGATCCTGCTTTTCTGCATGATAAATATCTAGAATTTGTATTACTGTTTATTTTATTTGAAACCGTTGGAAATTAAAAAGCCTATACACTTTCAAACTAAATTTATATAATAATACAGCTTTAATTAGTTTTTTTTTTTTTACTTCTGAAACTCAAAAGAAATGATAATAAACTATATCTTAATAGCTTTATTTACATTCTTTTCACAGCTTAAAACTTGTAGCAATGGCTTGGAATAAAAGTTTTTTAAAATAATAAAATATAAACTATTTTTCCACTTTTTTATTTAGGGGGGGGGGGGGGAAATCCTGAAATAAATTGCTTACTCTTAGGGTTATTTTAAAAGGAATTATGGGCACAAGTTAATGTAAGAAATGTTCCCCTCATATTATAAATTACACTGACATTATTCAAAGGTAGTAAAACTTGTTTAACTTACAACCATGACAAGCTGCCAATAGGAAATATATCAGGACAAATTCGATTAGCTTATAATCCATTGTTTCCTACAATGTATGGACCAATTGATAAGACCTGGTAATAAAAGGGAGAAATGAGTAGCAATATATGTTTTGTACTCAGATACACTTCAAACCAAACGTTTTACAAAATAAATCACGGAAATATTCTTGGTATTTTCTATTCCTTTTTTTTTTATAACATATTTAAAACCTATTTAACTTTTTTTTACAAATATTTTCTATCCAATTTGGTAACTATTCAGCATAAGTTGTAGAGGTGTTTACAGATATTTTCTAAATTTGTTTTTTTATAGTCTCCCCCCCCCCCTCAACCAGTACTAGAAAAATTGTGACAAGTCTCACAGGTCCTAAATTGTGACAAGTTTCACAGGTCCTAAATTGTGACAAGTCTCACAGGTCCTAAATTGTGACAAGTCTCACAGGTCCTAAATTGTGACAAGTCTCACAGGTCCTAAATTGTGACAAGTCTCACAGGTCCTAAATTGTGACAAGTCTCACAGGTCCTAAATTGTGACAAGTCTCACAGGTCCTAAATTGTGACAAGTCTCACAGGTCCTAAATTGTGACAAGTCTCACAGGTCCTAAATTGTGACAAGTCTCACAGGTCCTAAATTGTGACAAGTCTCACAGGTCCTAAATTGTGACAAGTCTCACAGGACCTAAATTGTGACAAGTCTCACAGGTCCTAAATTGTGACAAGTCTCACAGGTCCTAAATTGTGACAAGTCTCACAGGTCCTAAATTGTGACAAGTCTCACAGGTCCTAAATTGTGACAAGTCTCACAGGACCTAAATTGTGACAAGTCTCACAGGTCCTAAATTGTGACAAGTCTCACAGGTCCTAAATTGTGACAAGTCTCACAGGTCCTAAATTGTGACAAGTCTCACAGGTCCTAAAATTGTGACAAGTCTCACAGGTCCTAAATTGTGACTAGTCTCACAGGTCCTAAATTGTGACAAGTCTCACAGGTCCTAAATTGTGACAAGTCTCACAGGTCCTAAATTGTGACAAGTCTCACAGGTCCTAAATTGTGACAAGTCTCACAGGTCCTAAATTGTGACAAGTCTCACAGGTCCTAAATTGTGACAAGTCTCACAGGTCCTAAATTGTGACAAGTCTCACAGGACCTAAATTGTGACAAGTCTCACAGGTCCTAAATTGTGACAAGTCTCACAGGTCCTAAATTGTGACAAGTCTCACAGGTCCTAAATTGTGACAAGTCTCACAGGTCCTAAATTGTGACAAGTCTCACAGGTCCTAAATTGTGACAAGTCTCACAGGTCCTAAATTGTGACAAGTCTCACAGGTCCTAAATTGTGACAAGTCTCACAGGTCCTAAATTGTGACAAGTCTCACAGGTCCTAAATTGTGACAAGTCTCACAGGTCCTAAATTGTGACAAGTCTCACAGGTCCTAAATTGTGACAAGTCTCACAGGTCCTAAATTGTGACAAGTCTCACAGGTCCTAAATTGTGACAAGTCTCACAGGTCCTAAATTGTGACAAGTCTCACAGGTCCTAAATTGTGACAAGTTTCACAGGTCCTAAATTGTGACACTGGGTTTTAAATTGAAACGAAACGGAAAACTAATATTTAATCAAACATACAAAAATATGTTTTATTTGAAGAAAACAATTTTATCTATCACATTAACTGAACTATTAAGTGATGCCTTTACACCGAGTAAGTAAATCAGTTGTGATAGACTGGAATAGCATACGTTCAAAAACTACTTCATTTGTTTGGTTTGTTTTCCAATATCTTTTTTTTAAACTCATATAGACAAAATTGAAATAAAGAAACAGATTTAAAATGTTGTCTTGTTTAAAAGTATGTATTTATTTATGTCATGAAAATGAATATACACAATATTATATATGTTTAATCCATTTATTTTGATCAATAAATAATCGTATCTAATCTTATCTTTAAATACTTACACGGATTGAAAGCCTCAAGAAGATGTGGATTTGAAAAAATCAGGCTGAGCACTCTAGCTAGTAGCCAGCTGATAATTAAATAGTTACTCAAGCTAAAAGCCAGCTGATAATTGCATAGTTACTCAAGCTAGTACTTAGCTGATAATTAAATAGTTACTCAAGCTATTACTTCGCTGATAATTAAATAGTTACTCAAGCTATTACTTCGCTGATAATTGAATAGTTACTGAAGCTAAAAGCAAGCAGCTAATTGAATAGTTACTCAAGCTAGTACTTAGCTGATAATTGAATAGTAGTTACTCCAGCTTAAAGCCAGCATCTAGGCACAGTAAATGTTCGAGTTAAATTATTAAAGCGCTCAACGGAAACGCTGAACTTGGCTAAGAATTATTTGAAACACTTATTACCAGCTTCGTAATACACATGCGTTCTTGCTTTGAAATGTTTCTTAAGAACCTGTTCCAGTGGCTTTGCTTCAAACCAGCAACTAATAACATAACGTTTCACTGCCGTCTAAAATATAAATAATAACATAAAATAAATATTAAAATAATGTTATGACCCCCCCCCCCCCCAAAAAAAAAAAATAAAAAAAAATAAACATAAAATGTTCCATTGTTATTACAACTTGCACCACTGTGTCAACTGCAATCGCCCAGAGACGGCTGTTGGTTCTCTTAGAATTCGTCAGCTGCAGAAACAAAGCTTCTCACTTAATAATTTTCAATGGAGTGTCAATAATATATAAGCACAAAGATGATGTGGACATACCGCTGGTTTCTCTGACGTACTTGATGCGGCGAAGGATATCGGTGATGTGCTAATTGTCCTCGAAACCATTAACGAAAAGAAAAGCTATTTTTTTTTTTTTAAATATGGTACTATCAGTTGTTAAAATTAGACTTTTGTTATACATGCTATCCGGTACGGTTGTACAGTTTTTAGACGTTTAAAAGTTGCAAAGCCTAGGAGGCTTTTGTAATATTTTTTTTTAACTCGATTTAGAAAATATGTATTTTTGCATACGGCACACGTATAAAAATGATGGCGAAATAAATTAATCGCTGGACAACAAGAAGCATATATCCTATTGGTCACTTCAATCTCGAAAAAGTTGCGGATCGGTAGGCCATCCGAATTTATTAAGAAATGGCGAAGCTTCATTGATATCATTAGTTAATAATAACCAATACAGCGTGGTGCAGTAGCAGCTACTATAAGTAGTGGACCTGTATTTCAAGTCCGTGTGTGTATATCTTAATGAAAACTTCAGTGTTATGAAGTGTTCCTTTAGTCGTATTAATTAATCGAAATATATTTAATATCAATTTCAATTAATCACTACCATTATTTCCTATTTATTAGCCATTACTTAATCCCTCTGGAAGGGGGCAAAAAAAGCTTTTAAGTTCAAGGTAAACTCAAAAACTTTTTTTTTACTGACTCTATTCATTTTACCTCATTTATTTAAATACAGTAATCTGTATTACTACAGGTAGCAATGAACCGAAAAGTTTTGTCTAATTACACCTAAACTGTTATCAAATTGAAGTAAGTCCATTTTTAATTTTAAAAATGCTATTGACCAGTGTAAAAAGAGAACACAGAAATTGAAAAAAAATTGGAGTAGTGAAAAGAGGGTATATTCTGGGGTCACCAAACTACGGCCCTCGGGGAAAATGTTTGGTGATCCCTGGTAAAGATCAATATTTGAATGACGAAAACGGAAGCAAAAACAATTTATTTTGTATTTATTCATTCAAAACATTGATAATAAACAATGCAAGCATTACAAATTATACTTTACACGATCTTCCATTTCTACCATGCTGTTTTACCTTTCTGTTGTACCATGCTGTTGTACCATGCTGCTGTACAATGCCGTTGTATCATGCTGCTGTACCATGCTGTCGTATCATGCTGCTGTAACATGTTGCTCTACCATACTGTTGTACCGTGCTGCTGTACCAAGCTGCTGTACGAAATTGTTGTACTGTTTTGTTATCCCACAAGTTGGCATTAATGTCTTAGAATGCTTTTTTACATCTAGTTTTTTTTTTTACTGCTTTGTTGAAGCTGGGACAGATACAAAGATTTCTAACGCAAAAATAAAACATTCAAATTCGCTACATTAAAATTAATGCCATATTACAAAATAATAAGGTTTCCACGCATTTCATTGCCTAGTTGAAAAAGTATACTGTGTATGACAAGAATTGTTCCGAATCCTTTTTTTTTTCAAAGATTTTTTTTTTTTATTTTGGCTGAGAACGTTCATGCGTCACTGTGTCTTATCTAATAGTATATTCCTTTAGAAACTGTGCACACGAAAAAAAAGACCATGTCATTGAAAGCTGAATAACAAGGAATGATTTGTTTTTAGCATTTAATAATTATGTGTGGTCGGTATGCCATGTGCTAGTTCCAAAACAAATGGCACCAGTTTTGGCTATCAGTTTTATTTGTATTTTTTTATATTAGAAATGCTATTTGTAGGCTTGCATATTATATAAAATATTTAAAGAAAATTGTGCTACATTATTTACTTAATATTTTTTCCAAAAAATAACAGATTTCCTAGAGTCTTTGTATTATAATTCACACAATATAAGCTCATTTTCTTAGACTCCAAAAGATAGAATATTCAAGGACAATACTGAATAAAATTTCAACAACAATCGTCAGCATAAGTGCTTTGCATCTAACTTTATATGCTGAATGCAACTTTCACAGTGAACTCTATAATTCCACTCTTCGCTTAGCTTGACTGGACACCGATCTAAGTTATTGGTATATAATGTTATTCCTTATGGCACAGTGCCTTTGTACATGACGTTAAAATTTTCCTATAGCTTAACAACAACTCAAGGGGAATGAATGCTAAAAAGGGGTAACAACTTAATCATAAAAAATACCAATTAAGTCCAAGAACCATTTTAAAATGCGACTCTATAAACAATGTCTAAGAATCGACACAACAAATATAAAAATATTCAATTGAGTCTTTTTAATTATGTTATTTACCCACAATTTTAAGACTGAAGTCTTTTATGTAGGCATTCAGATGTACTATTACTATTTTTAATTCAAATTGGTATTTAGTTTTGTTTTATTTAAAGTATGTATCACTAATAAAATGTTCAATGAACCAACACATTATTTTATAACTCATGTTTACACTGAGCTTCTTTTTTAAGTCATCTTGAAAATAATATTAAAGATTTTCAAAAATGAGACTTTTTCTCACAAATAAAATACATATTAAAATCACAAGGGATGTCGTGCAGTGGGTTCCATGTAATGCTACTGTAAGCTATGCAGTGTTCAGTTGACGGAGAATTAGGCTGATCTGGAAACGAATAATCAAATTAATTAGTTTTTTCAATGCTCAAAAGGAAACCGTTCTTATAACTAAGTAACAATGACAATAACACGGTAGCTTAAAACTTGTATTTTAGAAGGTTATTAGGTCTGCTTGGCTGTGAAATTCTCAAAACACACTGATTAGAAAACATCACACCTTCATTGAATCGTTTTTATTTTTTATGTATATATACAGAAACTGCTGCCATTAGCCTATTTCTCTGACAGAAAAGACCTTTAAAAAATGCGAGAAAAGACGTAATATAATAACTGCGTTCAATGAAGACGTTGATCAAGCAACACAAAATTCTGGTAAGGATAATGCAAAAAAAAAAAAAAAAAAAAAAAGAAAAGAGAAATTAGGGTTTGTTGTTTCATCCTCTGCTGCTTTCTTCAAAATTTTAAATCTTGATACCTTCTACATGAAGACATTCGTGCCTGCGAAAATACACACATTTCTGGTTAGGAAATGACGGCTGCTGGATCAATCAGTTGTTTGGCATAAGTGTGGGCCTTAATTTTAGCCAACACCACTTGTCTCCCCTTTGTTTTGATATGGACGCCAACGAGCGATCGTGCTGCGATGCTTCTTAACCAACACTCCTTTGTTTGGCAAAAAGTTGCTCATATTTGAATACGCTCTATTTGTGTTAAAGAAAGATTGCGGGTGACACAATTGCTGGAATTTCTTTACTGGATGGTTCTGATTTAATCCTACAGTATAGGCCGGCAGCTCTCGTAGCCGAGAGAGATTTTTTCAATGTTTTCCTAATAAATGCGAAACCTTATATAAGTGCAATCTTTTACTCTATATATGTGAATTTACATTAATAGTTGTGAGTTTTCGAGGACTGTAACTTTTCTCTTGTTCTATTATAAGTTGATATAGATTTTTGTTTCTGTATTTGAATTTGTAGTTTATTTTAAAAAAATAATAGTATCACCAGCTTTGCTATCATTGTTATTTATAAACTGGCTTTAAATCCTTTATTACGATTCTTCAGTCAACAAATTAAATTATTAAAAAAATATTAAATTTCTAAAACCATATAACGGTACGTTACCGTTGTGAATGATAGTGCACAGAGAAGTATCGCGCATGTAATTGCTTTCAGCTATTCCACTAACAATAATTTGTTAAGGAAATATAATAGTTGCAATCCACGGAATAGGTTATTCAAAACATAACTAAAATAGTAATTTAATCTGTATCATTAACCCTCCTCACATTCTGTTTGTTTTTGCAGGATCATCATATTTCAACATTGCATAAATTTCTGAAATTGTCGTTAACTGTAAATTAGTCTTTACTTAATATTCAATTGTTAAAAATTTGGTAAGATAACTAAATTATAATATATCGGCCTATCAACATATTTAAGAATCGATATTTTTAATGGACTGTCAGCCATTTTGGTGACACAATTTTTTTTTTTAATGTGTGGCGTTAAAATGTCTAACATTTACCGTGGCAAACATTTTTAACTTCAGGGTAACTCAGACCATAATCGGAAATCCAAAGACATGAGGTAAGATTACCATTTGAAGATTGAATGAAATCTTGCTGTTCAAGACAGAAAGATCCTTGTGTGTAGAGTGTGTCATTGGGATCCCTTTGTGACGATGTATTGACTAACCACGAACCTGTAAGAATAGTAACAATATTTTATTTTCTCTTGACATATGCACTAACGAATTACTTGACTGGTATATCGGAATAGTTATAGGTTACCTTAGATTAACGGCATAATCCAGTACATTCCCAAGTCATTAACTACACTTAAATTTTAAATACTTAAATTTTTCCTCAAATATCGCTTTTGTTAAAATTTAAGATTAGTAGTACTAATAGGATATATACTAACTTGTTACATGTGTAATCCTATTACCAATTTTACAGTATCTAAAATGTATCCCAATATATAAAAGAAAACATTTGTTATTTGTTTTTTGCAAATTTGCAGTATTTTAAATTTAAATAGATTAATTAGACCCAACTTATGAAGGCATTTGCCGAAAAGATTACATTTACGTATTCTGTACGATCAGTTTTAAAGGTGAACTTATTTTGTTCTATTCCCACACATTTTTGTGTATAATGTATATACCTGAAAGCGTTATCGCAGTCCCAACACCCTTATAATAAGTTAATTAAATCAAATAGTGGAGATTGAATAGAATCCATCAGTTAAGTAATTAATGAACATATGGTTTATCGACTTAAATAAGAACAATTGTATCAGTACGCATATTATTTTTAATAAAGTCATTTAAAACCTACATTACCTAAAGTGCACATCTTCGTCTCCATACATTACCTAAAGTGCACATCTTGGTCTCCATACAATACCTAAAGTGCACACCTTCGTCTCCATACATTACCTAAAGTGCACATCTTCGTCTCCATACATTACCTAAAGTGCACATCTTGGTCTCCATACATTACCTAAAGTGCACACCTTCGTCTCCATACATTACCTAAAGTGCACACCTTCGTCTCCATACATTACCTAAAGTGCACACCTTCGTCTCCATACATTACCTAAAGTGCACACCTTCGTCTCCATACATTACCTAAAGTGCACATCTTCGTCTCCATACATTACCTAAAGTGCACATCTTCGTCTCCATACATTACCTAAAGTGCACATCTTCGTCTCCATACATTACCTAAAGTGCACACCTTCGTCTCCATACATTACCTAAAGTGCACATCTTCGTCTCCATACATTACCTAAAGTGCACATCTTCGTCTCCATACATTACCTAAAGTGCACATCTTCGTCTCCATACATTACCTAAAGTGCACATCTTCGTCTCCATACATTACCTAAAGTGCACACCTTCGTCTCCATACATTACCTAAAGTGCACACCTTCGTCTCCATACATTACCTAAAGTGCACACCTTCGTCTCCATACATTACCTAAAGTGCACACCTTCGTCTCCATACATTACCTAAAGTGCACACCTTCGTCTCCATACATTACCTAAAGTGCACACCTTCGTCTCCATACATTACCTAAAGTGCACACCTTTGTCTCCATACATTACCTAAAGTGCACACCTTCGTCTCCGTGTTGAAGTTACAACTAAAACAGTCGTCAAATTTATGACAGGAACTTGCACAGTGAAGTTTGCTGATACCATGCAGAGTGATTCCAATGGATATCATGTCAATGCTCGTGTCAGTAACTTTCCTCATTCTGACCTGTTTGGTAGATGTATGCCCTGTTTCAGCTAAACAAACAACAAGATTATACACTTGAGTAATTTGACATTCAATTAAAATATTTAGTCATTCTACTTAATAATTCTCTGTCTGGTAAAATTCTTTTTGCAAACAGATTATTCATTTTCATTATTCTTTTATTATTTTAAAAAAATAGCATAAAACTTAATTTAATATTAAATACATATAATATTTTAAGAGACATCATATCTTTTGGTGAAGTTGTACAGTAAACGTTCACTTTATTAACAAATATAAATATAGAGACAAAAATCATAATAAATGCTCTCATTGTGGTGCTAATATCATACCTCATACATGACTTTATAATAAAAGACCTCATAAACCTTCTAGAAATCTAACTTCAGAAATCACTGTTATAACTTATTTTTTGTTGTTGTTGTTACTGTTAAATTTTATCTAATAAATGTGTTTTTCTTGTTGTTTTTTTTTAATATTTAAACTTCAGAGCACATAATGGAATGATATTTACAAAGGAAAACGTTTAATAAAAATGCAATGCTATTTTTACACTTAATTAAATTAATTAGACAATAGGTAAATAATCAGCATGTCTCTCTCTACATAATGACATATGAGGTAAAATAGTACTTTTTAAACATGTTCTTATATATATTGCCAACTTAGTGGACGACTAGAAATCTAAAGAAAAAAAAAAAAAAAACTTAAAGAAGATAAGGAGCTAATTCTCTTAGCTATACTCTTATAATATGTTTCCTTATGTTGACAATTATTGGTTAATGGAAATGATTTGTGCAAATTGCAACAACAACAACAACAAGATTAAAACCTGCAGAAAAACGTTTACATAAAAATATATTCTTATCCAACTTATAAATAAAAAAATTAAAATGACAAACGTTGTTCATCCTAAGGTAAAAATAAAATGTACCTCAACTACATATGTACCTCAACTACATTACAACTTATATTTAATATGCAATCATCTTTCTGTATATAATTATTAAAATATGATAGTCAAAATTCTTGAACAATTGTATTTTCTTTGTTATTTGCAATCTTTATTTGTGTTTCAAACATTTGACTATTTCATAAACTCTATGAGCATGTGAGAAATTAAATATTTTCCTTAATAAAAATGTAAGCATAACTTTTTTATTTTTAAATTATCATTAAATCTATTATCATTCAGTATTTTTAACTGCAAAAAAATCAATTTATAACTTACCAGAACAAAACAGGAGTAGACATGAGAAAATTTTGAATCGAAAAAACATTACCATGTCAGAAAACTGTAAACACTGGGTTAATTAAAGCTTAGTGTCATAGTAATTATTTGATTCTTTGTAACAGATTCAAAGTTGTTTTTTTTACACTTTTTTTAAACAACAGTCCGTTGTTTACACTTCATATATTTTTATTGTTCACTAGCTGTTACATTTTGGACTGGGTTATTATTTTCTTTTCATATAAATTATTTTGTTTTAAAATTTTAAAGCTAATTTTTTAAAATAAATTTATATTATAAAAGAATTGAGTTTCATAAAGTTGTCAAAAAACTTACACCAGCTAAAGACACAAAATAAAATATGTAAATCCGCGTCGACACGTAAAATTCCAAGGATTTATGTAAGTTATATGGATCAAGAAAAAACAGCAATTAACAATGGAATTGCTAAACTCAACAGAGAGAAAATTGCAATACTTTGTTTTTGAACATACATGCTTTCTAATTTTGGAACGTTAAATAAATATTGGAACAAGATGTGTTTCGCGTGGCTTAAACGCAGTCAACCGATAGATTGTCTTTAAAACAGAAATTACATTTAATTGTTTCGTTAGAGCCCATGTCAGAGGATGCTGTAACCTAGTTTGCTATTTTACATTGTTATTCCCCCTTCCACCCGCAACACCCCCCCCCCCCCATCCCGCGTGACATCCAGTACCAAACCATTCAGAAAAGTTTTTAAATATTTTTTTTAAATAACCTAGATGCCCCCACGCCCATTACGACACACTTCTGTTGGGTTGCTCGGACCAAGCATTGGGATCTATCAGATCCCACCTATTGACGACATAGGCTCTCTGTAAATGATTATTTAGTAATTGACTTAGTGCAATCAGCTCTGCGGCTAGGGTCGTATAACGTCAGTTTAAATTCAACACTGATGGCTTGAACTGCAGCGCTCTTTTGAATAGGTTCATTGCATTCTTTCAGTTGTTGTTGTTTTTTTTTTCTATCCACACTATGACACATTGAATAGACATTAAGTGAAGACTGTTTTGTTATAACCAGAGCTTTGTTGCACCGATGGCAACGTACGATAGGGTTACTATCAGTGACGTAGGAAAAGGTTGGGGTTGGGGCAATCCGATCCCGGGCTGTACTTAGTTTCTTAATTTGGAGTGGCGGCATTGTAGGCAAACTGGTGAGGTTTTGTGCGGAAGAGGCGGCAACAATGTTTAACGGAACTTAGCAGCATTCTTTTTTTTTTTACATTCTTTTTTTTTTTAATAAAAAATATTTTAGTAATTAAGTTTATTTTTAAGCAGAAAAAATAGGATTATTTTCTATTGTTAAATGTAAACTAAACGAGATCTAAATGTATGAAAATGCGTATTCTTTATGTCCTCTTCTTTGTGTCCTCTTTTATTAAGAATACATTTTTCAAACCTTGTGTTTCATTCAATTAAATTCACCAGACCAAACAAGTAATTGATTTTTCTCTACCGATTTTTGGAATCGAAAGTATTATTTTAAAATGAGACCATAACTCAAGTTGTCATCGTGCAACCAACTTACATAATTAGATTATAATTAAATGTTGCTGTATTCGAAAGACAATTTCTATCTCAACAGCTACTATGAGAATTATTTGATTCTTTCGTTGAAGTATCTATAATTTTCCTATGCATTCTTTGATGACATAGACTTTTTTTGTGGGGAGTGGTGTTGGGGAGCTTTCAGGGTAAATAATTTAACTTCTGTTCTGTACCTGATTCTGAGTACAATGTTTACTTAGCGCAGAACCAGCGTGGAAACTAAACTGAAATTAATTGTTTTGGGGTAAATAACTTGACGCATGGCTGAGTTATGTATTGAAGTCCCCGTCCCCCAAACAAGTCTTAGATAAATGATTTATAATCTGATTGAGGCAGTTTAAGCCAAAGACATTTTCTGCTGACATCGCCGAATGCTTTGATAACTAAGGCATACTTTGAAAAAGGGATGCATTCTGCTCCAGAATGGTCATTCTTTAACACCTTGACCTCAAACTTTAAGATGATGGCCTATCTTTTCTGCCTAGTCCAACCCAGCTTGTGACCATTTTATTTTTGACTATGCAAATTGGACGTCACAAGGATAATCAAGTAAGTATTTGGACTTCCGTTAAAAGGAGTAGTTCACCTTTCGACAAGATTGCTGTTTAGTTTTAAATAGTATGTAACGGTGAACATTATTTAACATTTGGTGTCCTTGTTCAACAAATGTGGGCAAACGGTAAAATATCCTGGCTTAACGTGAATGCTTGACATCAGATAACAAAATTGCATTTACTCGTTATAATCGATTATGATTCAACGAAAGACGATGTGCTGGTTAATTAAAAGTGTGCTAAATGTGATTGATAAGAATATATGGCATGTGTATGTACAAGATCGGAGACAAATTATAGAACTTAACATTCCTCCTAAGGATCTACAGCAAATCTTTGATGATAAATTAAACAACCCTTCAAACAAAGTATTTCGTATAAATCATTTATAAAAGAACGTATCTTTATTTATATGTTATAAAGCTGATCAACTCAATAAAAACAATGCATCCTTTTCTTTTGAATGGAAATATATTTTGAACTAGTACATCTTTATTCGTGAGGAACTTTCCTTAAAAATTAATTTGTAAAACCTACAGCATGTCATAGTTATTTGTGACTAATGCTGAAATATCACTGTAGGGACAAATCATGTGTATTGTAAACTATCAATGGATTAAATGATCATCTAACAGACGATGCTGAGTTAATATTTAGATGCTAAGAATTTTAAAAAAAAGTATACATTTTAATAGCATAACGTTGATTTAAGGGGAATATCACGTGGCCAAACGAATAAACCATCTCAAAAGGAAGATCCAAAAAGATCGTCTCTGTTATATTAACGTCAAATGACAAAAAGTGACTATTTTAATCTCAACAATCACAATATTCATAATAAAACATAGATGTTTTATAGAAAAGAAAATGTATTTATATTTCGAATCTAATCACAAATCAAAATTCCTACAAATTTTTTAACATCATCTCCTCTCACTAGTTTAGCTCCGTCGAACTTCTTGTTTTTAAATGACTCAGTCAAAAATATGGAGTGGCCAGTCTTTAATCAGTCCTAATACTTTGTATACTAGGTACTAGGAATGTTAACCATCTTAATTGTTTCCCATGAGTGGTTCACTCAGTAGTATTGATATCTGAGAAAGAAATAATACCAATAATTTTTAAAGCTTCACTTCGACTTTAAAAACAACAACCATCTCAGTCCTGTAACAAGCGCCCAAAACATAGCACATAATATTTAAAAAAAATTAAAACAACAATACAATCGTAAAATATGTTAATAAAAAACAAAATAGATGAAACGTTTGTCTTCCCTTTGAGATTATTGTTCTTTAAGTTTAATTTTGACAATACATAAACAACAATTCAGTCTTAAAATATGTTAATAAAAATAAAAATATGAAAATTATGTCTTCCATTTGAGATTATTGTTCTTCAAGTTTAATTTTGACATTACATTTACTACTCGTATACTAATATTAATAATAAAATACTTACTTGAAATATAGTTTTAAACAAATATTTATTTTTTTAAGCTCACATTAATTTTCTTGAATGTATGCACACAAATTATGTGTTAAAAATGCGGCTTTTTCTCGCAAATGAAGTAAAGTTTTTCATCACACCGGGCATCGTGGAGTGGTGAATATGTGACTCTGCTGTAGGCTATGCATGGCTCAATTAGTGGATGGTCGGGTTGACCTGTGAATAAACAAAATGATAATGTGTAGAATCATAACGTAAATGGCATTTAATGCTCACATGAATGTTTCACGTGTTATTTGGCAACTGACTCCAGGTTTTAGTTGAACCTATAATTGTCAGCGATTGGTCCATTGCATACTAAACCGTCTGCCATCAGACTCAATTACCCTTGAACATGGAATACGTTTTTTTTTCATATTTTGCGATAATCACACAAGTCAATTTTATTAATTCTAATTAAACTTGAAAAGTATTTTAAGTATTCATGAATACACTTTGATTTTCGGAAGGTGGTATCACACACTTGCAGATCTTCCAACAACAAAGCACATTATGGAGAAATCAGAGACAAACAAGTACCTATAGGCCACCATTAATACGTTAACATGTCATAACACGGTTAATTTATGTGTACAAAACGACTTTCTTCCTTAACGAGTTATACCATTTCGGCATTAAAGACAAGCTATCTACTTATCCTGCTGAAATTCATTTTTACCACCTGCTGGTGCGGGAGTTTACCATCTGACATCAGCCACCCGTTAAAAAGGCTAATTAAGAAATATATCAATATCACACAAACGAATTAAAATTTACTTGAAAGGAAAAAAACCTCTTGTTGAACTTTAAAAAAAATAAAAATAAATAAAATAAAAATAAAAAAAGGAGACTACATCCCACACTCGTCATCAGAGACACTTTCCCCACACTCTTCATCAGAGACACTTTCCCCACACTCTTCATCAGAGACACTTTTCGTTAAAGCTAAGACCGAAAGATATTTAAAAAATCAATGGTTCACAATCTGTCAGCATTGACCAATGTGCTCGCAAAGCTCTTACCAAATTAAGAACTTTTATTAACGTGTGATTGTCACCAAAGGAATTATGTTTATGGTATATTATAAGCTGATTTTTACCATAGGGAAATACTTCAGATGTCTTGTTTTTTTACCATAGGGAAATACTTCAGATGTCTTGTTTTTAATCATTCTAATTGTCAATTGTTGTCTTGGTTAGAATATTTACTTATTTTAATGCAGACATTGAATATTTACAATGTAATAAAAACACACATTTATTTGGATCAATAAAATAATTTAATAAAGTCGCCGTTAATGATCAAGTCTTACGTGCCTATGTGAAATATCCGTTGTTTGTAAGGGCTGCTCATGTTCAACACAACTCCGTCATCCTCCCATCTGTACACATCTGATCTTTCCATATTATTTAAACCTACCCAGAAAGACATGTCAGAACTTTCAGATGCCGTGTATTTTAGACTGATTACAAACATCATAATGTCCATTTTCTCGATGACTTTCATTGTGTACAAATTGGCGTTCATAGCTGTAACAAATTAAATATACGTTTATGTTTAAGCTAAAATATGTATGTTTTATAGAACTGATTAAATAAAAACACGTACATTTTCCCATAACATATAGATTTTTTTTTTTTTTTTTTTTTGTGTCTGTTTTTTTTCCTAGAATATGGACAAAGTATCTGATGTTTAAAATGCCGGGTGTATTATTCTGATGACATCCATCATAATGTACAATTTCTCGATGACGTTCACTGTGTACAAATTGGAATTCATTTCTGAAAAGTTTTCAATTTTTGTATATTAGGATACTTAAAATGTATTTGTATTTTAAAATTATAAATAGCAAATAAAAAATGTGTATCTGAAAATAGACTGACTTTTATTGTTGTTGTTGTTTTTTTACTTTTCGATATAGTAATTGTATACAGACAGGAATTCACATTTGAGAAATATCCACTAGGTTTTTGTGATTATTTATACGATATTTTTTATTTTCGAACAAGTTAAAAATGAAACTCAAAATGACAAAGTGCATCTGATATAAAGTATGTTGATGTTATCTTATGTTTTGAGGAATTGACACTTGAAAGAAGAAAAGTTATTAATGGGAAAACTTAAAACTGCTTACTTAGATATTCGCAATCTGTTTGTACAGCGTGCCGCCCCCCTGAAGTGAAAAATCTTAATAAGAACTAAAATGTTCTTGATATGGCTACGAGAATTCACGGAACGGCTGTTTTTTTTCCACAAGTGAAATAATTTAATGTCGATTCCTCATGTTCAAATTGTTTTATTTATGTGCTGAAAATTTACAATGCAATCAAAAAAAATTTCCATTTGTTTTGATAGATAAAAGAATTTTATCTTATCAAGTTTAAATATAGAGCAATATATACATAATTATTGTAGAAATCGGATGAAGTGCGCCATAAGAGGTAAGATGTCAGTAAATATAATATATTTGTTCGATGTTTGTAGCAATCTCAGAGGGAGTAATAAAGGAATTGCTCTTCCTTCAGTGTATCCGTTGCCCCAGCAACCAGATATGCTCTGCAATTTCTTTACAAGCAAATTTGCTGACATCCGCGCTGAGCTTGATTGTCTTGACATACCCCCCTTAGAATTGCCACCCTTTTCTTGTGTTAGTTCACATTTCGAAATTTTTAAGCCGGTTTCAGAACAGGAGGTCAAAATTACTATTCTGGAGTCTAAGCCTACGTCATGTTCTTTGGACCCCATCCCCACCCCCCTGTTGGTTGAGTCGTTAGATCATTTGCTACCAACGATAACCAACATAGTCAATGAATGCTTTTCATCGGGCACTGTTCCTTCTATTTGTAAGTCAGCTGTCATCAAACCATGAAAATAATTTTAAAAACTATAGACCTGTATCTAACTTATCATTTTTGTCTAAAGTCATTGAAAAACTAGTTCTAAAACAACTTTTTGCTTACTTAAATGACAACTCTCTTCTCAGTCCTAATCAATCAGCCTATAGACCTTTTCATAGCACTGAGACGGCTCTCTTGAAAGTCACCAATGACCTCTTGCTTGCATTGGACAGTGGTGATGTCTCCCTTCTGATCCTCTTGGACCTCAGTGCGGCCTTTGACACTGTCGACCATGAAACCCTTTACAAAGCGCTTGAAAATTACTTTGGCATTTCTGGTTCTGTTTTGTCTTGGTTTAGGTCGTTCCTCTCCGATAGAACGCAGGCAGTCGCTGTCGATGGCTGTATCTCCAGCAGTGCTGACTTGGTGTATGGAGTGCCACAGGGGTCCGTTTTGGGCCTGGTTCTATTTACAATGTATACCAGGCCACTGCTCCTCTTGCTCGAGAAGCATGCTGTGGGGAGCCAGTCTTTCGCGGATGATACGCAACTATACAAGCATACCCATCCCTCTCTTGTCGATTAAGCTGTCCGGACTTTGCAGGAGTGTATTGGTGATGTCAAGTCATGGATGAATCTCAGCAAGTTGAAACTTAACGATGACAAAACGGAAGCACTTCTTATTCATGATCACAAATCATCCTCTAACTCAGCTCTCCCCACCTCATTTCAAGTAGGTAACTCAGACATACAGTTTACATACTCAACTAGGAATCTTGGTTATATTCTGTCTAACAACATGTCTCTAGATAAACATATATCACACACTTGTCGCTCTGCATACACTGCTATCCGTCAGATCAGCTCCATCCGCCACTACCTCACAGTTAGTGCAACAAAAACCTTAGTCTGTGCTCTTGTTCTCTCTCGTCTTGACTACTGCAATTCTCTTCTGTCAGGCTCACCAAAACACTTCTTAGAAAGATTACAAAAGGTTCAAAACTCAGCTGCTAGGCTAGTTTTAAAGGCAAAAAACGTGATCACGTCACACCACTACTTCATTCACTTCATTGGCTCCCTGTACAAGCACGGATTGATTATAAACTCTCTGTTCTGTGCCACCACTTTTTCTCGAATTCCTGCCCTTCCTATCTAACCGAAATTCTCTCTGTCTATTCACCCCTTCGACAGCTTCGCTCCTCCGCAGACGATCGTATTCTTTCTGTCCTTAAGACTCGCACAAAAACATACGGTGAAAGATCTTTCTCTTACTGTGCCCCCAAACAATGGAATTCTCTTCCACTACACATCAGAAATATATCAACCATCACAGCCTTCAAAACTGCACTCAAAACACACCTCTTTAAACTTTACTATCCTGACTGATTCCCCCTCTGAAAGTTAAACGATGCTGCTGAGTGCCGTCCATGGCTTCACATGTAAATTGATATGGAATGGTTGGTTTTTAATTTATATTTTTTAAGTTCCTTTTAATTTGCATGTACAGCGTGGTGAGCCCAGCCCTAGGCTGGGGTACCACGCTATAGGAGACTGCAACTTCCCTTGTCACCCAGAGTTATCGTTCATACCGGGGAGTACAAAGAACGTACAAAGATGGCTGCTCACTTGGCGAAAACATAGCGAAAACAGCATTTGAGACCTGGCGAGCTGAAGAAATTAAGAAATTTTTACGGGAATTGCATCAGCCGGTATCTGGAAATAAAGCTGAACTTGTAGATCGGGCACACGGCTTTGTAGCGTTGCGAATTTGTGGGGGGAAAAAACGTATGTATCTGAGACATTTTTCTAATTTCTAGGTGAAAAAGATTAACAAGGGCATAAACCCTTGCTTTTTCAGACCATTGCAGTCCCCTATAGAAAACTACCCATAATAATAATAATAATAATATTTGTAAAATGTGTTATAAAGATGTGTTCTTGAAATTGTGTAGGGCGGAAGGGATAATATTCGGGCTGTGTGATATGCCTATATCCGGAGATCCACATTCCTGTTTTTGCTTATATCAGGAATACACATTATGTTAAACAACAACTTAAAAAGAGAGTTGTTCGTATAAATCCTTTATGAAATGTAATAGCGAGCAATGTGGGTGGCGCTGAAAATTTGACAAAACATGCATACCATTAACGCATTTTTATAAGAATCCCAACAGCACAGATTGTTCACGTCCATGAACTGTCTTAAGATTCTAATTAAGCTCTTTTACACCGCACATTTATTTTATCAACTGTTTCATAAAAAAAAATATATATAAAGAACTTCGATAAAAAAAATTTTTAAGTGTCTCATTTAGCGCAGCTATCGAGAATTTTGTTTAAACTTTTCCTTCAGAAACAGGAGAAACATATTTGTGCAAGGCTTGGGATAAGGGATGGAGCTGAATAGTTTGAATGAATGGATTGTCACTGACATCCATCGAGTTTAAGTCCTAAGTTCATGCTCGGTTGGCTGCGGGAAGTGTGTCAATGAGCCGTCCGAAGATTTTGCATGCCATCCAGCCAGTCAGCCACCCGTGAACAAAAGCAAATTTGTGAAACAAAATTTGAATGGTTTTGTTCTGCGGCTAGGTCGGTCAAGTTTTTATTGGTGTAAAAAACGAACGTCTTTCGTGTGCGCGGTGCGTAAGACAGGTTAGCATTTCACAAAAGATCATGGCGTTTTGGATTAATTTACTTTACCACTGAGCATTGTAAAACGTATTATCATTAAATAATCAATGCTATACCTAATTTAAGCCACTTTTTTTTCATAAATATCAACATTTGTAGGGGTTGAAAAAGAAAATGTGCCACACTAGATGTAAGTCATAAAACACTACTGTTAAATGAAATGAGTGTAAACGCTGCACAAAAAATAAGCGTTTAACTTTGTTAGAAAAAATATATCTTATTAGTGAAAAATAGTTACATCCATTTAGATATAAAAAGTAGTTATTTGACTTCTTTAAAATTACCTTGACAATAGCTTTTAGCGTCAGAATAATTTTTTGCATCATCAGAAGTAAAAAGACACGTGGTGATGTTTCCAACATTTGCGTTACCGAAATTTTCCTGTTCAAGACAGAAAGCCCCTTGGGTGTACAGTGTGCTGCTTGGTTTCCTTTCAGATGTTGTACTGATCAGCCATGAACCTGTCAGATATTCTAGATGGATTTTCTCATGGTTTAACGCCTGGTAATAAGAAATTTTTCTTTAAAAGTTCTTTGAAAATTTCATTGAAATGTTCATTGAAAAGTGGCCTTTTTTATAAACAAATGTCCTAAAATATTCCTCATATATTTTTTTAATTTATTTTTAATTTTAAAGCAGTATTTTAATAATTGACACAAAAAATAATTTTAGCTAGTGTTTTATAGCCAATGCATTTACAATAAAAATTAATGTTGTGCTATTATTTTGCATATAAGCTCAATATAGTTTTTAATTTTATAGCATAGTTTTAGGTGTCTAAAAATCAACTGAGGTTATAGATAATTCTATTGCAGATCTTTATAGTCTATCTAAGACAGCCTTAAATTTAAGATGCAGGAGCAACAAAAACGATTATAAAATTAAACAACTGGGAAATGATAAAAGTATGTGGCATATATACTCAAAAAAACAATATTTAGTAGCACGTATAATTCCTACTGCGTTTGTTTAAGACCCACATTACCTAAATTACAATCGTGGGTCTGTAAGTTAAAGTAAAAACTATAACAGTCGTCATTTTTATGACACTCAATAGCACAGTGGAGTCTACTGATGTCATGCAGAGTGACTCCAAGGGAAATCATTTTAGTGGTCGTGTTATTTATCTTCCTCATTATGACCTGGTTGGTAGATGTTGGTCCTCTCACCGCTGGACAGACAAAAACAAAATTATTATGACGCTTGAAATAAGAACAAATTAACATAATTAAACAATGCTTGTAACTTGTATGCCGTTAGAGAAAATATTGTTTTAAAAATATGTTTTTTTTTAAAATAATACATAATGATAAGCCAAAATATGACACATAATGATACGCTAAAATATGATACATAATGATAAGCCAAATAATTTATTTTGAGACATTCTAAAAGTAATTCATTACAAAGTTTACGATAATTTACAACAACACACATTGCACTAGAGCAGTGGTACTCAAACTCCCTAGTGCCGCCACCTTTTAATACATTTCCTCATATTGTGGTACCCCACCCCCAATAATTAAGTTCTTTTCTTCCTCGTAAAAAGTTTTTCCGATGGTCTTAGGCGACCCCATAGTTGAGAACCGCTGCTAACTAGAGATACACAAAATAAATTTCCCTGAAGTTAAAGATAATCGCGATTCTTATAAAAGTGCTGAACTTCAATAAATTGTTTAATGTTTTGTTAAGTAGCTTTCGGAGATAACAAGTTCATGCAATGTCGCCGCCATTGCGTATTAGAGCATTCCTGGTCAATAAGAGAAAAATAATGACATCATGCAGCAATTCGTTATAATGTGCACAATTAAATGGGAAAACAACTAAAACTAACGGCGCGCAAATTTGTGTTCAGTAGCCGCGCAAGATAAATGTATTTCTTTTTAAAATAAGATGTTTAATCTTCAGTTCACATGATCAAAGTCTTCTTCAAACATTCGTTAAATTTCTTTTTTAACGCAGTATTTTGTAACGCAAAGTAGTTCGTTCGTTAACCATTAAGTTCCCATAGTGCCTGCCCGCATTACCTGGAATCATCCATCACACTGCAGTACATTTAAGTGAGGTCACAATTAGCTCACATTTTGATCTCAGTCCTAATGTGTAACTTTAAAAAGTATTGTTACAATTCAGCAATAATTTTTATATTCATAAGTGGTATTGTTCATTGTAATTATAATGCTTAAAAAGCTCCAATGAGAGAGTACCACTTAGAAGAACGTAAGAATTGGAGCGTTATCTCCTTATTGGAAGTAATTTTTCAAAGCTTTGGGAACCTAATGGTTAAAAAAAAATGACGGAAATGTGATCGTGTGAAACAAGCATAAAACTAGCCGCGGTTCGTTTTGTTTACAGTGCGGACATCAGATCGGCTTTTATTCAATCTGATAAAAAGTCTGCTTTTATCGCATGCATTTAGGTTAATTATTATATAAGTGTTACATGAGTAAAATAATTATGCAATATAACATGTAAAGAAATATTCTAACTACTCATCTGAATGTTACAGCTATTATATTGTAGAAAAGGAGATTAACATTGAAATGTAAATCGTAAAATAATTATATAGCCGTATTCTTTTTGTTTTAACAATTCAAGGGCGAGGAAGATTTATTGTTTGGTGTACAATTTGAAAACAAAATGTATGTACTTGGATTGCATGGTTTTCAGTATAGGAATATATCTCGAAAGGTAAAAAGATTTCACACTTCACTATAACAAGATTGTAAAAATTGTATACATTTTTTATCGTTTAAGTTTCCGCAATAGTAGATAAAAACTATTGCCGGAAGTCTTCCACTAGTTCCCGAATAAAATCGGGTCATAACTTCTACTATTTATAAATGTAAATATTGTTATATAGCTATTTATTTTTTGAATAAAATCCAATACCAAAGTTCAGATATGTAACTGTAAGATGGAGGTTAGGTCATATTGCTATTGAAATGTGCGGTCCTCCCACACTACCTTCGCCCTTAACATCTAACAAGAAAATGGATGCGACTATTCGCACCCGGGTCTTATTAGACTCAATGCTATTCGGATGTCATTTGTGGCAGTTTATTTTAGTTAAACTGAAGAATTAAGTTTACAAACATATAGTCCACTCATTTATCTTTCATTTGGTACCTCATTTTGTCTTACAAACCCAAGAATAATATTTCAAATAGTTCTTTTTTTTATTCCAACCTCTCACGTCTGGTACCCCCGTGCGAATAGCCACGCCGATAGAAAATCTTAAAATATATATAACTATGTATTTGCAAAATAAATAAATGCAAAACATTTGGATAGTAAACATAGGTAGCCTTCTTCAATTCAAAACACTTTCTCTCACAATCAGATACATTCTTAAAATAATTCTTTAATTATGATTGTATTCACTTTTTTTTTTTTTTTTAAATATCACTTATTTAATAAAAATTTAAATAGAACGATTTTACACAGATTTATTTTTCCAGGTTTATGTCCACTCGAGTTCCAAAAAAATAAAGAAATTTCGCTTTCATTGTCTTTAAAAAAAACCATTTATTTTTAGAACTATAAAGTCTACCTTACAGCACTTTATAAACAAATCTTCACGAACTTTGGTGCACATTGGGGGATATTAACATGTTGCGCCTTTCAACAGAGTTACATGGCTTTTTTTGTCAATGAATTTAGTAATGATGTATTATTGACATACAACAAAGTAGAATTTTTGGGATTGTCGAAATTTAGGGTGGAAAAAAATAGCAATAAGCCATCTGATAAAACATCGGTGACACTGGGTCGTGTCGTCTTATGGTAAAAGAAAACATTTTTAGACTTACCCTCGGAAAACAAAAGTAGGCAGGCTACCTTGTAGATTAGTTTTAACAGTTGAAACATTGTGTCAGTTTCTGAACCTAATAAAACTGTCTACTTTTTAAGAATTATATTTATTAAACTTTTACAGAAGTCCTCAGAAACAGTTGCAAAAAAGTAATCAGACTTTATTTTTAAATAAATATTAATACATATATATATATGCAGTAGATTATTGTACTGAAATTCAAGAAGCTACATAACAAAATTTCTTGTCTCAAATCCTTTCAACACATCACTAAATTCATTGATTATACTTAAATTTCAATAGGCACAGCTCTAAAGACGCTTAAGTTGCAGGCTACCATCTGTACCCGCACGTGTCCCTATCAGATTGCTATTTGTAATATATTGATTTCATCTCTGGGGTTTGGGCAGATTTTTGTGTTGTCAATATTATTTATTTAAATTTTTATTTTTAATTTAATAGTAGTTATTTAATACCGAGAAGAAGAATGGAAAATATTGCTTATAAGTGAGAATGAATCTTACATCCTCTGTCTAAAAGGGGGTGAGAAAGTTAGATGACAATAAATGTGGCGGTGTATTTAAGACACTATCTATACAAATAGTAATGAGCACACGTCATGATGATTTCGTAGAAAATGTCTGTAAATTTAGCGGAATAATGGCAGAAGATATAATAATTTAGAAGCGGTATGATTTATTCCTCCAATCACCGTTTTACCTATTATAATAAAGCTATTGATAAGTAGTAAATAAATTTAAAACATATACTTATTACAGCTAAAATAATATCCACAGTTCTAAATACTATATACTACGTTTTATGAATGGCTGAACTCAGTAAAATTTCTTAACATTTTAAAACTTTTTTTCTACCGTCCTTTGTTTTGAACCACCCATGAAACAGTTTCATCAAATGTATCTCCCATGTTGTAAGCAACAAGCAATCTTTATGTTAGAAAAGATCAATTGAAAAGTCTTGGACCTGCGTGGTCCGTTGCGTTTATAAAGTTGATGTCATAAAAGACCTTCGTAAAGTTAGGTTACAATCTCTTTTTCATTGCAGCAACTCAAAAGTTTAATACAATTGAACAGAACTGATTCGTGCGTACTTTTATTTGGTTACAATTTAATAAACATTCAACTGCCCTTGGTCATAGTTTTCAAACAAATATCGTCTTATCCGCTCGGGTTAACTAATTTATTTTTACATCAAAGCTCCAAGTGGCCTCTGCACTTTAGAGTTGATATTAATTTCCTCGATATTTTTCAATAACGTTAAACTTATCAGAGACCTGTAAGTGTGCTGCTTGATAGTACAATTTTCAAAGATTTAGTTAAACATTCATCACCTAGGAACTAAGGCAGTCAAATTAAATTGTAAATTGCTAATTTTTGTTTAAAATAATAATTTCAAGGAAATCGGAGAAATCCAAAAATCATTAATTTAAAAAAATATAATTAAAAACGTGCTTTTGTAGTACAGTTAAATTCAATTAAATTTAAAAACAAATTCATTTTCCGATTACATTAAAATAACCTTCAGATGTTTTATTATTTGTTTTTTTTATTATATATTTTGTGTTGTTGTTTGAATATTCTCTTCATCCTCGGAAATCCAAGTATAACTTCTGACCTTTCTATATTTACAGCAAAACACTTGTTTGTAACTTAAGTACTTGTGGTACCGTGCAAAATAAGTTTTAGTTCATGTGTGATTATATATACATTTATGTATGGCATCCTTCCGTCTTCACGAGACGATGGGGTAGCTATATTGTAGTCCTACACTTCGACGAGTGGCTCACTAGGCATATTTATGATATATATATAGATATAGATATATATAGAGATAGATAGATAGATAGATAGATAGATAGATAGATAGATAGATAGATAGATAGATAGATAGATAGATAGATAGATAGATAGATAGATAGATAGATAGATAGATAGATAGATAGATAGATAGATAGATAGATAGATAGATAGATAGATAGATAGATAGATAGATAGATAGATAGATAGATAGATAGATAGATAGATAGATAGATAGATAGATAGATAGATAGATAGATAGATAGATAGATAGATAGATAGATAGATAGATAGATAGATAGATAGATAGATAGATAGATAGATAGATAGATAGATAGATAGATAGATAGATAGATAGATAGATAGATAGATAGATAGATAGATAGATAGATAGATAGATAGATAGATAGATAGATAGATAGATAGATAGATAGATAGATAGATAGATAGATAGATAGATAGATAGATAGATAGATAGATAGATAGATAGATAGATAGATAGATAGATAGATAGATAGATAGATAGATAGATGATAGATAGATAGATAGATATATAGATACGAGATATTAAACTGTACGTAAAGATAGTGTTAAGTTGTCATGGTCTTAAGCTTAAAAGAAAAAATAATAATTATTGCTTCTACTTATGTATATAAATTGTTAAAATAATTTAAAATAACTTTTATGTGTTCTTCTCAATCTCATTTATCACTACTTCTTCTTCAGAATCTCCCTCATAATGATAAATATTCTTCAGAATCTCCCTCATAATGATAAATATTCTTCAGAATCTCCCTCATAATGATAAATATTCTTCAGAATCTCCCTCATAATGATAAATATTCTTCAGAATCTACCTCGACGTGGAGACTTGACTATTGTTGTTTGCCTTGGTCGATACACACACGATTTTGCACAATGACAAACGTTATTCAAATTAAGTTATTTCCCTTTTAGTAATCTCTTATCAACTTTTCATTTTTTTGTTGTTTTTTTCCTTTCTTTTTTTACTTGTGAGTTCTTCTGTTCTTTAGTTTCCTATACGATTCTAACTAGCGAAAGAAATCAGATGGAAAGTAGAGTGTGTATATTTGTGGTAAAAGAGAACGTAAGGTTGGAAATATTGAAAGTGTTATTGGGTTCATTTACAAAGAAGGATATAACGCTACGCTGTTTTGTCTTTGGCTCTCGTGAGATACTAATGAGTTTTAGAGAGCAAATGTAATTCCATGTAAAATTTGAGGGGAAGCGTTTGCGGAATTGGCGTGGAGTTTGAGAGATTGAGTAAAATAAGTAGAGGTTAATGTAGAAACTGAGTGGATGTTTGGGATGTGTGGAGCTTGTGGGACATAAAAATGCTTTCGTATACTATACTTTTACTTGAACAGATTTGAATTGGAGCATCTTTAAAAACATACAATTTCAAAAACAGTATCGAATACAATTGTATTATGAAACACTGCCTTAATCGTGAGATACTGACAGAACAAGAGATGCGGACACTTTATGCTTTATTGGGCGCTTCATTTTCAATATCTAACACTCAGATTCGATGATATGCCACAGTGCCTGAGAACTTGACCAAAAAACTATTGTTACGTACTGTTATATGGGTTTGACAATTTAATCTGTTTTACAATTTGGCTCGTTTTCGAACAATATGTAAAAATTAATGAAAACCAATATAAAAAGAAAAACAATACCAAAGCTTGTGATGTTAAATATATTCCATTTAATTATACAATTAAAGTTATATAAAAATACAAATCTAATGGACAGCAATAAATTAAATAAGCAAGTGCAAAAAGTTCACTCCTTGAAAGATACAAAAACAAATGTCCACAAATGAAAAAAGTAAGATCTTGTTATTATAAAACGTATTGTAAATGGCCAGTAAAAAAGGCCAAAATCTCTCTTCGAGATTTGAAAGCTGCCGTCTTTTATATACAGGGATTAAGCAGAAACCTTTCAGAAAATTTGTTTTAGAAATTGCGTCACCTGATAGCAATCTTAAGTTTAAAAAAAATGCAACGTTTTCGAAAGTAAACAAACGTTTCCCTTTAAAGGGAGGTGTGGGTACAAAGGATTGGAACCCACACATTTAATTGTTGACGCCAATATCCACCACGCGCCACCAACCCCACCCCACCCCCACACCCTCCCCCACAAAAGAGGGGGAGGGATGTGTTGGACGCTTTAACTCTATGTTGACATAATAATAGATTGTAGAGTAGATTATTTGGATCCCTTTGTGACTATGTACGGACTAGATATGAACCTGTAAGATAAGTCATCATACATTTATTTTTCCCGTGAAATGCACTATTTCCTTTAGTGGCATATTAAAGTTATTACAAGTAACACTATTCAATATCAAAACGACGAGTCAAGCAAAAAAAGATGTTATCAGGGTGGTGGCTTCATCAACCAAAATTAGAAAATAAGTCCAGGAACTATTGTAAATTGCTACGACATAAACATTAGTTAAAGACAAAATAAACAATTTGAAATATATACTCGAGTCCCTTTATATAAGTGTTGTATGTATGCAAATATAGAGACTAAAGTCTTTCACTGAGGGATTCATCTCTACTATTTCAATTATAATTATAATGTATGGTTTATTTAAGTATTTATCAACACCAAAATGTTCAATATTAACAACACATAAATAACATATCTTTGCAGTCCGCTCCTTTTGAAGTCGACTTGAAAATTATAATAACGATTTTCAAAAATGAGATTTTTTTTCTCACAAATAAAATACACATTTAAATCACAGGGGATGTCGTGCAGAGGGTTCCATGCAATTCTGCTGTAAGCTATGTAGTGTTCTGTTGGCGGAGAACATAGGCTGACCTGTCAACAAACAATCAAATTGATGATCGTTGAATCTACAGGAAATTGCCTTTTTTATTTTTTTTAAAAAAAAAACAACATATCAGCTTAAATAAAATTTTGACAACGGCGTCAACTAGTTTGAGTTGAGCAATTCCCTTTTTAAGGCTATACATACATATAAGTTCAACGCTATAATGTTATATTATCTATGGAAATGGAGCATCGGTTGTATTTTTAGGAGAGTTTCTTCACGTTCAAAAGGATGATGAAATATTAGCATAAATAAATACACGTGCCTGGTCCAAAAATTCGTCGTCTGTACGGGCTGCAAATGTCCAGCACAGATCCATCATCCTCCCCATCGGTACACATCTGGATGTTGTACATCATTCAATCCTCACCCCGTACCACAGGTCAGTTGTTTTCAGATGCCGGATTTTTAATTTAAGTTTCACCGTGTACAAAGTGGCATTAACAGCTGTAACAAATTCAATATTAGTTATGTTTAATTCAAGTTGTTATCTCCTTTTCCTTTATAGGTATTTTTAAAAAGATATGTTATCGATTTTGATTTTTTTATTTCCTGATATGGAGAGAGAGATAGAAAACATTGAAATATTAAAATAGGAAATCAAATATCGAAGCAGCTTTGTTAAAGGTAATTTTGACGTAAATAATGCATTACACAAACGCATTGATGAATAGTTAGGAGCGCTCCCATGGGGCGGCTCTGGTTAAAATATCTCAGGTTGCATGCTCGACTAATGAGGCGCTGCCACTGGCCCCCAGAGCTACCAGGGTAACACACCAACTCTTGAGTGGACTTGCGTGGCAGACAAATAACATTGTATCTGTCGAAAATGGTAGCAACTACAGTGTTGCTAGTAGCTGTGGACATGGCTGCAGTTAAAGAAATGGTAAAAATCGGGTAGGGATCATGATTACTTTGTTTCCGCTGACTGATATGGGGCATGATGTGGGTAGGGGAAAACTCCTGCTAATGCTTCTGTATACAGAGCCTTGAGGCGCCGGTTTCTAGTCAACCTATTCGTCATAGCTACTTCATGAACTATTTGAGAGGTAGAAACTTACCGTAGGCAACCCCACTAGAGGTCGTCCGATGCTTTCCCTGGTTGGGCAGTGGGGAAGGAGAATAGTAGGACTTAAATACACAATCACCACCCATGGGAAAGTCGCCTGCTCATGTTGTAAGAGCAACATCACAGACTGACCGGATATCCGTTAGGTTAATATGACCCGTGTAAAGCTAGGAAGTCGAGTGAAGTTAAGGGTGGGGGCAATCTTAGCTGAGAAAAACTCCATCATGCAGCTTTGCGGCCAAATGATTGTGATATTTTTAGTGTTGTAAAAGGACATATCCTCTGACAAGGTCCGTCTACCGAAAAGGACATATCCTCTGACAAGGTCCGTCTACCGAAAAGGGCATATCCTCTGACAGGGTAGAAACCAAGCAGATCTTGCCCTAGAGGTATTATCACCTGAGGTGGGAGGGGATAAATATGCGCTGCAGTGTATGTACTTTTGTGTTCTTAACAATTATTTCTTATTAGTTCGGGACCATTTCTCATTGTTCAACTAAGGCAAATGTCTTTTTCCACAGACATGTGACCGCCCAGAAATGGATCAAATCAATATTCGTTCATGTAATTAAATACCGGTGCACGGCATTCTTTACCTTTGATTATTAAGCCTGTGGCATTCGCTTCTACTATTAGATTTAACATTAAAATGTGCGCTTTGTTTATAGGTTACTTTCGCATTACATCTAAGCGCTTATTCGCGAAAACTATGAAGTTAATAAACACTAAGATTTTGCCATTTAAAACATGGAATTTCTAAAGAGTAGCCCTTGCAACCAGTGAAGTATCCCCTTTGAAACCATGCACAGTTACACCGTGAATCCCTCTACAAACATAGGACCCAGAATGATCAATACATTGATCGTGGGTCCTCAAATTATAAGGGAAGTGAAGAAGAGCTCAAAGATAAGACATTCTTTAAACTAAAAAATTGTATAACAATTCCGCTATCTTTGAATGTAGTTCTAGTTTGATTTAATAACTCACGTTAAATGGCTCATTAATACAAGACATGAAAGTTTAAAAATTACTAGGAAACAAAGGTATGGAATATAAATACGAAACATTAGTACTCGCCATTAGTCAGGAACTTAAGAACGGGAAATTTGTATGGGAAATGAATCTGCGAGATTAGTAATAGAAAATTATTACGAGAAATTGTCTGGGGCATTAGTATGGGACATGAATACGAGACATTGAGCTAGACATCATTACTAGGCATTAGGACTGACATTACTTCAAGACCTTAATGCGATGCACAGGCTGGGATATGGGAACGGGACTTCAGTACAAGACATTAGTATGGTACATTGTACGCGACATTACTCTTGAACATCAGTATGGGAGCTCGTACGAGACATGAGCGCGATACATTTTCTACGAGAGATTATTGCATGAAATTAATAAAAGACATTAGTGTGGCAATTTAGTAAGGGACATAATTATCAGCCATTGATAAAAGACTTAAGTGCGGGACAATTTTACGAGGCATGAGTATTGGATCGTTTCGATTTCTTTACCTTAATAATACTCGTCACTTTGTCACACTGATTGAATGCAGACTTTCCCATGTTATCGGGGGAAGTGGGATTTTTGTGTTTTTTTTAATAAATCAAACGGTGGAGTTTAAACATTCAATTTTTTAATTTATTTTTCTACACAGGGCTGATCAATCCAATGAAACCTGCCTGACACCAAGTCCTGGCAATGAAAGATTTCCTTCGGAGAAAGCTAACTTTTTTCTTTAAGGCCAGTGGCTAGTAGATACGATATCATGAATCAATTGCTGTCACATCTTATACAGCATTGACTTACTTTAAAAAAATATGATGTACTTATTCTGTATTAGGCTTACCGTTAAAATTGTCTAAAAATGAATTAAGACAATTACTCGTAGTGTTTTTTTCGTTTTATACTTGGTTGGGGGGGGGGGCGTGTTTTGTATATTTTTTTATACTCAAAACTGAATTCCTAAGAATTTGCTGAGTTAAGCCGTGCTTCTTCATCAGTTCAGCACACATTTGGGGTTGAAGAATCTAGTTTACATCGCAGTTGCTCTGATTAACTGCATATCTGTTGCACCGGATAAACCTCATGCCCTATTACAAAGTTTGCGTTTGACAGCCGAGTATTTTCTGTGAACAGAGAAAAATCGTAATCAACATTTTGTAAGGAAGATTATATACCTGTGAGAGTCAATCAGGTGAACAATTTTGAATCGGGGGGGGGGGGGGGGTCACATGGTCTTTTTTTAGGGAGGATGTGGATAACCACTTAATGACTTGGTGTGATATAAAAAAGGAGGCAAAAGCAAACAGAAAATAGTATCGCAAGAAATTGGGTCACAAGTAAAAGTGGGCCACCAGAACTGTTTATCACCAGTGCACCCGGTGCATTTCATATAAGCACAATTACGTGTCTAGAGTTTTGGACGAACGTAGCGCGTGATGATTTGAAGGTGCTACCTCCATAAAGTGATAACATTCCATACAATTGTATTCCACTGCATCACTAAGGTTTGTAATAGGTTGTTTTTTGTTTTCTTTTCGTTATAAACACTTTTGTTTTCTAAGTCATCTGCAAGCTAACGCTGTAAATCCAGCAGCAGGCCAGGGGGGGGGGGAATCCTTGGGAAAAGCTTGGTAGAAGTGGCAACATGGGTTTACTGCATCGGATGACACCAACTCTAACGACATTTTTTTTTGTATGTATAGAAAAAAAATCATTAACTGTGTCATAGTGAACGTTACATAGTGGTGGATGAAGGAACGAGAAGGAAAGAGAGCGGACAGAGAAAGGTTGTAAGTGTGAAAAAGTAAGCAAGTCTCAAGACAAATGATGTTGATAAATAGTTGTTTTCCGTGTTTGATGTCAACCTTCATAACAATTTCTTTGTTGGAATGCACAGAAAAGCGCTATCGCCCGGCTAATACATTAAACCCGCTTTGAGATTAGACATACAGCCCATGAAATACATAAAATAACATTGAATACCGTGCTAGGTTTTTGTGTGTGAATTTTTTTTTATATCATTCATAAATAAGACATGAAAGAAAGAAATATTTTGTAGCTGGATTCAGATAGCGATTTTGATGTAATGAAATTTAATATGAGTGATAAACTTAATAAAATATTACCAAAATCCACCGTTCGAAGGGATGTGTTGGTAATGTTTTCAATGGAAATGATTCATCTGAAATTGTTAATGTTTGGAACAGCAGCGAGTCTTCTTTATTCTGGTTGGTGGATAGTTTGACAGTTGATTACATGTTGTCGCCTGGTTTTTGCTTCATGTCTTTTAATGGTTTAAACACAACTGCAATATGTGTGTTTAATTTTTGAAGGTTACATTGCAAAATAATTTTATTTCATATCTTTATTTAATCTGAAAATGTTCATTGTATTCGAGGATTGCATGTCATTCAAGATCGTAATTCCTGTACTCAACCTGTTGTCAAGCAGTGTTGTCATACTCAACCTGTTGTCAAGCCGTGTTGTCATACTCAACCTGTTGTCAAGCCGTGTTGTCATACTCAGCCTGTTGTCAAGCAGTGTTGTCATACTCAACCTGTTTTCAAGCAGTGTTGTCTTACACTCGTATGTACACAGGTTTACCGTAGCTTCGCTAGGATTTACTAGAAACGTTAAAACCCGATGGAGTAAAGATGTTTTAATAATGTTTAAAAATACATTTTGTCTGTTCATTAGATGTGAGATGATTATTAGATGATTCATTAATCGGCTGGTTTAAAAAAAAACCAATGAAATAGCCGATTTTGTTTTCTGAAAATTTAATTGTTTTCTAAAAGAATTGTAATAATACGTTTTAGTGAGGAAAATATAATATAATAAAGCAGTATAAATAAATCACACGATCTCTCCATTATTTAAAACTTGAATCGTCGTAACGCCAGTGTTGACTAATAGACTTATTGTTTGTTCATTTGTTTCATTGGTACACAACTTAGTCAGTCCAGTCTTTCATTGTTTGAATTATCCTTAATACAACGACGCTCACATTGGCTTATGTACATATATATATTTTTTTAAATGTGCCTTCGTCTCGGTCAGAGTTCAAAAGTAGTTGTTCATTTCAAAGGACGAAGCAAAAATACAAGTTGAACTGTAGATCTATTAAATTCCATAATTATTATTTCATTATCACACACTCACCTACTAAAAAGTAGCAAGCATCTGAAGACTGTTATACTACACACTGCATTCTGAGCTATTAAGTGATATCCACCCGAAACACAATGATTTAGCATTTATTGTCTGGTTTTGTACCTGCGACAAGACTGTGGACGTAATTTAAATGTATTTGTGAGTTAACTGTATTTGTGACCTAATTGTGTATGTGAGTTAAATGTGTTTTTCACCCAACTGTATCTGTGAGATAAATGCATTTTTGACCAAACTGTAGCTGTAAGCTAGATGTATTTGTGAGTTAACTGTATTTATGACCTAACTGTGTCAGTGAGTTACATATTTTTGTGAGCTAACTGTATTTGTGACCTAACTGTGTCAGTGAGTTACATATTTTTGTGAGCTAACTGTATTTGTTTCCGAGCTGTACCTGTGAGCTAAATGTATTTTTGACCAAACTGTACCTGTGAGCTACATTTATTTTTGACCGAACTGTATATGTGAGCTAACACTACTAATTTGTGTATTTCTAGCTGCTTCAGTCGGTCCCTCTAATATAAGAGAATCTGTGTTTAAAAAATCATTTGATCTTAAGATGGACTTGTCAAAACTGTCAACTGGTTGGAAAGACCTTGACCTTCTGTCGTGTGTCAGCACGTGCCTACGTAACCACAGTTCATGCTATAGTGTCACGTTCGATAAAAGATCAAAGCATTGCACCCCTGGTAGGTGATGTCTGTGCAAATTTTACCAGTTTGTTTAATGAATAACAGGGCCTACAGGGTGGGACCGCATAAGTACATAGCCTCGTTGCTTATACTAATTGTTACTTCTTTAAATTCACTCCAAACCCCTTCCCCGTTGAAATAATTGGAAGGGATATATCTCAAACGAGCATAAACATTCATATTAAACGTATCTATATAATCAATGACAGAGAACCGCTAGTCTCACACTTATAAATGAAAGGCTTAATTGAATTATTCAAATCCAGATTCGTAAAAGAAAAGACTGGCGCGAAATACAAACCATGACGCATATCCACTTTTAATGTGTCTTAAGGCTTTATTTCTATTCAAGGAAGTTGGGTGTTTCAAACAAGCACACGTCGGGACGATGACCTTCATTTACTGTACAGCCCTAGGGCATTGTGCGGAAACACAAGTGATAATTTTATGAGAGAGTTCGATGGCTTGCAGACATGTTTGTTAATTTCGAGTACACCACTCAATTATGAATCTTCGAGATCTCATTGCCAAGGTGAGAGAGCATTTAAATACTATGATAAACCAAACCTTAAGATTAAAATGTTTTTATTCACCCCAATTTATTTGTATATTAAAATTTATGGGCGCTGGGTGGCCGAGCAGTTGGTCGAAAAACATCACCAGCACCCCGGGTGGATGGGACTCGTTAACCTTGGATGGCAACACAGAAGAAAACTCTGAGAAACTAGTTCATTGTCTCTTGGAAACGGCTGGATGCCAAACAAAATTAAAGTGCATTGTTTTTTGACATCGTATTACGTGCTGTATGTCTGCCAACATTTTTAAACAGTTTTAAATGCAACGTCAATGTCGATCTTAAAACTTTATAATAAAGTTTTAACCATTGCTTCAACTGCCAGTAATTTTAAAAAGTTATTTTAAATATTCAAAACAAACAACACCAATGGCAAATGGAGACGAAAAAAAACATCTTTGTATTTCTCAACATCCCGTACTGTATAATTATTTTCGGTAACAAAAACAAATATAATTCCAATGTTGTTGTTTTTTAAATTGTATTAGAGTTTTTGTTCGGGTTTCGATTTTTTAAGGGGTGTGTATTTTGTAAATACTACATTTGTGTTTACATTATTGTTCAACATTCAATTCGCTAATTTTTTTTTTCAGAAAAAGGTGCTAAGTTGTATACCATCAAAGTTCCAGAAAAGCTAGAGATATTGGGTAAAACATTTACAAGTAACTATGACTCCTACTGGGTAGGTCTCATTAATTCTGGACAAGGTGTTCTTAGATGGATTGACGGGGGCCCAGTGTTGACAATGGCCGAACTGGAGGCTTTGTTTCGTCAAGGTAATAAAAATGTAACCTTAAATCGTTTCTTTTTGGGTCATTCTGTTTGTTGTGAGGCACTAATTGAGTGCTAACCGCTATATTTTATTTTATCTCATTTTGAGATTTGTCAGTCTATAAATCTGTTTTTCTGTACGTCCGTTATCACTTGCTGACCCTAATTTTACTTTGGGAAAGCTGGGGGGGGGCAGGTTGGTCCTAGATTGCAGATATATTATAGTGCACAGTTAGTTGTCGTCTTAAACAGTGCTAAGCTCATAACCCTCTCCCAAAAACCAGTAAAGATTAAGGAATAGTGTAAATCTATTCGTCAGTTTATTTGTATATACATCAATCCATTCATGTATCAGCTAGCCTACCTTCCTAACCACATCTCTGTAAGACTGCCCGTTAATCTTTATTGATAACTGTCCGTCTAACTACGTGAATCTCTTTCTCTCTCTCTGTCCCCTTCTCTCTCTCTCTCTCTCTCTCTTTCTCTCTTTCTGTCTTTTTATCTCTCTTTCTCTCTCTCTCTCTTTCTCACTCTCTCTCTCTTTGTCTCCTCTCTCTCTGCCTCCTTCTCTCTCTCTCTCTGTCTGTCTCCTTCGCTCTCTATCTCTCTTTCTCTCTCTCTCTTTATTTTTATTTCTCACTCTCCATGTTTATTTTAAAATATTGTATAGATATTAATGTTTTTCAATTTATTAAAAGAAAATTAAATATATTTGTGAGACACATTTTTGTTCTTTCAGAAGACCTCCAAGATTACTCAACCCACACAAGATGTGTGATATACATCACGCGATTGTCAAAATTAGGATTCGCAGATTGCAATCAACTAACGAAATTTTTGTGTGAAAAATAATAACATCTTATCAATGACTTCTAAATATTGATTCATGTCTGTTAACTCATACATATTACATGCTACGATCAAATTTCTGCCTAGTAACTCCTTCATATTGAATTATTATTCATAATAAATTCTACTATACAATGACTCGTGCCTATTGACGTCTACATACTGACTTCCAGATACTTACTCTTACTTACTTACTCATGCATACTGCCACTAACACACAATCGCTTACACACTGACTACTACATGCTGACTTCCAGATACTTACTCCCATGTACTCACTCATTCATACTGACACACAAAATAGCTTACAAACTGATAACAACATGCTGACCCTTGTGCATGACAGCACACACGCATCCCTTGTGATGTTGATGGGCAGAAAAAAATAGGTGCGGGCAACAATTATAACAGTTCTAAAATGATTATTTTTATTTCACGTTTGTTTTACACATTAAGTTTATTAAACTATTTGGGCAATAGCAATGGTTGCTGTCAGCCTAATAGAGGGTTTGTCACATTCACAATTTGCAAACGCCAAAAGCCTAAAAGTCAAACACTTATTTTAATTTGAAAGATTTTTCAAAAATTACCTTTTTTGTCTTTCAATAAACACATTTTTGTACCATACGCGCCGATATTTTGTGCCTCCCTCTACTCAAAAACTAAATTGGTGATCCCAAATCTTAACCCCCAAACAATATTAGTATCAATACGACCTTGTCAGGGAGCACCTATGTCTGCTCTAGCATTTTTCTGTTGCTCTCCTATTAATTGTAGAATGAGACAATTCTAAATTCTGGAATGCGCCGAAATGCATCAATACATTATAAATGTATCGAACAATATTTAGGAGGGGAATAACCCCCCCCCCCCCCGTGCCAACCATCCCCTCCTAACTTGCTTGAGAACCATCTGTCTATGTCCTAGATTTATTCTCCCTTAAACCACCCCAACGATCACAGTTACAGCTCCCAACAACTTTTTATCGATTATATATTTTTATATTTAGAAATAGCTCAATTAAAATATATGCACTTCATCAATGTCTGCGGCTGATTGTGTAGAAGTGTTATCAATTGATCACTACGTTCATTAAAAATTTAAAAAAGTAATTATTTATAACATTAAGTTGTGTTAACTTTTTTGTATGGATGTCACGACTTTCTGATCCTGACGCTATTTGAGTCCACCACTGATGCGTATGTTCGTATCTATAGGTCTATACATTGGTTAACTCTTGATAGGGACAAAAAATTATTTCTTTTTTTTTTTGTGCATATTTTACGTGGCTTCATAGATTTCAAGGCGTGCGAATTTTTTCCATTTCTTTAAAACCATTTCACAAAACACATTCTTGGCGTGAAGCTGCTCCAAACATTAGAGGGAACATATCCCTAGACAGAATTCAAGATGTAAATGTTTTTGGATATAGCTATATAACAGCAATCTGCTTATCTTAAACTTCAGCAGCTGACAAAAAAACATTTATCCAACAGCTGTAGATGACGGTACATTATACGTCTTAAATACAAATTGTGTCTTTTTTATACATATGGTATCTGAATTAATGTATGACTTGTCCAAGATACATGTTTGTTTTCATGAAATAAAAACTTCACTTGATATCCTTGCAGTACTACCTTTTTTATTATTTTTTTTTTCAAATGATTATTGACCAAACTCTAAAATTAACGAGAAAAGAGTCTATAGAAAATATTTAAAAGGTAGATTCTATAGGCTTACATAAGAGTAGAAGAAGTGCAGCCTCGCAATTTGGCTAACCTAATACATGCTATGGTAATCATGAACTTTTGAAAAGGTCTGAAGTATTTTTACTGCCGTAGAAGATACGATCCTAGGCATCGCCCATTAAAGATGTCTTTGTCATTTTTTTTTCAATAATGCAAATTCAAGTAATGACAACGTTTTACAATTTCTTTGGACACCAACACAAAAATTAAATATTTAGAATTTATTTAGGTTCACATCAACAGATGCCAACTGGATGGTTACTGTCCATTCATCAACAAACTTCTGTGTGGCTATTTTCTTTTAACTTCGTTTCCAGCAGTGCAGTTACTGATGAGAGAAAAACAACAATACCTGTATACACAGACCACGAGCTCTCAAGTGAACCCAGACTGACACATACATCTAATGAAACCCGCTTATCAAAAGTTCAGACTTGTTATAAGTATTTACTCAAAAGTTCGATGATAACTGAAGTTATGACCTTTAAATTATGAGAAGAGTTGTATCAATCATTAAATGCCTTACTGTATGAGGATTGTAAATTAGACATTAAAAAGGTGTCATTGGCAGTTCAGACATGGGTTGTTGGTAATCTGACTGGAAATTCCAGTCGAAATATAACATCTAATTTATATACAGTTACGTGCCGTTGGGGTTTAAGATTTAATCTGTTTTAAGATTTGGTTCGTAAAATGACTGAGAAAAAAAAGTGTGCAAAGAAAACGATAGCAGAGCTAGTGGTACTTAAAATAATCAATTTAATTATACTATTTAATTTCTATAACAATATAATTTTGGATAAGAAATACAATTTAAAAAACTTTATCAACTTGCAATACAACAATTGAAAATGTACCAACTCCTCAAAAATACAAATATTAATTTGCACACACACACACAATTTGAAAACGTCTCGTATATATTAAGAAATATGGCAAAAGTCACTTCCTCTCTATATCCCTCTCTCCCCCTTTCTCTCTCTCTCTCTCTGTCTCTCTGTCTTTCTGTCTCTTTCTCTCTGTTTCTGTCTCTCTCTTTCTCTGTCTCTCTCTGTCTCTCTCTATGGATCTATCTGTCTCTCTCTCTCTCCTTACAAGGGGAACCTGTCAGCGGTTATACAGGGGATTAAATCAGAAACATCTAGAAAGGAAATTCTAGAAATCTTCTCACCTGACAGCCTTCTTAAGAAAAAATAGAACACATTCGAGCGTAAACAAAATGTTCCCAATCAAGGGAGTGGTGGGTAAGGAATGACACAACACATTTATTTGCGACGTTAATATCAAAGCAAAATAATATGGGAGACAAGTGGTGGTGGCTGAAAATAGGCCTACACATGTGACGTAACATTTGATTAATATATATATATATATACATGTATATTAATATAACCGATTTATTTATAATTCAAATTAATTTCTTTTGGATAGTATTAGATGTTCATTTAATTGTGTTTTCTTAAATAATTTATTGATACACTGAAATGCTAGTGCAAATATATTTGATCTATAATGCCATGGATCGGCCTCCGCCGGTAGTTCAGTATATAAAATGGAGGCATTCTGTATCTGTTTGAACACATAGATCATGAAGGATTTAATTTAAGTCTTTCAGCAAATATAAAATGTAAAATATTAACTTTAGCCATCGGATTTCAATAAAATTATTGTATACTAACGAAACGTTGATCTTAAGACTGCAAAAGTACGATTACAGCGCACTTTATATGACAGGTAATCTTAGAGATTATTTGATATGGCCTTCTTTTTTAGTGGTTGAAATTTACTTGGAGAGTAAGATGTTAGGGCAGACGTAACCAAACCTTGCTAAGTTGTTTAAATTATACTTCTGTACGTAACCAATGACGTTTTTATAATTTAAAAAACAATAATGATGTATAAGACACAGTAAAAATATGAAAGAATAACAAGTTAAATAAATAAAAATCATAAGTAATCGATAAGGATTGAAGTATTTCTCTCAAACTATACAGAAAAAAATCCAGCTCCCCTCCCACATCCAATTCTAGCTAGACGACGAGTAGAGAGAGAAATAATCTTTTTTAAAATAATCAAATAATCATAAAGTGGATACATTTAATGCTGGTTTTAATGCATTTGTTTTCCTTTAAAAACACGTTTTGCTCTCATGTTAGGAAACGCGTTATCTTCAGGAGTACACAGTAAATCAGCCTTGCTTTGAGGCTAGACATGCAAGCAGATAAAAGAAACAAGAAATCCTGATATAAGAAATTTCAGAACATCGTGTTTACTTGTAAACTTATCGTAGTCATAAATGAAACAAAATATAATAATAATGCTTGGCTGTTGGATTCTGAATGCGAGCTTGGTGTAATGTAGGGATTCTGAACAAGGGATTTGGAGCTGTGGGATGCAGTGTGAAGGGGTGAAGGAGGCAGTGTGAAGGGGTGCAGGAGGCAGTGTAAAGGGGTGCAGGAGGCAGTGTGAAGGGGTGCAGGAGGCAGTGTGAAGGGGTGCAGGAGGCAGTGTGAAGGGGTGCAGGAGGCAGTGTGAAGGGGTGCAGGAGGCAGTGTAAAGGGGTGCAGGAGGCAGTGTGAAGGGGTGCAGGAGGCAGTGTGAAGGGGTGTAGGAGGCAGTGTGAAGGGGTACAGGAGGCAGTGTGAAGGGGTGCAGGAGGCAGTGTGAAGGGGTGCAGGAGGCAGTGTGAAGGTTGCAGGAGGCAGTGTGAATGTTGCAGGAGGCAGTGGGAAGGTTGCAGGAGGCAGTGTGAAGGTTGCAAGAGGCAGTGTGAAGGGGTGCAGGAGGCAGTGTGAAGGTTGCAGGAGGCATTGTGAAGGTTGCAGGAGGCAGTGTGAAGGTTGCAGGAGGCAGTGTGAAGGGGTGCAGGAGGCAGTGTGAAGGTTGCAGGAGTCATTGTGAAGGTTGCAGGAGGCATTGTGAAGGTTGCAGGAGGCATTGTGAAGGTTGCAGGAGGCAGTGTGAAAGGGTGAGGGAAGTTCGACATAATATGGTTAATTAGCAATTTTTATTAACATAGTTATTGTCAGAAGTGCGAGAGAAATGTTTTGAAAATGATAATAGGGGCGGGGTCGTGATATGTTTTGAATTACAGAGGAGGTGCGGTGCTGTAAAAATGTTAGAACCACTGTTGTATAAAAACAATATGTTAAAGGGAGACCATCATACTTTAATAGTTTTAATTAAAAATACGTATGTCCTCAGGGATACTTTTAAAAATATTAAAAGTATGGAAGTCTGCAGGAGAACTTGTTTTATTTCAAGTACGGACGTCCTTTTATTCTTTGTATTAAAATATATCCGTGGATAACGATGGATTGAACAGTTTTACTTGAAAAGCGGATACATATCATGACCGCCTTCAGTGTCTAGTTTGAAGTAGGATGGTGCAGAGCAAGTCATTCAAACCATAAACAATAAAGTTTTTGCATGAGGTCATCTATACTATTTAGAAAGATGTTTATAAGAATTTTTAGAAGTAAAAAATAAACTGCGCAGTTTACAAAAGTTATCTGACATATCTGAGAATCTTTTTGGGGGAATGTTTTTCAATATCTCAAATTTTAAATCCGTCTTTGGGACACAATGTCGTTGATTTCTCCATGCACATACGCGATTGTTACGAGTTTCTGTTTTAACTGTTCACTCTACCTCTCTTTACTTCTCTCTCTCTCTCTCTCCATGTGTTTATTGCCCTCTATTTCAATCTTTGTCTATTGACCACTTGCTCCGTGTTCAGTACAGCCACGGGTATTCAAGACGCTGGTTATCTGAATTGACCACCTTTTATATAGTTATCGTACGCAAGGAGCATGGCTTGGGGCAATAGCGTGTAAAAAAACACCATAATACACTCCCCGATCCCTGGACAAAAAAAAGACAAACTAGATATTTAAATATACTGTCTAGACTGGTATAATGCCCACTTGTTAGCAAATATATATGTAGCAGAATGCCCGCCTACAAAGACAATGTGACGTCAGATCTTATTCTGAGCTGCCAATAATATTCTTGTCCTTATAAAATGTTTGTTTTTTACACCAATCTGGTGATCCCGATTTACCTTTAATGATAATTGTATACTCTGTACAATGAAGCAAAATACGTGGATATGCTAAAGGGGCATAGATACCAGCGCTATAGAAGTATCCAATCAATCAATCGATATAGTAAGAATATATATATAATATTCTATGCAATAAAACTTTACCCCAGAATGCTGAGGGATTGTTCGGTCATCCAAGTATACGTAAACCGAAACACTTACTCCAATTATAGGTAATTCAAACTGTACATGAAGAATAATGTTTTTAATATATCTTCTTTCAATTTTATGTTGTTCTTCTTCTTTTATTTTTATTTTTTGTTGTTATTTTTTTATTTTATTATTTTGTTGTTTCTTTTTCAGGAGATCTTCAATGTCACAAAGTGCGTCATATATGACACACGTTTCGCTATATTTGAAATTTGCGTGTGAAAATTCATAGACTTGTGATTCAGAGAAACAATGTTTATATATTTTGAAAATAGTATCAACATCGATGCTATCCGTGCACCCTTGAGCTTATGTCAACAGCACTGACCAACATGATTTCTAATTTGTTAACAATGTTTTCTGATTTCTTTTTTTCTGAATTCGAATTAATGAGACACAAACAATGTGTGTAAATAAAACATTTAATATAAGGGTAAAAAACACAATTCATCGTTTCGGTGTTTGATGACTTCTTCGGTACAACATAAAAACATCAACGGTAATGTTAATTAAATTTTACCTCATAAAAATGTCAATTTAAACAAATGAAAGAAAGAGATAACTGTACCAGCATATATGAATTCATCAGTTTTATAGGAAAATAATCTTATGGAAAAGATTTGCATTGCAGACATTTGCAAATAATAAACAGCTGTCCATATTAATTTTTTATTGTCCTTTTATTATTTGACAAAAAGAAACAATTTCAATTTATTTTATAATCTCTACATCCGTGATGGAAAAGACCATCTTTTCACATACCATAGATACTAATAAGTAACAAGTCAAATTTTTCATTAAGTTTCCATGTATCCAAAAGAATAATATCTTCTCATGTATGTGCTGGTAACTTGTCAGTTTCGGATACGTTCCTCTATATACACTCGAGAAAAAGGAGTCACTTCACACAGGTATGGCCAGCGATCTACACAGGGAATGTTAATCAGAAATTTAGCGTGCGCGTTGTAAACGGCACAGTTATTGCTGCTGTTATCGTCAGGATGTCCTGAAAATAAATCGTGATGGGTTCAAGAAATTAGCAGACGAGATCTTTTTTTTTTTTTGTTTTTTTTTTTTTTGTTGTGATGTTGCATACAATGTGGAACAAGAAAAGTTTATGCTTAAAATAAAACTTTGGACAATTAATAAGACGTTTAGACATGCGGATGACTTTTTCAGCAGACAAGACAATACAAGAAACAATACAACATAAGAAATTAAGTCAAAAACCTATATTATTTCAAATCTCATTTTTTGGAAATAAAAGCAGGATATGTTCGATTGGCCAACGCTCTATGTTAGACGCGAAAGTTAATTGTAAACGTGCGTGTCATGTTATTATTTGATGCGCATTACCAATGAGCTAACGGAAGGCACTATAATTTAAATATTAATAATGTTATTTGAGATTTTTTTAAAAATAATAAAAGTATAATAGATATGAAAGGAAATTTAGGACCACTAGGAAGAGCGTAATTGATTTTTTTGATGTAAAGACATGGTACTTGAAAATCTGAATTTATTTGTTTTTATTCTTCCCTCTCACTAGTTTAATAGTACAAGAAATTAGTGCCCTGATAGATTCTTCTAATGTGCCACTGCTCTCTTTTCTGTTGAAGTAGGATGAGACCCAGAATTAATTTTATTGTGTGCAATATAACTTAAATGTTACCTGAATCTATCAAAAAGCTATTTTCCAGTCTCATCTATATATCAGGAGCAACATCTTCTGCAAAACATCATATTTATAGTGTGGAGCCCTCTATTTGATGGTAAACGTATGAAGTGGGCTGAAAATGCCGTCATGGGCTAACAAAACCTTCCCCCGCTCCTTCCTACGCCCGTTGCAAGATTAGTTCTTAACAATGAAAAAATTTCTCGGTAAACTTGTTTTTATTTCTTCTCATTTTATTCTTCTTTCTGATTATGTTTCAAACAAAACGATTATTCCCCTTTTCAAAGAATGTTCAATTCGAAAGTATCTAAATCAAGATAGATATGTGTCGCAACAATCAATATTTGTTTTAAAATTCTCACCTTGCTGGAAAATAATTAGTTTCATATCTTCTGTTAAAAGACTTCCATCATCAACCCAGAGATATGCTCCCCCCTTGTCCATGTCATCAAGACCAACCCAAAACACAGCATCAATACCTGGGTAGAAGGACTGCAAGTAATCCAATTTTTCTGGTATTTTAAGTGTATATAGGTTACTTCGTCTTTCTGTGATCAAATTTTTAAAGAATACTAGCTGTAAATACATATTTTTTAATGGGGAAAAAGATAGCAGAATATCCAACAAAGTAGATACAAAATGAACATTATTTAAATCAGGTTTCCCAAACCATTTTTAATTTCTGGGATACAAATATTTTTACCAGTCATACAGCTCTAACAAATTTTAGACCAAGGTTTACACCGCGTACAAATGGTTAGACCAAATCTCACACCTCATACAAGTGGTTAGACCAAGTTTCAGGACCTCTACAAAAATTGCAGTGTTTTTTTAAATGGTTTTCGAGCACGGAATGCTGGGAAACACTGATTTCAATATTTTTTTTTAAAATTCAATACACGCTATACACGACTTAAGAATGACATTCACGATCAAGAATTTCGAAACAATCACTTGTATAAATGATTCTGACAAAACGAGCATTGTTATTTATTACATATATATGACACTGATTAGTTTCATATCTTCTGTTAAAAGACTGTAGCAATTTAGACAAAGAGAAATCACGATGTAGACAAGGATCGAAAGAAATATAGATAAACCAAGGATATAATAGACAAAATCAAGATTGATCAAACGAAGACAATATGTCAGTATTGTCTAAATATTATAAGGGACAAAATGAAAGACAATGTTGACATATTAATGTCGCTTGATATTTTTTAAGGATCGCAATATGGTATATTCTATATTTTAAAGGCTTAGTTAAGATATGAAATAAAATCAACCAAAATTTTAAACAAATATCACCTTTACAATGACTCTTTGCCTTGTGGTAAGTTTGTTTAACAGTTGACATTTGTGTGCACAAAATGAGTGAATCGTGAATTGTAACATTAAATCCAACGTATGTATCACAGAAAGCACCAGAAGAGTAGAGTGCACCTTGACCCAGATCTACTGGTGCTTTAGATGGGATAAGCCACGTTCCTAAAACAAGGAATACATTTAAAAAATAAATATCTAAGTCATATCTTTCCAAATCAAGTTAAATCATAAAGTAAAAAAAAAATTTGTTTTCTTTTGATTTTTCAAAGTTCAACTTTGTCTTAGTACACTTAATAATAATAAGCATATCCCGCGGTCCTAAGGCGCCACAACTGGGCAGAATGGACGCCACACTAAAAACTCAACAAAGTTATGAAGCATTACATTTATAGTTACAAAAAAATAGTATTTTTACACCTGGCGACTTTCGGAGAAATGTATATAGAGAGCAAGGTGTTGATCGTCTCCCTATAGTGCTCTTTGCTGTTGGTTAATGCAATACAGCCTTTAATTTTTGCCTGGTACCTGCATTCTGGCAATGAAACGTGGATCTTACAATGTGAGAAAAGTGCTGTCTTAAGAACGATACCGACGTGATCAAATGATTTAACTTAAGATTTTTTTCTTGTGATTGAATAAACAGGTTTTGTCAATGTCTTAGAACAAACTGTAGTGTTTTAAAGATTGAGCCTAAAAGGTTCTCGGAAGGAAAACAATATGAATAGGATTGCACTCTGAAATTATGCTTGATTTCAGACAGCTTTAAGTAACGTCTGTTCTCGCTCCTTTAACAACAACTGGTTGTGTTTGTCCAAAACTCCAACGAATACGAAAACCTTGCCGCCGAATGAATTTTTTTTGCTAATAACCTAAAGCAATATTAAAATTTTGTTTGAACAGCATATTTTTATTTTTTAAAATTTTTTACATTAATTCACTATTTTTTTTCTTCTTAATTTGTGTTAAAATGTTACTTTTACAAAGATTAAATTTGGAAAGGTGTGTTAAAACATTAGTAACAATTTAAAAGCGAGCAATTTAATTTATTTTTTTAAAAGAAGCAACAAAAAAAACTATCAGATTTGTCATAAGCATTTAAAATCAAGAAAAGTTAAATAAAACTTTAAGATTTGTCAGCTTAAAATAAGTTCTTATATGAATATTCTTATTCTTGGCTCTTTGAATTCTAGCAATAAGAAATTGAAAATTTATTTAGTAATTTGTTCCAGTAATATTAATTTATTTTATTTTTTTCAATTCGAAAAAATTACGAAACTTTAGAAACAATTTTATCGAGATTTTACAATTAATGTGTGTCAAAATAAATAATTAAGTGTAATAGATGCTAATACAGTGAATAATAATGTCGATTTTATCAAATCTATTAACTCTAACATTCAGGTACATTATGTAGTATAATTATTTAAAATATAATATTAAATTTATTTATAATTTATAATAATAATACTTAGGCTACGCATCCAATATTGCATATACTTAGATATAAGCATATCCATTTTATCCGTTTTAAATTGATTAGATTTCCGTAAACTAAATAATAATCCCTTACAGTGTTTTTTTTAAGAATTTCATTTTATTTTTCGCACATATTGAAGACAAATTTGCACACTATAAATGCAGGTATACGGAATTTTATTTTTTTGTACTACTGAAATCAGTGTAGGAGGGTGATTTTACATTATGCTAATATCTACTAGCTCTAGATCGCCAAACAATGGCGGTTGAAACGCTTGAATTTTCCATCTACTAAAGTTACTTGACAAACCATGCATTCAATTAACTCACTCAATTAGTGCTACAATTAGGTACTCAGCCACACACTTTTTCACGCCACTGAACTATATCAAAACTTAAATGTCCCACCCCCCCCCCCCATTTGATACCTCAGATGTATAACACCATGTTTAAATTGAGACTCTTCTTTAAAAGCAAATATTACGGACCAAACGCACTTGCGGTACTTTATAGAGCTTCAATTATCGCAGAATTCCGGAATGGACTACGATGAGTCGATTGTTTTGTCACGTGATAAGCGTAAGTATTGGTAAGACTTCCAGGAGGCTGTCTGCAACACACTAGTCGCTCACAAATTTTTCTTCAAACAACTTTCTTCTTTTAATCATAACTGAATTATAATTATTGTCACATTTAATGAATGTCATTTTAAAAAAACAGGTGTATTCAAGAATATTTTGAAAAGTAAAATTTTTAATTAACACTGGGGAAGCGCTGACGGAGACAAACATTTTGCTTTAAAATTAATGATAATGGCTGATCAGCTGTTATCTGTTGTTATGTGTTGTTATGGGTGGTATAGGCTACCGAAGGCTTACTCGTATCACGTGACAAGACAATGAAGTGACTCATCGTAGTCCATTGTGTTTACTAGAATCAGCGCCATTTCTTGACGTTAGTACAATTTGTAAAATAGAGAATTACGTATTTTAATTATTTTAAAGAGAATAATTCAAGTTTATTCTTATTTTCGTTTCTCACCGGGTGTACAGTTTCGACTCTCGTCTTCATAGACAACACTGTAACAAGATGTGAATTCTTTTAAGCACCTAGCCACACAGGAGATGATTGAAGGCGCTATCCAGCTTGGCCAGGGCTGTACCATACTTACATGTGAATTTGCGATTTGCATAAAGGTCGTCCCAGAACCGGTATCAATAACAATAGCTAAGAAAAAATAATATTACTTTATTTTTATGTTTGATTACAATCGAATTTTTTAATATATATATACACACAAACACACACACACACACACACATACATATAATTTAGATAAACAGAAGTATTTAACATAACATTTTAATCTCTGTAAGCAGCTAATTATTTATTACAAACTATTAAATTTAATTTTCCTCTACATTATACAAATATATAGCACATTGCAGCCACACGTACGTAGTAAGTAAAAAAAATATTAAAAGTTTGTTTTCAAAACTAACCATAGACACACATATTCAGGACCAAACACGGATGTGTGAAGTGCATCGTCAGCTGCTGAACGGTATGAATAAAAAAATATAGTAGGATACAAGGCTCATAGAGTTTCACCGTCCTTGGGTCACATCTTCGAACCATCTGCTTTCCGTGATGCTGGTACAAGTGCGCATGTCGAATTTCAAAGCATAGGCCTTACCGGTGCACCAAAAGAGGCAGTCAAGAAAATGGAATAAAGATTCACCAATTATTTATGATCAGGAGAAACTGTATTTTGGCTCTTTAAAACACTCCCTCTATTCGTGAATATTCCATGATCTAAATCAACGATAAAACTGCAACATTACACAAACAGTTGCTCAGAGCCCACACACGACTTGTTACTATTTTTTCGTAAACATTGTTGTGCATAATAATGGCGCAATTAATCAAGTACTGGTGAAACGAGATGACAACATTTCACATGAAAGCATACACAGGGCAACGGATCTTATCAGTTCAGAGATTACATGTACGTTTCATGTATTAATTTTTATTGATTTTAAAAATGTATAGAAATATCGTAACTATGTGTCGATAGTGCAACATAAAAAGAACGCACTCTGTAACATGCATTTGTTAATTTCTTTAATCGGTTTTGATGTTTAGGTGCAGTAGACTCCATACAGATATTGCCATTCGTTATTAAATAGTAACTTTGTTTTTAAACAGACATTCAAAGAGAGTATACAAGCAGATATCATTATTTACAGGGCCTAAAAGGATTTCCTTGACAAAAATAAATCCATCTTGAAATACGAAAATGAAAGCAGAGGAACTTTTCTTGGTGAATTCTCAATTTAAAAGCTAAAAATGGTGTGAGGGGGAAAGAGCCCAGACATATAAATATTTGACAAATAACTTTGAATAACTTCCCTTCGAAGTACTCACTTTCGATGAATTTGTTCTAAAAGTATTTGTTTTTCTAACTTGTCTTTTATAAACAAAAAAAAGTACACATAATATAAATTCCTCCGCAGTAAAAATAAAATGTGCAGTTGGCCATGTTCTCGCGATTCTCAACTCATCACGGAAGCAACTATGGAGAAGTCTCAGTCTCGCAAATATACTGCCAGGTGTCATTGCATGGGATGTCATTGAGTGGTCCGAAGCTGGCATTGTAAATCACACAATCCTCATTGCCGAGATAGTCGTCAGGCTGGCCTGAAACGTGGTTGTAGGAAAACATTAGTGCGGATCATTCTAGATGCTGGGGCGATCATTATTGTCGCATAGCAAACTGAATCAGTAGGCATACACTAAAAGAACATTTAAAAAAAATATTTTTCATTTCAAATTGGTGTCTATATAAAATTTGAACATTTCATAAAAGTGCCTCTATTTTCGGGGAGATTTATGATTATGTAATTACTGCTTCCATCAAATAGGCCCGCGTTTTAAATTGTTTCTATAAATTGAGATGTCGGGTCACTTTCTATCTACAAAACGGATTCTTCACTAAAAATGATTGGGAACCTTTGCTTCAAAGAATATAAATGATTTTACTTTTCATTTCATGTATTTATAGTTGGGAGGTATTTTGAGTGGAAAGTGCAAAACAAGCAAATTTTTCAAGATTGAGAAATACAATACAATATTAATGAAGGTTATAGAGAAGGTATGGTCCGTCTAGAATATAACAAATACTCTGTAATATAATATAAAAAATAATTTAAATGATCTTGAACCGATTTTATAATATTTTATTATCATAATATAGACAATCTTTATAGAATTATTTTATCTGTTTTATAGATGACACATGTCTCTAAGACTTATTTATTAATTCAACCAATGTGATACGTTTATAAAAGTTGTGGGGCTGATGCTGGTATTTCTAATCAACGGCCTTAAGGTTTTAGGCCAGAGCAATGAACAGCAAGAATTAATCTTCTCAAATCGTGACAAGGAAACGGACGAAAGTCTCCGAAATATGATTTTAAACATCGCGAGAATCCAATCTCATTTGGGCAATTATGTTTCTTACGCCTAACACTTGCTTACTTTTAAATATAGCTTTGGTTTAAAGATAAAAACATATGTAAGTCCTTAATACCTTCATGAAACACGTGCGCCTTCCATTCATCTCTTAGAGCTGTTCCGTCAGCCCATATAAATGTTCCTTTGGTATCTAAATCATCGAGTCCGATCCAGTATCTATCGCTGTCAGTAGGGTAATGCATCTTTAACAATTCCAGCTTCTCATTTGTTAGGATCGTATACAATCGGGCCTGATTCGCTGGTGAAGGCAACGATAATTTCAAAATTTACTACCACAATAAAGGAAACATGTTTATATACGACACATATTTTAAATACGTTTTTCTCTTGTGCAGAGTATGCATCAAATTTCTACAAATGTGCTAATTAAATGGGGCGAACTAAATCGCCCTATAAAACTGTGTCTCATCGAACTAAATCGCCTTACGAAACTGTGTCTCATCGAACTAAATCACCCTACAAAACTGTGTCTCATCGAACTAAATCGCCCTATCAAACTGTGTCTCATCGAACTAAATCGACCTACGAATCTGTGTCTCATCGAACTCAATCACCCTACAAAACTGTGTCTCATCGAACTAAATCGCCCTATAAAACTGTGTCTCATCGAACTAAATCGCCCTATAAAACTGTGTCTCATCGAACTAAATCGCCCTATAAAACTGTGTCTCATCGAACTAAATCACCCTATAAAACTGTGTCTCATCGAACTAAATCGACCTACGAAACTGTCTCATCGAACTCAATCGCCCTACAAAAATGTGCCTCATCGAACTAAATCGCCCTATAAAACTGTGTCTCATCGAACTAAATCACCTTACAAAACTGTGTCTCATCGAACTAAATAGCCCTATAAAACTGTGTCTCATCGAACTAATCACCCTATAAAACTGTGTCTCATCGAATTAAATCACCCTATAAAACTGTGTTTCATCGCACTAAATCGCTCTTTAAAACTGTGTCTCATCGAACTAAAGTTTTACTTATCCTGATGCACTTCAATAAATTTCAATTTCCTTTCTAACTTAATTCAAAGCAAAATGTTCACTTTTAATAAGTTTTTTTTTTTTAAAAACTTAAACCGGCCCCTCACTCCGTCAATAACGACATATCTTATTTTTTTCGAAGTTGTCCTATATATATATATATATAGACACATTTAAATACATTGGGGTAGCTAGGGGGTATGGGTGCAAACCGCACCTTGTGACACTATTTTAGGTGGGTGACATCAAATAAAAAAATTGAATATTTACAGAGCACATACTTTCTCGGTCTAACAAAATTTCATCAAAGGATAACAGATAACATGTACATTTTATACACATGTGACCAATCCAATGCATGCTTTATTAAAATTTCAAGGCTGATGCGTCAGAAATGAGGTGGCTCTTTAATATATAGAGGAAGAAGTAAGAAAAACACCGATTTGACCATTATTCAACGCCGATTAAAGTGTTAGATACATTTCGTAAATGACAGAAAGCTATATTTATCTAATTTCTGAGAGATAAAGCTTTCCATTGATAACAATTGGCGATTCAAAGTACATGTTACAGCTGTTAAATACATTTACCTCCTGACCTTCAGTTAATTAGATTTGTGTTCTTTTTATTGTTATACTGTGGAATTATTTTAACAAGAACAAATCCATTGAGGTCCGGGGAGGGGGTGACACGATGAATTTACCTCACTGGGTGGCATCAACTCTAGCTACACCAATATATATATATATATATATATATATATATATACTATTATATAATGACCAAATAACACTCACTGACAGATCACGAGTTCAACATCAATCCCTATGAATTTGTTTTTTCCATGGTTATTCCTCTTAAATTCTTGTTGTTTTCTCTTTTCTTTTTAAACCGGCTTTTATGTGGTCCTAAATGACTAATATTCAAAACATTGTTATTATTAGTGATTTCTTTCGTGTGGGTGATGTAGAATTTTGGCTTTTTTTAGTGAACTGTTTTGTTTCAAGATTAATTTATACACTTTTGGTTTTTATGAGATTTTATAACGAAAAATTGTCTACTTGTTTTAAAGAGAGGTAGCAGTATTCTTCTTATAAGTATATAAAAGCTAAAATCACACGCACACTGTTACGCTGAACATGTTCTTCCTTCTTTCTTGATTTCATTTGTTATTCTCTAGATGTGTACCAAGAAGCTTTTTTTTTTAAAGTATAATATCATTCTTTTGGAGTGATAAGGCCGAAGTGTATCATTATATAATATATAAATCAAACACCAATGACAAACTTCTTTTACAAGAACGTTACAGTTCTTATAAGCATATATACAATTATATTTTTTGGCTGTACTGATCAAGGCATTAATTTTTTTTCGAAGCATTTTTTGACATAGGGTTCCATACAACGTCCCAGGTTTTTGATGGGGCTGGAATTCGAAAATCTAGACATTGTTAATCACATCAAAAATACTATTTGATGCGGATCCGAGAAACTCTTTGTGCTTACGAACGTTCCCCAATAATCTTCTTATGTTCTGCCGTTAGATATGAGGATTACTGTATCAGGATCTACACCACCACCACCCCCCCCCCCCCCCCGAAAACCAACTGTGATCAAAAGTTAAAAAGCCAATCTTCAAGAAAACATTTTCTGGCTTCGACTTGGACCCTTACTGAATCATTGAAGGAAGAGACCATGAAAACTGCATTCTGCTATATTTTTACCCTAAAACATCATAGAGAAACACGGGTAATCAGCTAGTAATTTTATAAATTACAGTATCAGGGCGGCTCCATTTTTTATATATTTTTTTTAATAAATACTATTTTAGATCTTTTTGTTAAAGTTAAGGCTTCACGTGAATCTTTAACTCGAAAACGGTCTTAATATACTCTTCTTCGTCTTCTATATTTTAAGGGCCCACGATCAATTTATTGATCATTATGGCTCCTATGAATGTAGATGGGATTTGCAATGTTTCTGTGTCTGGTGTTGATGAGGATATTTTACAAGAGTAACTGTGTGAGGGTATCATACATCTGCTTATAAAAATCACTTGTTTAAAATAAAAATACAACGTGCCTTTACAATCCTCTCGCGCACTAATGTAGTTCAGTCTACCAGGTGACCGCCATGCACACATAACACCATTATGACCTGTGTAGGTGAACGCAGAGGTCTGTTCGTTGCAGATCAGCGCAGACGAGTACAGTGTTCCATGGGTCAAATCTCGTGCAGACGATAATGGAAGAAGCCATGAACCTGGTCAGTTGAGAGGTGAATTAATTGGCTTCAAAGATCATTAGTAATCATTTAATTATATGTTGCGTGTACCTACCTCGATACTAAAATGGTTCGCCGGAACACAAAAATCATGTTCTTTATCAATTTTATAGAAAATGATTTTTTTAATTAGTGGAAAATAAAATTATATTTTAAAATTTATTGGAAAGTTCTAATTATTATTTACAAATCATCGTATGTATCAACTATATTGTGTGTTTATTGACGCTTAAATAAGTTTCATATATTTGTCGTTGATTAAATTAGTAATTCTCCCAAATATTACACAAACATTTGCAATATGGCATACTTTTTATTACAGATGTGTGATCTCCATTTCATTTCTTAAGAACTGAAGCTACTCATCATCTATTTCTTAATATAGTCCCCACTTTCGAAGGACTATATTATCGATAAGTAAATTAGTGTAAACAATTGAATTTTTTTAAAAATGTTATCCAATTCAAATGTAAGCAACGTGCAAAGACTGGGTAATTAAATAATTAAACATACAGCCAACTAACTCAGGAAAGACGTGTAATACGTCATTCTCCTGTTGATTCTGCTGAATTAAGCTGCAAATGTTTAAACAATTAGACATTGACATTTAGATGTCAGTCAGCCTAACAGACATTTAATTGTAAACCAATTAGTAAAGGATACTTATATGCCCATCAATTTACCAGACGTTCACTGTTACAAATAATTAGCGAATGACATTTTTAAAACAATCAATTTACTAGGTATTCAAATCAAAATCACGAAATGAACTCACCAGGCGTACAGTGTCTGGTGACCTTGTTAAACAAAACGCTACTGCAGGACAGGAACTCTCGTGCACATCTCGCAACACAGGACACAGACGACGTCTCCGTCCAGCCTAGAGATAACGACATGATGTCGACTAATGGGTCTGTGTTCCTCTTGAATGTCCTACCAGGTACAGCTGCCGTAGAAATGGCTGAGAGTAAAATGACACAAGTTTCTTTTTTTTATGGACACATTATGGAAATGGGAAAAGTAGTTCCGAACGTTTTTTTTTACTTTAAAAACAAAATGATTTCATATAATACTTAAACGTTTTAAAAAACAACTATCTTTGCCATATAAACAGTCATCATTATATTTTATAACTTCTCTGCTAAAACAATTAGCTTAATGTGTTATGTTTCCTTTCAAAATCGTATAATTGATTTGGAGTCTTAAACAAATCACTTTAATATCGTCCTCTCTAAATTTAATTAACCGGTGCTCGTCATTCATAGTTTTATGGAGCTTATTATATCACATTTCAAAGACTTTCGAAAATATATTGTCTTCATTTCGCCTATGACATCTTGTGTCGTGTCTCCTAATATAGGATGTCTTCACGTAGAAATGTTTTGTCATCCTTAGTTCATGGAAATTTTAGCAACTGAGTTTAGAAACAAAAACGCTGAATCCTGATTATGTGATAGTGCCTACAAAAACATTTATCACGCTGTTCAAGTATATCTTATAAACTTGAAACGTTATCGTACATGCGAACAAAAGTATCAGAACACTAGGCAGCGATGTGAACATATTCTGAAAGTTTTCCATTCACCAACTCAGCTCGGCCACAGAATAACTTGTTGTGATAAACTGAGTTCGGCCAAAGCTTGGGGCGTTCTAATAATCCCACTGGCCATATCAATTTTACATCCGATTTGCGGAACCAAGAAAAAAAAAGTTTCATGCCTCTAAACCGGAGAAATGTAAAGTTTGTCTGCTAATGCCGCTGGTCTTTGATCAAACTTGCAGACAGACAAAATGGACAGACTTCCACTTTTAATTAAGATTTCTCCTTGACTGAAGAGTTTGTCGTCATGATAATCCTATTGTGTCTAGGCGATTCTCTTTACATCTCTGAACTTAATTAATATCGATGAACAAAATATGCGCATTCTGCATAGCTTCTGCTTCTTTTTTTTTGTTGTGATTTTTCAACTCATATTTCAGCACAGTCAGTTCCACTTCCGCGCCATCCAGTCCCTTGCAACAATTTAATACCTTTTCCAATGTTACTTTTATTTTTTGTTTTCCTCTTTAATACGTATATTGTTGGTCCCCATCCTCTTCATTCTTAGGGCATCTACACAATGTTTTACATAGTTGTACAATTTTACGCCATGTTTCTTCCAACTGGTTTCTATACAATGACTGCGAGAGCTAAATTGTGATATTAGAACACTTAAGGTTTTCAATTTCAAAAAATTTCTTTTACAAGTTTTGTGTTGCCTGCTGAAGAAGGCTTATAGCCAAAAGTCCTTTTAAAGGGTTTTTTTTTTTTTTTTTTTTTTTTTTTTTTTTTTTTGCCAAAACATGTTTTATTCCACTAATATCTTTTTTAATCCGACCTACATATCACCACCTTCTTTTCCAAAATTCTTGCTCCTCTCCCTAACTGATGTATATCCTATTTTATAGATGTTTAGGATATTACACAGTCAACTATTCACGAAGGTTTCCTTAGTTTATTTATTAATTTATCAATTGACTTACCTTCAATTTTTACAATAACCTTTTATACTTTAAAATAAATAACGTTTTCAGTAAGAGGCTGAATGTCGTTGATCCCTACGTTAGAATTATATTTTGCTTTAAATAGAAAACTATTTCATTCTCTGGTTATCATGAAGAATATTTTTAACCTTCCAAAGACATAACATAAAAGCTGAAAAAGAAACCTTATGCACAGCTAATCACATATTTCGTCTAAAAAAATACACAAATTGATGGAAAATTAAATATTAAATTAAATTTTGAGGTTAATAAGTTTTTCTTTAATTGAATTTTAATTTATTTTTTTTGCCCAGGCTTTTACAAAATGTATTTTAATTAAATGCGTTCTTTAATATTTTTTTCCTCTTCCATAGCAATTATTCAACACGATTCAGCTCACCACAATTTATCAAGAGATTCTCGACCTTCAGAACAGTTCAATTTTTATGTTATCATCTTCAAACAAAGGGAATTTACCAAATAAATTCAAGAGCAGGGTTGGGTAGTTCCCCTTAACGTAAACTTAACATCGTTATGAGCATTTTCATTCATTATTTGATCACACACAAAAAACAGAACGACAAAGTTGGCATCTTAACTGATTTGATCGATGGATATACAGAAAAAATTATTTTATGGATGGAAATACAGACAAAATAACTTGATGGATGGAAATACAGACAAATGATGTGATGGACGGAAATACCGAAAAAAAATGCTTTGATGGATGGATATACAGACAAAATGCTTTAATGGATGGATATATAGACTAACTTTATTAATCCATTGGATGCAAAGCGGGACTTCATACTATGAACAAAATATAAGAAAAAGATAGGTGACCGTTCAATAGGAACGGAAAGGGACAATCAAATGGACGTTTCGTGTAGAAGTCTTCATCGGGAGACAAAACACCATGACATAACAGAGTATGAGAAGGTGAAATTATTTGGTTGGTTGCTGTAACAATTAGATTGAGACGTGAAGTTGTCAGACCGAAACGTAAGAGTAAGTCCTACCATGGAGTTTACAGGAAATAAAATAATTTAGATACTGTTTATGCAATAAGCATTAAAATAAGTTAATTTCATTAAGAAAAATAGAAATATTGGGGGGCGAGGGGCGGGGGGGGGGGGGTTGCTAGTAAGAGCACATTTGATTGAAGATTTGAAATGGAATTAAAAACATGATATTTTTTTATTCCTCATTCTCACTGGTGTACAACTGTAAGAAAGCATTGTCATAATTTAAGCATCTGACGTGCCTTTGTTTTTTTCTTTCCGTGAAAATAATATGATAATTTGAGACATGGGATAGCTTGTTTTGTTCAATATCACGAAGATGTTCGCTGATTCTTTCTGATGATCTTCTTACCGTCTGACATATGTAACAGGAATGGCATCTTTAGTAAAACAATTACATAGATCGCATTGCACATAATCTAAGGGAAGTCCTGCTGGATGATAAAAGTAGCTTTGGGGAAGTTAATTTGTCTAGTAAACATTTTTTAAAGGAACGTCCTACAACTTTGCGCAAACATGGCTTCGTCCCAACGCGAAATGTGTAGACTCGAAGACCACTGCGAACCAAATGGTCGGTCTGTAGTCAAAGAGTGGAGAAAGTGACAATACTCTATGCAACAAAGTAAATATACACAAATACTAATCCTTACTATGTGTTTGGGGACAACCCGAGCTGCCTGGCTTACCAAGCTACATAGGACCCGCATGCCACCCTGGCCATACGCAGGTTGAGCTTGGGAAACTAACTCAACAGCTGTTCCACTGCAAATCATGCCGGCAGTTCCAGTCCCTGATGTCTACCATGTTAAAGTATGATATATTTGTGCATTGTTCAATCATTTGAATCACTAAACTTTTCTAGGCGCTTAAGGTTCCACCAGTGATCTAGCGACTGGATAAGACTGACTTAATTTTCTAAAGGCACTTCCGTTTCACACCGACAGTTCGTAAATGATGTAATGGTATTGTTATAGCCTTTTGTTTTGACCTAGTTTATATTTCCCGCGAGCAGTGACGTTTAGCCTTAACTCTCAACGTTGCTTTTGTTTTTGTTCAACGTCAGTCGACTAAGACAGGCAGACACATCAAAGTCATTTTACTAGAGTACCAGACTTACAAGAGCCTTAAAAGTCTTACTAGATGTTTCACTGTTATACTTTATAATTGTAAATTAACATAGTTTTATATATGTTTATTAAATGCTGTATTTTTATATAAACTTAACAGTATATTTAAATTGATTATCGTTAATATCACTAGCGTTGGTATTGATTTCTTTGTATACTACTTGTCAGTCCTTTGTTACGCATTGTTCATCTAAAGAGCCAAATCTTCTAACAAATAAAATTACTAAAATCTTATAACGGTACGTAACATGTAAAAATTTACTAACAGAAAATAATCAATAAACACAGTGTATTGACATATTTACACAAAGGATCATTTTAACTTAATTGAAGACGGAATCACAAAGCAAGTCATAGAAGATGAATCAACTTCAAATGCCAGTTATTTTTTTACGAATGGAAAAGCACTACATGTCATGAAAATCAATCGTGACAACAACATTAAAGCCTACATAACTACACTAACATACGGCAACAAACTTCTCTGTTTATTCAAAGTTTTAACTGCTATAAAATTAAATGTGGTAGTGTATCAACTGAGTCCCAATCATCAGTCTCTATGGGGTACGACCAAAAAACTATTTGATTGGTTGATTGGATATTTATATAGCACTGGTATCCATGCTACTTTAACATGCTCACTGCTGGTATCCATGCTACTCTAGCATGCTCACTGCTGGTATCCATGCTACTTTAGCATGCTCACTGCTGGTATCCATGCTACTTTAACATGCTCACTGCGCTCTGGTTTTCTTAAATCTATTTAAACAAAAAAGTATTTCAACGTTTCTTTGGTGAGAGAGGAAGAAATGGGCTCTTCCATATCATGTCCGCTTTCATAACAGTTATGGTTGCCATGGTTTGGTTTAGTATATACGGATTGGATGACGATATCGTGAATGGAATAGAGGGAATTGTTCAGATTAAAAGAATACCTTTGTTATTATCAATTTTATCATTGCGTCTGCTTCAAATTAGCCCTACGGTACTCAACTTACTTGAACAGAGTCTAGAAACAATTTACATGATTTTTGTACTAACTCAAATTTAAAAAGTGCAGACGGCATCCACGGGCCGAGATGCTCTACCTCCTAGCAATATCTTGGTAAGTTAATGTTGTATTGTGCTGTTAAAGTAAGGTTGGTGCGTTTTAACTGTAACTGTTTCAATGTGTAACTTCGAATTCAAGGTGTTATCATAATGCAGGTTCAATCTAAGGATTTCTAAGTTGATCGATACAAATTCAATAAAGCCCGCAATCTAGTTATCTCCCCTTCCTAGTTGCTCAGATCTGCGTAACACTTTTGATGTCCTTATCTCGTTCTTAGCCCAGATTGTCAACAAACCATTGAAATAAACCGTTGTATTAAGGTCTTCAATAAAATGTTTCATTCAGCAAATACTAAAAGATCAATATGTCCCTTTCTCTTTAACAGTGAAATATTTATGATTAACGTTATTTCTTCTGGTGGGGTTGTCTTCTGTTATAAAAACGGTCATTCAATTTAAAACTACTCGGCTCGGGATTCTAAACAAACTTTCATTAGGGTAATTATACGTGTTGTGCAAAGCATCTTCCCTCGCTATTGCTGTGTCTGTGATTAGCACTATTGGCTCAATTAGTTGTGTTAATCGATGTTGCACATTTATTTTTGAGTTAAGAGCGGTACGACGTCACGAGGATGTAAAAGAACTATGAAACAATAAGAAAGAGATGTTGATTTTTAAAGCAATTATATTAATCCATTTACCGGTACTCAAACAATATCCATTTTTGAACTATTTATGCTTGTGATTTTTAGTGAAATTTTACAGAGTTTTACAATTTCAATCCGAAGAAATGTTTTATGAAACACCCTGCTTAATGATAAGTAAGAAACATTCTGGCCAAATGAATAAATATTCTATCCCCTCTCATGATGAAGTCCTTGATATAGTGTAAAAGAAATTGACTGTATCAACATGAATATTTCACAAATATACTTATGTCCAAAGTTGTCAAAGAAATTTTTTGTTTCGTGAAGCTTTCCATAACTAAGATTTAATTAGAGGTCCATTGAAGATGAAAGTACGTTATATATTTTTATCAAAGATGATCCAACAGCAAACATGCCAATGCAATCCATGCTTTTCAAAATAAAGTATTTCTCTCCAATACAACGGAAGCTCGCTTTAACAATATTGCATTTTGGCATGGTTTAAAATTTAACACTAACAATGTTCTTTTCCCAAGTACCAGATAGTTTAAATAACTATTTTTGTGTACAAGTAACTTTACAGACATGGATCAAAGTTTGAAAAGCAAACCATCATTGTCTAGGTACGAGAACGTCACCTCATAAATTCATGTCTTTTCACCCGCGTTGTACCATACATTAAACGCTTTTACTGCCACACAAATTGGTAATTGTATTTTTGAAGACCCAACTAATGCAACACTAAATTCATGGTTCAAGTCCCATGCGACTGGGGCTGAGTAGCGTAGCATTCGGGTCGAAGCATTGATATTATTACAGTAAAATATAGTAGTTTTCACACATTATAATGAATGACAGTTGTTTTCAAGATTACCTTACCAGGTATGCAAAGTTTGGAATCGTTGCCGTAGACGAAGTTGTTACATGGCTGGTAGTCATGAAAACAGTTGAGGAGACAGAAATTTAAACATTTTTTGCGGGAAATTTCTCCGAATTGATCTACGCTGACCTTAAGTTGAGGATTTTCTTGAGCATCACGACACGATGTGCTTATGTCTCAATTTCTGCTGTAATCACTTTTAATACAAAATAGTGATCATTGCATCTTTGAAATACAGTAAATAATTTCCCACTTAAATGCTCGGAAATATTTACATAATATCAGGAAACAATGTATTTTTATAATTGTTATTTATTGTTAAAATATTTATATACTCCTTTAAATAAGAGATTATCTTAATCAGCTCCATGGAATATATAAGATTTTATTTCAGCGAAAAGAATTTTTATGTTGGCAGTTAATATTTTAAAATGCATTTTTTTGTTAAATATACAGAAGGACACTTTAAGATATAGAGCCATGATAATACACGTTGAAGAGAATCCCGTGAACATTTGAAGATCATGCTTGTCAACGGTATCACACGTTACAATAATGGACAGAGACAATATTATTTATGGCAAGGAATTAGGTTTATGTGATTTATGCAACCAAAAACGTTTAAAGTCTTACTTCATCACAAAATATGTGAAGGGTTGATTTTTTATACCTTGAGAATCACTGATGTATCTCATTAATGAACACCTCCCTTGTATCTTATATACTTGTATATTGCCAGAATAGAAACATGTATTTATAACGAAATAGAAAAAACTGTTTCTAAAAAAAAATAACAATTAAATAAATTATTATTATTTTTTTTAAACATTCTTATTACATAGATAAGATATCTACGAAATTGCAATGAATGGAGTCGAGAAGCCAATATAGAAAACTAAAGTGTCGTGTAACTAATTCAGAAGACTTATTTCACAAACATATTTCTCATTCTTGTCACATTTTTCATCGTTGAAAAAGTCAGCTTCGTCACCATAAGTCACACAGTCTTCATCGCTTTGGTCGTCTGGCTTGTCTGATAAGTGCAAATTGAAATAATTCAATAATTTACATGTATACATATAATTTTATAAATATTTATTTTATAAAAGTATTACATTAAAAACGTATATAACCTACTCAAAGGCATGGAAATTGTTCTATCAATGGTTTGTGCTTATTATAACTTAAATTAAAGTGTTATAGTATCGTAGGATAATTTAAGTATTTCTAGTGTAAAATTAAATATTACTTACGAACTTTAATTTAAAGTCCTAAATTACATTTTAATTACGATAAGGACAAAGAAAAACAAAGTATAGTAGGAAAGAGACTACTGTGTCCGGCTTCTGCTCCAGAAATATGAAACTTTAGAGAGATAACAAAATAAAACGATACTCGACAAAAGACCCTTTTAAAAAAAATCAATGTGTTAATATATGTAAAATAAACAGATTTTATTGAATGCACTTACTGTGCTGAGAACATTTGGGGTTCATCATTTTAACAACCCCAAGAGGCCAAAATTGATGTGTCGACTCTGAATGCAGGGGTTGTAAAATGAAAAAGTCTCCGAAGGCCCCCAAAAGTCGTGAAATGTCACGTGATAACTTTCCTTGTACTTAGTTTCACCATATTTTAATTCTTAACACCCCCGAATAAAGACTAGTATTTTCAGGTAAGGCCTACTGACATCACACAAATACAAATGCTGTTTCGTGTACGTACTTTTAGAGAACAATGCAGAGAACATGGCTGGTGTAATGGCTCGACCGTCGTCGACCCATTTAAAAGTCCCTTCACGGTCAATGTCATCGAGTCCGATCCAGAATGGGCCTTTCCTTCCACTGACTGCCCGTTTGAGAGCTTCTATTTTGTTACGTTCTTTTAAGGTAATAAGATGCGCGCGCATAGCTGTAACATAAATTGTTTTAAATTGCATTCATCTATATTGTGTACGACCACTTAGGGAAAAAAAAGGAAGTAAATTATATAGATTAAAGAATACATTTGTACAATCATATTATTCATTCTTCTTTTAAATTAGCCCCACATAAATTTCCGGAATCAAGTGTAAAAGCAACAAATGTGATTTCGGAAACAACACAATTGAAAAAAAAAGTAGGCCTGATCCACAGCCAAGCTTGTCTGTTTTACAAAAATTTGGACGTACCCCATAGACGTGCGAGGAGAGGATTTAACAGATGTGACCAGTGCAATAATATATCTGGAACGCTATTTAGGTCCGTGCGTTGTGACATGGGTGTTAATATTGTGTCTGAATGATCATTGGATGACAGGAATAGAATGATAAACAAGTGTATGGAGTATACGGCGTGAGATAGAGAGTGAAAGCAAGAAAGATGAATTAGACAGTGAGATAGGTCGTGAACTCGGACTGGAGTGTTAGTCGTCTGAGAGTTCGTAGATCATCCTGTTGTTATATGTTCCTTGGATTTGTGTACTATGATATCATTTTTGTACTATGGTACCATTTGTGCAACTCCTGAGTAAAGAGAATGAAATAGGACGGTGCGTCAGTTGCTCTAACAATTAACAGACCTTATGAGGCAAAGAAACCCTTAGAGAAATTAAATCAACGAATCGATTGTCAGAATACAGGGGAGATCATATTATTGGAAGATCTTAACGTAGAATGAGCGTGACAAATATTTTTTTTAAAAATTATTAGGCCAGTTAGAAACATCTTTAATTTAAAAATTAATTTGACAGTAAGGAGATCGCTTGTTTTTTTATTTAAGACTGAAATGCATAAAGGGTTTGTCATTACTTGCGCACTTTGCCTTAGCTTGACTGTAGACCACTTGATCGTTTGACACCCAAAGACAGGACATGGCGCTGGCCGCCGTGTATAACTTGAACAGTTGGTGTCCATCACACGTTGTTTCCCTGTAGAAATTGGAGTCTAGTGCCTGTGGCTGCCATGATATAACACCATTCAATCCTCCTATACAAATAGGAGAGGATATTTTTTTTTAAAAATCGTCAATATTGTCATAGAGTATGTTGAATTGTTGAAAAAAAAAATTTTCAATGAAATATCATTATCCTAAACGATTTTCCAATAGAGGAGTTATTAACTAAAACATTTTAAGATTTAAAAGAAGTGTTCAGGTCGTCCATTTTGTTTCAAAATCTCTTTTACTCCCAAGCAAAGACGCGTCCATTAGGGACGGTAAATAAATTCTCATTGAGATTTCATATGTGGGAAATAAAAAGTGTTTAGTTTATTTAAAATCAGGAAATGGAGTTTCCATGCCTTTAACGTATCTTTATGGCAAAGAGAAACACGGGGAAGACTACGTTCATGTTGAAGCAATAAGAAATTAGAAAAGGTGGAGGAAAACCTAAAGAAAGGCAACCATTTTCGGCCGAAACGTCTGTTTTTTTGTGTGTTGTCTTTTTCAGGATTTCCCCTACCCCAGTGGTTTTCAACCTGTGGGTCACGACCCCTTTTTGGATCGAACAACCCTTTCACAGAGGTCGCCTAAGACCATCGACAAAACATATATCCTCTACAGTTATGTAGTACAGCAAGTAAAATACTGTGATCGGGTGTCGCCACAACATTATTAACTGCATTAAAGGGTCGAGGCATTATGAAGGTTGAGAACCACTGCTCTACACTTAGTATACTTCATTAGGGACAAGTTTACATTCATGTTAAGGTTGCAAATCAAAACAATAAAATAAAACATATAAAACTTCGATGCTTCTACGAACATCTGATTCCGATAGATTATTCCAAGTGCAATGCATACTATGAGCTGGTATTAATAGTAAATAACTTAACGGAAGTAACCCAACTTTCATTTTCAAGAGTTAAGTAGTTTCAAAACTATTATTCTCATTGATATTGCATTCTACGCTATCAGAAAATAAGAATATACTTTGAGAATTTTTTTTTTTTTTAAATTAAGAAAATAAAAATTATCACACAAATTCTGAGGAACAATAAAATAAATGGTGTACGTTACCGGGCTGGCACCTCTTCGTCCCCTTGTTGTAGGACACACCAAAGCACTTTTCTTGGTGAGCCTTCAAACAGCGATCAATGCAGGCGACCAAACTCGTCGTCACCATTGGACCTCCCAATTGTGTCATACCAAGTCCTCCATTAGACTTTTTCTTAAACCGCACTGCTCGGCTTTTAAAAGCTACGGCCTCTGGGGAGATCACGATAGAATTATTGGACAAATCAAAGCGTTGTGTTTATTTATTTATGAATGAAAACTATTTAAGCTAAAGTGTTGTTTTTTTTGTTGTTTTTTCCAAATTGTTATTTTTTATATATCAATGTAAACCTTTTAATGATTTGATTTACAATTTTAAAATAAATTTCCCTAATAGAAATGTTTAATCAATTTTATTCTTACGGAGTTTATTTCTTACATTTCATTGCTACATTTCTAAATCAGCAACTTACGAAATGATAGAAACATCATCAGCATCTCGATAATTAGACCACGAGAGAATGAAATGTACATTATTTTTGTACTACTTATTTAGCGGCTTTACCCCGAGAACGGCTGATTTATTTTAATAGTTGTAACACATTTGTAACAGTAACGAAACCAAGTAACCTATGGCGGCTTCTAGAGCGTAAGAATGGCCATTTAAGAAGAAACGTTCACGTTTTTTTAGAGTGGCAGATGCAAACATCACATCTCAAATGGTGATAATGTGATGTAGTTATACAACTTTTAAAAAAAAAAACATGGTCAGTTACCACAATGTACCAATACTAATCAAAAGCCCTACTGCAGGGTTAGAGATTATAACCATGTCTTTAATCTGTAATATTACTTCATTAATTGAAGTGCTCAAACGCGCTCGGGCTTTCATGTACCTTTATTCAGATAATTGAAGAATAGATATTTATAGCATACTTTATTCGTTATACCGTAAATCAGTTTTGTTATTTTGAAGTTTTAAAAAAAGTATTAATTTTGAACAAAATGCTTCCTTGCTACAAAAATATCCTTACTATTTACCACAACCCAAATGGGGTGATAATTACATCTTGGCATACTAACTATTACGGACCGTTATAAATGGAGAATTTAATCTCTTAATTTTAGACTATGGCTCGTTCTAGAAACGGTCCATAATAAAGGACGATACCAACATTTAAAAATAATAACAAATAAAACGACAATCATGGCCAGAGCTAATTACAATTAATAACTTTTTAATTTGTGAACTTCAATTAAATAAAAACAGCAAGAGAAATATGATTGAAATTGTAAACTTACAGATTTGCTGGTACCGGTACTGTATATAAAAATACAATGAGCACAAAATTGTATGAGGAAATAGAAAACTCTACACACAACAAAGTATGACACAGCATATCTCGTGATCAAAAGAAAAATCTCTCCCCCTCTCTATCGGTCAGCCCTTTTTATAGACATTTCCTACTAAGGTCTCTCGAACCACCTAACACATTGTTTTGCCTTCCCGTTTTATCCAGAATCTTTTATTATTTTCGACAGTTCTCCTGACTAGAATAAATGTTGTAAATAAGTTTTTCTAGTCACACTTCAAAGGCGGTCACGAGAGTTCACGAGGGGTCATGCACGTGGGACGCGAGATAGGCGTGCTAAAAACACGTCATCCTTCATAACACTAATGTTGACGTGTACACATGTAATAATATAACATTAATATACGATAATACTTTTCATAGTGTGTTTTCTGGTTTGCTTTTTAAAACACTCTTTATATGAAGCTTGTGTTCATTTGATAGTTTTACTCAAAGACAATGTTGGCGGGGTAGATGATATATATATATATATATATATATATATATATATATACGTTTATGCAAATACAAACCCGCTTCATAGTCTTATGTTCTTTTTAGCTGATTAAAACTAAGTGTATTTAATACACTCATAAATATGTTAAATCTTCGCCTGCCCCTTATAAACTTTGACAAATGCTCTTATGCTGAATTTCCTTAAAACAACCATGCTGATTATAATGGGGGTCGACGAGTCTCATTATGGTGATTTTCTTACGATTGTTATATATAAATGACGAAATGGCATAGGGTACACGACCCAAAGGATGTGTACAAAATAGCTTCTAGTAGGAGAAAAATGAAAATCACCAGCATGAATCGCACTGAGAAATCTGTGATGAAGACAACGGTCAAATGGAGGAGTCAATATAGAAATTTTAAAAGTCAAAATTTATTTAAAGAGGAGCAAGCAAGGCGCTTGGAAATAATGTTGTGGAAAATGCAGTCATGCCATTTCAGAAACAGATTCTCGAGACTGTCGCTTAAGTGCATCATGAAATCTAAGACTTTGTATAAAAAAGCCGCACTGAGGATTTTGGGCATTAACTATCATGCCTAGCATATTTCAACAGACACTTTTGGTTTGTTGCCTAGCATATTTCAACAGACACTTTTGTTTTGTTTCCTAGCATATTTCAACAGACACTTTTGGTTTGTTGCCTAGCATATTTCAACAGACACTTTTGGTTTGTTGCCTAGCATATTTCAACAGACACTTTTGGTTTGTGCAATTTACACCGCATTTTTTAAACATCTTTCTAAATACTTCCGAAGCTTTGAATAAAATATTACCTTCTTTCTGATTATTTGAATTTTTTTCTCTGCGCCATCCTCCTATAGAATACACCTTTACATATGAGACAGTAGTTATCCCCTCAACAAGGACTTTTGTTCAAGCTTATGTTATGCGTCAAAATAAGTTAGTACAGAAAAATATATATATATAAATAAAGCGAACGATATATTCTTATTTAAAGTATAATTTCTATTAGTCAGAGCGCTCAGCTGGAAATGTTTGAATTTTTCGCAACCCACGGTGGATTGTATAGGAATCCATGATGACATTGGATCACTTTTGAAAATACTAGATGGTTTAGATAACATAGTAACAAGAAAAAACACATTTCTTTGTAACTAAAAAATTACAGAACTTTGACGACATACATGCGTTGTTATTAAGATATGCAAAACTACAAAATATTCAAAAAAAATGATACGTTGCAGATGAAAAAAATATTTGTTTGAAATGTAAAAAAACAATTAAATTATTTAATTTAAAAAGTTAAAATGTTATTTTAAAGAGCTCAAATAAATAAAATGCAAAACAACTTATGTAATTATCAACCAACCAGAAAAAAGAAGATTTGCTAATATTCCGACAATCAATAATTTTAGTTGGATCATTTTAAAGGATAACTTCAGAAGTGAGAACACCATTTGTTTGGGTAGTCCTTAGGTACGAAACAAACTCTTCCTACATATGTCTGTACGTCTTGTTCAAATATTAGAGCGTGATTTTTCTCATTCAAAATTTGATTTCATTACATGGAACCTACCCCGTGAATTTAACAGCCAACACAGTTTGCTTTATGTTTCATCTATTGAATAAGAATCATAGACAATAAATAAAATTACAGTATTTCTTATACCAGGATTTTCTGTTTCTTTTTCTACGTGTATGCCTATCCTTAAAGCAAAGCGGATTAACCATTGTAGACAAAAGATAAGGGATTTCTTAGCATAAAACCAAAAAGAGTTTGAAACGAAACTAAATAAATCTAATGTATTTTTAATATGTTATAATTATTATTTCAGGTTTTTGTTTTTATTTTATGCCGTCTTTATTTATAATCTGGTGGAGTGGTGGAGGGATGGAGGAATGGTGGGTTGGAGGAGTGGATGAATGGATATATGGATAGATAGATAGAATAATAAGTGATTATATTTATTCTATAATATTAAAGTTACTAAAAAGGCCTAATTTATAAACATAAAATGTAGACGTTTTACATTTTTTCATCGTTAAAATAATCCACCTGTTCTCCATATGTCACACAGTCTGTGACCAAAGGAACGTTGTCTAGAGGTTAGGTCCCCTTCGTTATAGGGGACAGCAACTTCCCTTGTCACCCAGAGTTATCGTTCATACTGGGGAGTACAAAGAACGTACAAAGATGGCTGCTCACATGGCAAAAACAGCATTTGAGACCTGGCGAGTTGAAGAAATTAAGAAATTGTTACGGGAATTGCATCAGTCGGTATCTGGAAATAAAGCAGAACTTGTAGATCGGGTATCTGGAAATAAAGCAGAACTTGTAGATCGGGTATCTGCAAATAAAGCAGAACTTGTAGATCGGGCACGCGGCTGTGTAGAGTTGCGAATTTGTGGGGAAAAAATTTATGCATCTGAGACATGTTTCTAATTTCTATTCGAAAAAGATTAACAAGGGCAAAAACCTCTGCTTCTTCAGACGATTGCAGTGCCCTATAGCCACAGACAAGTTTCAGAGTAAATAAAACTCATGTAGAAAGTCTACTAGCTCTCTAAATAGCCGATGTGTTGAATGACAAAATGCAAAGTAGTCCAACAGTTTCTGAAATTGCATGTAATTCCTTTTGATGCATTTGTGTTGAAAAATCATCAGAAAACAACAAAATACTTAGATCCCCCTAACACAATCACTTGTACTCCACAAAACGACAAACCACACACTATTCGACTTCACTCGTCACTGTCTCGCTCAACACTCTACTCTCTTCATTCTTCACACAACCCTCACGTGTGTTGTTTTGACCGTGACACACTACGACGGTCATACACGACTGAGCAAATCCCACGAGCGCTCCCTTAACCTCTTCAAAACATGCGCAGTAAAAACTCACACGATCTGACCGTGACACACTACGACGGTCATACACGACTGAGCAAATCCCACGAGCGCTCCCTTAACCTCTTCAAAACATGCGCAGTAAAAACTCACACGATCTGACCGTGACACACTACGACGGTCATACACGACTGAGCAAATCCCACGAGCGCTCCCTTAACCTCTTCAAAACATGCGCAGTAAAAACTCACACGATCTGACCGTGACACACTACGACGGTCATACACGACTGAGCAAATCCCACGAGCGCTCCCTTAACCTCTTCAAAACATGCGCAGTAAAAACTCACACGATCTGACCGTGACACACTACGACGGTCATACACGACTGAGCAAATCCCACGAGCGCTCCCTTAACCTCTTCAAAACATGCGCAGTAAAAACTCACACGATCTGACCGTGACACACTACGACGGCCATACACGACTGAGCAAATCCCACGAGCGCTCCTTTAACCTCTTCAAAACATGCGCAGTAAAAACTCACACGATCTGACCGTGACACGATCTTCATCGGCTTTGTTATTAAGTTTATCTTAAATTACACATTATAATAACCTCTTGTTCATACAATTCTATTGATAGTTTTTCGTGAATAGGAAATAGTGTAATAATGTATGTGGAAGTTGGCAATATAAAGACAGGACAATAAAAAGTTAACATTGCAGCTCAGGGACTTCTTCATGAGAAAAAAGAAGAAAAAAGAAACAGAAAACAGTTTAAAAATATTACTTTTTCCACAATTTCCTTTACACGGCTTTGTTTGCAGGCCTTCATTTATTAGTCATTAGATCGTTATATTGTTTAAGATATGTGTTAAAACAATGGGGAAAAAAATGCCCGTCAAAGAGACACTTAAGGAATTAAGTGACTAAGGCCCTTTGGCAGTAGAAATCGAGGGGCCTCTAACAAAGAAAGGTGAAGACGCACTGGATAAAAATTCAAATTATTAATCCAGTAAAATACTTTGTCTCTGAAGAAAGATGTAACGAGTTTGCAGAAAACCTTTTTGGTTATGGGGATACTTTCCACGTCCACTATAAATAGACTTCTATTTCTAACAAGGGCAAATGGTGTGCTAGGTATATTTTTAAAAATATCTTAAAATGTACTCTTTGATGTTACGAATCGTCCCATTCTCTATTTTAACCTAAGCGTCATTTTCTTAACCGTCATTTTCTTATACGTCATTTTTCTTTAAAGTCATTTCCTTAAACGTCCTTGCCTTTCACGTCATTTAATGAGAAGTCCTTCTTTTCAAAGAAAGCAGACGAATTCGGCTTGTTGTAGCTTGACTCTTATTTAATTTTGTTTGCTAATGTTGAACAATTTGTTTGAAAGCTGTGATACTTCCAGACAAATCGAGTCATGTCCCATCTTTCTTCGAAAGTTCGGTATTTTCTTTTTCAAAGATGGGTATTAAATAAATTAAAGACTGTATGCGGGGTGAATCTACTCAAGTCAGATTAATACTCTTCAACACAGAAAAAATTGTCAATCGTGATGTAGTTTTGTTTGGGTTTTTTTTATCGATCAAGGGTGCTTAAAATGTTGGTGGATTTTCTTTTAGTCTTTCAATACATCTAAAAGATAAATGAAATGTTTCCAATCGTTGTACTTTTCTTACTATTAATTAGCTGCTAAAGTTACGTAATGGATCTTACATCTTTATCTAGCCGTGACGTCATAGTCTAGTCACCATACCTCCAATAGGAAACATGCTCATTAACTGTAGATAATATTATATTTTATTTGACAACTGTAGACTTACGATAATATAGTTACACATTGTTGTGTTTATATTGTTACACATGGTTGTATTTATATAGTTACACATTGTTGTTTAGAGGCATTTCATCTTATACCATACAAGATATTTAAATAAAGGCTGAGAAAAAATAACAAAAATAATCATCTTCAAGTATTATTCATGATAATGTCTATGTTATAATGTGTTGTATTTGAAGAGTCTTTAATTAAATGTAATAATAATCTGCTTCTGTTTGATGTTTAACACTACAGATCCAACGACACACCAGGGTGACGTGTATTTCAGGCAATCTACGTGTCAGCCTAGTAACCTATGCAAAGTCCAGGCATTTACAACGCAACGGGGTGTGTATGGGTGTCTCCATGAACACGCCAAAGAAAAAGACTGCAAAGCTAAAAAAATCTTAGCATTGGTTGGAAAACGTTCATATTGTTACAGTGACGCTCAGTCTCTTATTTGTGTGCCATGACGCCATTTGCAGTCTGGTGGAGACTTCAGGCTGCAACTAACGCCATATTAGTTCAAGTTCATTGAACTAAAGATGCATTTATTTAATTATACCAGAAGTCCACTAAGACCTGAAATATATTTATAATTTTCTAACCCCGCCCCTCACACACTTTTTTCCAAATGTAAAGTACGTGATCTGTTGCATCATTGTCCCTTAACATCAATTTAACAGTAAGGACAACTACATTACACATGGTGCATTTAATCAGCATATGATTACGGCATTCTTGAATGTGTTTGTGTGGAGTTTCAAGGGTTTTGGTATGATATTGTTTAGGGGCGCGTGATATCAATAGTGGGGTTCTACCAATTATCAATTAAGCTGATTAATTATTTTGTTTTGACATTGTAATGGCCATTTCAGTGTTCTCATTATAGGCCACTGCAACGGTCTGAAAAAGCAGGGTTTTTGCCCTTGTTTATCTTTTTCGCCTAGAAATTAGAAAAATAGTTCGTCTTTACTGTTTTTATCCCCACAGCCGCGTGCCCGATCTACAAGTTCTTCTTTTTTTCCAGATACCGGCTGATGCAATTCCCGCAACAATTTCTTAATTTCTTCAACTCGCCAGGTCTCAAATGCTGCTTTCGCCATGTGAGCGGCCATCTTTGTACGTTCTTTGTACTCTCCGGTATGAACGATAACTCTGGGTGACAAGGGTAGTTGCAGTCCCCTATAGCTTCTTGGTAATTTATTACATTATTAATTAAAAAAACATTAATCACGACTGCTAACCGTAATATTTGTCTTATAGCAGTGATTACCAACGTGGGGAAAAGATCCCCCACTTGGGTCAATTTGAAGATTATCGGGGACACATCGACTCTGAGAGATGGTTAATGTCTTTACATTTCAATGGCAGCAGAGACGATTTGAAACTTTTCTCTTTTAAATCCTACACTTGATTGGACATCAAACTTTTTTAGGATATTTGGTGTTGCATGTGTCTCCAAGGGCATCACATAGACATAAATGTGGATCACAAGCTGATGTGTTTAAGTTTGAATTTGAATTTCGACCGCATGATATAGGTACCTTTCAACTGCGGTAGGCTACACATGGAAGGTTTGAGCAGACAATGTATAGGGCACCTTTTCTAGTCACTTCCTTCTGCCGTGAAGCTGTATTCCAAAAGAGGGCTAATCAGTCGCTCTAGGGGCTGCCTGGCACCAATGCTGCTCATTTACAGTGATGAACTACCCTATGTCCTGGGCCGCCAATGTGCAGATTTGTGAGAACGGCTGCAATTGTAGTCACATAATTTTTTGTTAAAATATTTTATTTTCCTTTAAATCAGATTATATCATTATCAGCACTTTATACATCATCTTTTTTAGCAAGAATTTTTTTTTATGGTGGCGGTTATTAATTTACAATTTGATTGTGCATGTTAAAACTGTACAGAAGGAACGTACGAATAGATAGAGCCATCAGATATACGCTTTGAAAAGAATCCAACGAACATTTGATTATCATGCTTTTCAACTTTAAACGTTCCACACGTGACAATAATAGGCAAAGAAAGCAAATAAAAAATGAGACCCAATACAGTATAAGAGCCAATACAGTATGAAAGCCAACAGACAATGAGAGTCAACAGACAATGAGAGTCAACAGACAATGAGAGTCAACAGACAATGAGAGTCAATAGACAATGAGAGTCAACAGACAATGAGAGCCAACAGACAATGAGAGCCAACAGACAATGAGAGTCAACAGACAATGAGAGTCAACAGACAATGAGAGCCAACAGACAATGAGAGCCAACAGACAATGAGAGTCAACAGACAATGAGAGTCAACAGACAATGAGAGTCAATACAGTATAAGAGCCAATAGAGTATGAAAGCCAACAGACAATGAGAGCCAATAGACGATGAGAGCCAATAAACAATGAGAATCAATAGATTATGACAGCAGATACACAATGAGAGCCAAAAGACTATGAGAGCCAATAGATTATGAAAGCCAACATAATGAATGCCAATAGACAATGACAGCCAATCCCTTAACTCGAAAGGATTACACACATTTCCTGGATTGGTCAGAAACTAATTTAAGGTAAATGGTCTAATAATTCTTGTACAAAAATAAACAAGTCGAATACCAGCTGATCATTTAAAATAAATCAAATCTGCCGTTTCAACTTTTTAAACAGTATTGATCGTTAACATAAAAAAACATTCAATATCCAAAGTCATTAATTCGCAATTTTCATACGTTTTAAAAAATACAGTTAAGAATGAACGAATCAATATTTATTTGAACTATATTTGGGGAGTATCAATTAAGTTTATGAGGTTATTTATGTAACCAAACACATTCGAAGGCTGATGCCCTCAACCGATAACATTCAAAGTCTTAAGATGAGAAGATTTTATTGTTATATCCAGAGAAGCATAGGTATATCTGATTAATATACACAACTCTTGTCTCTTACATATTTTTAAAATGCCAGAACAGAAGCATTTTTATAACAAAAAGACAAAAAACAGTTATCAAAAATACATGTAATATTTAGAGAACGCGTAGCTTTTAATTTCATTTTCAGCAGTTTACTTATTACGTAATTATGTCTAGCGGCCAAACTAAGAAAAAATGAAGTTATAATTTACTAGGTCAAGAGACTTTTTTCACAAACATAATACACATTTGTGTCACATTTTTCATCATTAAAATAATCGCCTCCTTCACCAAAGGTCACACAGTCTTGGTCTCCTTGGTTGTCTGGCATGTCTGAAAAGTGCAAATTGAAAAGAGTTAATACTTTAACTTTTTCTATAAAATTCTATAAATAGTTATGCTAAAGTTGCTTCAAAAAAGTGTCTAAAAATGTATGGAATGCACTCAATGGGTTGAGAAAATTTTGAGTTGACCCTTTTTAGTACAGTTTGACAATTAGTGATGGACAACGTTATATTTGTGTACTAACTTCTGTCGTATTAGTATTGTGTATGCGTGTACTGAGAGCCGTCGCCCGGGCACGGCAACCCCTGTAACGACATTGAGCCTCTGATTTTGTTGAAGAGGTCCAAAGTTGTGATGGGGCAAAAATCAAAATGTCGAATTTAATGCAGAGGGCGCTCACTGAAAAAGTATCCAAAAGTCAGTGCGCTTGCTCTGCTTCCAAATTAATAATAATATTTTAATGTACTGACGTAGCACAGATACAACGGCATACTCGTGTACGTACTCGAAGGGAACAATACAGAGAACATGTCTGGTGTAATGGCACGACCGTCGTCGACCCATCTAAACGTCCCTTCACGGTCTATGTCATCGAGTCCGATCCAGAATGGGCCTTTCCTTCCACTGACTGCCCGTTTGAGAACTTCTATGTTGTAGCGTCCTTTTAAGGCTATAAGATATGCGCGCATACCTGTAACATAATTTGTTTGAAACTCCATTACAAAGTCTTTTTAGACTAGATGGATTCCAACATAAAAATTGCATTTAAAAATCTTTTAAAATAGCGTGATGCACATATATATAAGATTCACTTTTATTATTATTTTGTTTTTGGGGATTTTAAAAAAGGACCGATTAATTACCTCTATTTAAACCAAAACTATTTATAAAGTTATATATTTTTTTGTATTCTAGCCGTTTTTAATCTTAAACGCCGACATATAACTTTAAATCATTCTACCGCCACTAACCCTCAACCCTTTATACTTAAAACCTAAGTTTACTCCAAAAGTTAGGACAATCTTATAATATTGCATTACAAATAATAATATCAAGAGGGCAGGTGTCACAATCAGAGAAGCATCCAACTTCATTTTACTTCTTCAGATGCACTCTGTTATTGTTATGAGATGGCACCGGTGCGCAGATGCACTCTGTTATTGTTGTGAGATGGCATCGGTCCGCAGATGCACTCTGTTATTGTTGTGAGATGGCATCGGTGCGCAGATGCACTCTGTTATTGTTGTGAGATGGCACAGCGGTGCTCAACTAACGTTAACGATGTTATGGCCTTTTAACCACACAAAAAAACGGGGGCAAAAAAACGGGGGATAAGGAACGGAAACAAGGACCGGCAAATATTTGCCGTCATAGATTTTTCTTCTCACTCAAGATCTGAAGAGTTTTCTCACTGTCCTCTGCCACCTTATCATCAAACACAGGACATAATAATTTTCAAAGTTAAAAAAAGACTAACAATTTTTCCCATGCACTACCGAAGTATATAATTTATAATGTTATCAACTTTATTATGGCCTTGCAATTATTTTAGTCCTTTTAAATTCCAAACTTAGATTTTTATATGTTACAATGTAGGTTATATATTCATGTTCATTTCTGAATGACCATTGATTATAAAGAAATAAGCCATGTCATTTTCCATGTGTGTTAAGTCTATCTAAGGCTCAAACCTATAGACAGAATTAACGGCAATGCATTTAAAATGTATAATTGGAAAGGGCTTCCATCTTCTGTTCACCCTTGTCCCTTCAAGCTAGTGTGTCGGGAGGGGAAATAAATATATCCAGCCTCTTTATTCCAGCGCAGTAGCCTTGCACATCTCACGTGTATCCTTAAAGCTGTGCTAGATGCATTTTGACAGGATCTTCTTCTTCTATATTTTAAGGGCCCACGATCAATTTATTGATCATTCTGGCTCCTATGCATGTAGAGGGGTTTTGACAATTTTCTGTGCCTTGTTTTGATGAGGATATTTCACTGGTTGCAAGAGTTACTTAGTGTTGGTATCATGCACTGGGGGTTGGAAGGCCTGGGGCAATAGACGCAAATGAGTCAAGTGTTGTCGACTCAACTGTTCCTTTTGTTCCAGTCCCTGGTTGTCTTTGGCAGGAATGAGCAGTTCCTGTACTGGCTTCTCGCTGGTATGAGCCGGAGTTGCCTGTCATGGCATCGTCGCTGTCTATAAGGGAGAGGGGCGAGCTTCTGTTTAATGCCAGAGCAGTGAACAAGCACATTATTTATCTTGTAAATCATGGAGAGCCTGGATGGTCGTCTTCGTTCCTCCAATAGTGACCAGCCCAGTGTTACCAGCATGCTGCCAACACTAGAGGTATTCCTGTAGCGGTTCATGACAAAGCGTACTGCGCTTCGCTGTAACACCTCCAACTTGTCGATGCTCTTCTGGGTAAATGGGACCAAAACTGAAGATGCATAATCTAAAAGCGGCCGGAAAAAGGCTTTATATGCTCTTTCTTTCACGCCTGGTTCCACACATTGTTAATATGCTCATCCCACCGAACCTATCTTTTAAATGTAACAACAAGGTACCTTAGGGAAGAAACTGGCTCAAATGACCATGCAGTTCATAATGGTAGTGTAGAGGATTACAACTTCTAGAGACTGATAGTGTCTGGTACTTAGCAGGATGAAATTATATTTTCGCGGAGATATTTGTATCTTGCCTAACCTGCAAAGCATATCTTGGGGACTATTAATAATATTATGGATTAATAAACTTAAATGGTTATATTGGAAACAATACGTTATAATTACGTTGAGATTACAATGTAAAACTTAATTTGAACATAAATCGTTTTGATCAATTAGAAAATCAAATGCTTTTATTTCACAAAATATACAATTTGATGTGCAAATCCATTATTTTGAACTGTACTTATCATGAATCTATATTGGATACGACAACGTAAGGGAAAAAAAAAGTATTTATTTTCGGAAAGAAAAAGAGCTTATGGATTGCTTTAAGCTTTCAAAACGTTTGTGACTGTTAAGTTTTGGCTAAGTAAACGTGGATTTGATGGCGATGCCGTGAATTGAAAGGAAATAAATTATTCAGTTTGAAAGAATACATTTTAATTCGTATTAATCAGTCGAGTTTAAAGGCAACAAACATGATTTTGGAACCAACACAAATAAGAAAATTTTGGTGGCATTCATGGGTGTTCGTTCAGGGGCAAGCTACTCTATTTTACTAACACATGAAAGTACCCAATAGACGCGGGGAAGTTCTATGAATATATGTTTTAAAAATAATAAGCCAGGCAGAAATATCGTCAATCAAAAAAATAAGTTTTGACAATAAGGAGTTCGCTTGCTTCTATTATAAATTTTAAATGCAAAAAAGGGGGTTTGTTTGTACTTGCGCACTTTGCCTTAGCTTGACTGTAGTCGACTTGATCGTTGGACACCCAAAGACAGGACATGACGTTATCTACCGTATATAACTTGAATTGTTGGTGACCATCACATGTTGTTCCCTGTAGAAAATGGAGTCAAGGGGTAGTGGCTGCCATTCTCTGACACCATTAAATCGTCCTAAACAAACAGGGAATCTTATTGTCAGTATTTCCATAGAATAAGTTTAATTCTTTAAAAAATATCTTCATTGACTTATTCTCATTCTAAACGATTTTCCAATAAAGAAATTATTAACTAAAGCACTTTAAGATTTAGAACCAATGTTTAAGTCGTCCGTTATTGCTCAACGTCCAGTTTACTCCCAATCAAAGTCGCAACCGTTAAAATTGTCATCTAGATGTCATTAGTGGGAAATTAAAAGTGTTTAATTTATTTAAAGTATGCCTACATTCGTTTAAATCTCGTCTTTGGGGACAAGAGAAATACGGAGAAGACGGCGTCAATTTTGAAGCAATAATAAATATACAAAGGGTTGAGGAAAACATGAAGAGGATCCCACTTTTTGGTTGAAACGTCCACTTTTTACTGTGGTCCTTTTGCTTTATTTTCTCTATCCTTTGTATATTTCTTTAGGGACAAGTTTACATTTATGGTGAGGATGATAGACGAAAAAAAAATTAAAATTCGATACTTCTACAAAATAATATATTATTTCGTTAGAGCATTCCAACTGCAATGCATATAATATTTATTATAAATAGTTGGCTGACTTAACACAAATAACCCAGCCCTCGTTTTCAATGAGTTAAGTTTAGTTCACTTATTGTACCATTATTCTCAGTAGCACTGCATTATACACTATAGATAACAAGAAGAATATAACTTTAGAGACTTTTTTGTTCAATGAAGAAAAAACAAAATTATCACAAAATAGCAGTGATCAATATGATAGATGTTTTACATTACCGGGCCTGCATCTCTTCGTCCCCTTGTTGTAGTGGACACCAAAACACATTTCTTGGTGAGCTTTCAAACAGCGATCAATGCAGGCAATCAAACTCGTCGTCACCATTGGATTTCCCAAGTGTTGCAATCCAAATCCTCCATAATTTGTCTTTTTCTTAAACCGCACAGCTATGCTTTCAAAAGCTACGGCCTCTGGGAGATCACGACAGAAACATTGGACAAATCAAAGCATTTTTTTTTTGTTGGCATTACTAAAATAAAACACTTCAAACTAAAGTTATTGGTTTGTTGTTTTATTTTTTATTGTAATTTTTTTATATATACATATTATTTTTTTTTTTTATTTTACAATATAAATAGAAATTTCCTTAAAGATAGTTTTCAAATTGCGTTTATTCTTTTACAATTTATTCAAAAATTTCCCTGCTACATTTCTAAAACAGCAGCTTACGAAACATCCGAATGTACATAATGAAACCACGTGACATTGAAATGTAAAATTTATTTTGACAACTGATTAAACGGTTTTATTCGATAACGGATTCTTCATTTTAAGACTTGTAACACTTTCAAACACTACCAAAAACAAGAAACCAATGGCGGCTTTTTAAAGTATAATAAGTGCTATTTAAGTAGAAAGTTTCATGTTTTTTAGAGTTGCAGATTAAATCATCACAAATGGTTTTAATATCAAGTAGTTATGTTGGGTTTTTTTTTTTTTGGAAATTCAAAGCATGGCCAATACCAATACATATTGTGTCAATAATAATCAAATGTCTAGTGTAGGGCTAAAGATTAAAACCATTTCTTTAATCTGTAAGTGTTCAAACGCCATATGGATTTCGTGTACCGTAATACAGATAAAGAAAAATAGACTAATAATTTTCATTAATTCTGCTAATGAGTTGTTTTTAATAAATTTTCTTTATTAAATCATGGTTTCTTTTTTTTTATTTAAACTAAAAAATCCTTTGCTACAAAATATCATAACTATCTAGCACAATGCCAGTCGGGTCAATAGCGCATCTTGGCATTTAATGTTGACATATACTTTTTTTTATAATGGTGTGATGATTTGATGCTGGACATTGAAAAAATTCTTCCACGTTAAACGCGCCCTTGTAAAATAATGCCCTCCCCATTTTCCCCCAGTTTGTCCTTGCATTAAAATCTCCCTTGTTATTATTGTAATCCGACGCGAGACACCTCAAGCAAAATCGTGATTTTTATATTCACCCCCTCTACTTTATAGATTTTCTTGGTCGAAGGTCGAACACGTAAAAGTTGAACTGATTGTCATTGGATCTGAAAATATACAACTTTTAAATCATCCAATTAGAACCGTTCCCAAACTCAAAAAATAGCAGGAGCAGATTAGAATATGTCTATTTTTTTTATCCTATCCTTTGACTCTGAACGCTGTGACCTACTATACTTAGGACTTCGTTAGCGTATCATTAGCTGCAGCCTACAAGACATGGTTGTATTCTTACTGAACCAACGTACCTTAAAGCTGGAACTAGGATATCGTTTTTCACGTCTCACACCAAACTACCTACGGCTACGATAAGGACCTCGATATTCAGGGACTTCAATACCCATGATGTATCGCTGGAAAGAATGCTTCCCCAACCGCGGAGATCAACCGGAACCACTTGTAACAAGAAGTTGCCGCCCACTACGACCGGGAACGCCTACTTCGCTTCGCTTTAAAAAGCTCCGAAGACAGGAACGGAGGACACACTTCTGGAACAGCAGAAACTCCAACACTGATTGATCCACCAAGATCAACAGTGAAACTATATAAGGCTAAGTCCACATCGATTGAACATATGACCTTCAGCAAATAAAGCATTTATAATGCTGATACTCTCAGTATTTTAGGGACACTTGTATCCCAATAACTTACTTACAGAATGTTACTGTATTCCACTTGTATATATATTATCTAATAAAAGATTGAACTACGAAGTTAAATGTAAATACTCTTCGTGAATAAATAATTGCAGTTATTTTCTCCTTTGACAAAGATTTCGTTTCAGTCTATATGTATATAGATAGGTTATCATATTTGTGTGATAATTTGGCTCAATTGAATTAGTCCCCTAGACAGAGAGCCAAGAGGACATCTCATACGAGAGATATCTCTCACATTTAAAACATAAGACAGATCACCACAAATGGGTTTTCTTATTTGCTTGTTAAAACACATCATCGTCTCATCGTATATCTTTGTCAAAGACGGTGTATTTGATATATCTATCGAGAAATTTCAGCATGTACCACCCCCCCACCCCCACCCCACATGGGGTCATGAGAAGACTATGAAACTTTAAAACTTTCTTTAAGTTTGATATCAACTAAGTTTATTTACCCTACTCGAAAATATGTTTATTCTTCATCAGCGCTTTATCTCTAAATATCATCTTTGTCACGTGCCCTTATGCTGAATTTCCTTATTACAGCGATGCTGATTATCTTACAGTTAATTATCTTCATGTTGGTGATTTTCGATCGAGTGTTATATATAAACTAGATATACCCCGCTAAACATTAGCGAGAGCAACGCGTGAACTTCCCATCTACTAAAGTTAATTGACAAAACATGAACTCAAGTAATGCACATTTAAGAATCCCAATTTTCGCCACACCACTTCCCTCCATTAGGCGTCACTGCACAAATTGTATGTCACTCCCATGAACTATATTAAATATTCTGATGTCCAAACCACTTTTAAACCGAATATTTTTTACACCATACTTAAATTGAGACGATTTCATTTCCCGAAAAGAAAATATTACGTGCCAAACGCTATATAAAAAACATATCATTTTGCGTAGTTATCGGGAATTATGTTTGAACTCATTTTGAACCACATTTTCTTTCAAACATATAGATTTATTTGCAATATTCTCTGATTATCAAATTCGTTTATTTGGAAGTATGTTTGATAGCTTTCTTGATTAGTTTATGTTTTCAATGTTTGATATTAAACTATGAATTTACACACCAGCAGATCATATTGAAGTTCTGTAGGCTTCCAATTGTTGCACTGTAGAAGAAGTTAATCCCTTGTTTGTTTACGATCAAATTGGACACATTTGTAGGATAGAAAAGTTTTTGGTCGACTTTTTATACAGAAATTGGCCGTGTTCATGTCATGTCAGTTTATTATTAATTGCAACTCTTAATACTTATATCTTTCTGCTAGCTCTTTACAGAGATTTTCTTTATTGTAAACCCTTTCTTTTGTTTTCGAGACATTCAACTGAAGAAGCTTTCCATCGCACCAACTGGTTAAGCTTGTAACTTAGTTGCTTGTAAGCTTTTCGCTCAGATTTTAAGCCAACTATATTGGCTTTATTAGCAAATTTAAAGATTGGAATGTGTTGCTTGGGCTCTAGATATCATTAGTACCGGTATGTGTTGTTGTTCGTCCCTCGCTTTCGAAGATGATCACGGTAATTTTCGACCTGACTATTTAATCCAACGGAAAGACTTTAGTCACGACGACTAGAAATAGACCAGGACGCAGTAAATGATTAGCAGTTTGTGTGTTTAACTGTGCTCTTCAAGCGTTCTACGCCTCAGGAGTTGTAAGAATTTTGGTTGTCTTTATGACATATCGCCTACGGGACTCCATCTCGATCTTAGGGATATTTGTGATGTTGCATCTCAGGGTGCCCTGTGCCTTTGAATCATTTTATTTGTTTTTTTACGACATTATTAATAGTTTAATTGATATGATAAATCATGAAATTCTTTCCCGAGTTAAATATTTCTCTTTGTAAATCGATTTTAAAATTTTAAAAAACAGAAATCATCTTGTGTAGACAGTTTGAGTTTTATTCAAGCTATGCATAAGGTATGTGTGTGTGTGTTTGTGTATAAGTGTGCGTGTGTGTGTGTGTGTTTGTGTGTGTGTGTATATGTGTGTATACGTGCGTGCACAGGGGATGTCAAAACATATCAATGTTTTGGAAAACTTGTCTTACAGGGTCCGGAAAGCTTTTCTACCTAAACGATAAGACTCTTACAACCGTTATGAGCACCTTCTTGACAATACGAACGTTTTACCTGGAGATAGAGAATAGAAAGAAGACGAAAGATAGAAGCAATAATATTGAATGAGTTTGAAAAAAAAAACAAGAAGAAAAATACACGGCTACAAACACAGAGATTAGAGAGAGTACTAAAGGGAAGGGAGGGAAAATAATATTTATACATGAACACATTTTCAGAAGAACCCAGTAAGCATAGTAGCTAATTTAATGCATCTTCTGTTTCCTCTTCATGTTAAACGGGTGAAAATGTTTATTACTTTACATTCTTCACTTGTTAATTTAAAAAAAAAAAAAAAAGTTTAATCCTACAGAAATTTTAATGACTTTCTTTATAGACCTGGGATGCTTATTGTCATGTTTTCGGTGGGTCTTATTTAAATGGTATATGTATAAAGATTTTTTCCGGAACATTCATATAAACTATTTATTCATCATACATTCGACTTCGTTCGACAATTACGTAGTTATTGTATTCTTTGCCATTTTGATAAGGTGACATCTAAGTATTCAACTAAATGAGCCTTGATTCGATTGTATCTTTATTTGTAGTTAATTACTATAAGACAAATGCACACGCACTGCAAAAAAGATCTCATGTTTTAACCACAGATCTTTCAAATCAAACATAAATGTATTCAAAAGAATACGAGTATAAATATTTGATAAATACTCAAATGATATATCGTAAAAGTACTACTTAAACATCTTTAGTTTTTGAAAATCAGCTGCCAGTAATTTATCGTATAAACTTAACTTAGTGATAACTTATAGCTACAGGAATATTGTAATTTAGCGATAACAATGTAAAGTTTGAGGATACTGTTAACAATAACAAACAATAAGTTATGTTTTTTTTTAATTTATCGTAAAATGATTATTATAAAATAAGACTAGTAAATTGTAAATCCTAACAAATCTTCAACTAAAGAAGAATAAAATCTGTTAGTATTTCTGTTTAGTTATTGTAAGCCCCATGCAAACGTTCGTTGACAAGACTTTGTAGGTTTTAACTACAGATATTTCCAGCAAATATAAATATAGTTCACGAGTAGACATATTTGCTCAGTTCAAATATAATTTTTTGCCATTTGAATTCTGTGGCTTAGTTATTATAAAAAAAATACTTATGAAGTATTATTGTAAAAAATTGATTTTTCAATAATTTTTTTTACATTTCTTTCGAAGAAGAATGTAAACTTTTGAAGAGACTTTAACAACACCAAATATAGAATATAATGTTCTTTAATTCTTTTAAAATTCATTATACATTGAGATTATGTGCAGAGAATTAGTAAGGCAATCTTATAAACCAAAGGATTTCAATGAAAAGTAGAAGAAACTCAAATATATATTTTTTTTTATTTTTTTTTTTTATATAATATTTTGTACACAGACTTTCTTAGCGTAATGAATTTGAGAATTTTTATAAACCTATTATCTACTTTTTATTGCGTTTAAACTTGTATTGAAGAGAAAACCTTTTTTTAACTTTAGCAAAAAATATGTTCTTTAGTACGACATATTAATCTGTAAATGATCCACAAAAGAATAATTTATTTTAAAAAAACGCGAATGTTTCCAAAATCTCCTGTATGGTGACTTAGATTTTTACCAATTCATAAAACTAAAATGTAAAGTTTTATACCTGTTTGTCGTCTATTGATCAAGGTCTAATATTTCCATTTCAGAATCTTATTTTCATCATAGTTTACATAATCGTCCCTCTTTATGCAACTCGCTTATGTGTGAAAGCCGATAAAAATATAAAGAGATAGTTTCATATTGTCTCTTTATAGATAGCTTAAAACGTTTAATTAAATCAATGGTTCCACGTGATTTAGTTGTAGAAACAATTGAAATCTTTATCATTTAGATTTAGTAGCAATTCTGTCATATGCCCTTCTGTATATATTTATGAAATGAAGATTATTGCTAATAGTCCCTTTCAAAAAAGCCCATTTAATAACATACATATTTTGTTTGAGGCTGGAGCTTATGTTCTTAAAGCATCAGCTAGTGCAGTGGAAACAAATTTCATCGGCTGGGTTGTGCCATAATAACATCGCCTTAAGATACGACTCCCATCGCCCTGACCTCCTCCATAGTGTGCAGGATATGAAGACAACAGATGAGCTGGTTCTCCGGGTCAAGCGTGAAAAGCTGGCAGGTTGGGTCCCTGGTGTTGCTTAACCTCTTGAAGTATGAGTTAGTGGAGCAGTGTTCGTTCCTCATTTAAATCACCAATGTCTTGTGTCGGTGTCTTAATGTCAACCAGATTTTGTTTCTGCTATGAAGAGGTGTGCTTTCGTATAAACCTCTGGCCTTCAAGCTGTCTGCCCACTGTCCGTACCTCTTTCTTCAAATGTGGTCTGCCAGACACTTTTTGTCACCGCGATAATTGACTAGTGATAATGGCTAGGACTATGCAGCCCCCGTTTTTGCAAGTTTGTCTGCCTAATATTGCCCATCACGTTTTGTACCCATTGTAATGTTATATTGACTCCGATTTTATCGTTCACGCCTACTTTATTCAAGATGGCGTCAACCAAGTTGGAGTTACTTGCTTCTTAATTAAAGAACTCAAACGCAGATCTTGAGTCGGTGAATATGACAACGTCAATAATGCTGTACAAGCTCCGATATCTGCAGCGTTTATTGCACACATTCCCGTGCCGTGTGAATAGCCTCCAGCTCCGCAACGATATTGCAGTCCCACGGGTCCCCATACATTCCTCATTAGTTTGTCCTCCCATTGGGTATGGGATGTGCGCTTCTTATCTCAAATTTCATTCTCTCAGGTGGACCACAAAGAATTTAGTATGTACGTCAAACTCCCAATAGAAATGACGTCGAATTAATGAAATTTGTAAGATATTGAAAAGTAAGAGTGGATTATGAAACACCATTTATTTACTTTAATCATTAAAATGTAAGGATCACTTTTTACAATGAAATAGTTTAGCACTTGTTGCTGGTCTTTTAAACATATTTAATGCACGTCTAAAACATAATTGGCAATCAAAACCTGATGACGTGATATTTGTTTGTATTATTGATCATTTAAAAAAAAAATTTTAAGTTGTTGTTTTTTAAATTTTTGAAAGGTCTCATAATGTTGGGACTGTTAAACAACACAAAAACAGAAACACTTTATAGGACGATATCTCCATATTAAAGCCAAACTTATTCCGAAAAAGGACTCACTTCACAAACAAAGTTAAATGCTTTTTCACAGTTTTCATCATTGAGATTTTCCCATTCCTTTAGGAACGCACAATCCTCTGTATTTTCCCAGTTATCGGGTTGCCCTGGAATATATTCAAATATAAAAATCAAAGCGTCAAAAATATATTAATTTTGAATGTATGGATATACTTCAATCAGGTTAGCAAAATGGGACATGAGAAAATCAAATTAAGGTCAAACCTGAAAAAAGGAACGTAACAAAACAACGAACGTGTCGACAGGAAGCCTCATAAGTAACAAGAAATTCTATAGCTGCCCTCTCGAATGCTACTTCTCAAATAAATGCTATTTTTTAAATTTAATTATGTGGTTTTTCCACTTTTTTTTTACAATGTTTAACCCCTCTTTAAAGTTTAAAAACATTTTGAATGTTTAGCTATTTAAGTAATATCAGCTTTTCTAATAAATTTTAAATTATTCTTCTTCTTATGGATGCTGTCATATTTTAGATGGTGTTTTTTTTTTATTTATCTAACAGCTGCTACGCTCCCCCCCCCCTACTCCAAGGGAGGAAGAAATTGCTTTGTAGTATTAAGTATTAAATTTCTAGTTTATTTAATACTTCCCAATTATTTAATTCTTTTTCGTATATACGAATTTTCGTGAATAGGCCCCCTATCGTGATTTTTTTTAATGTATGATTTTTCTTCTACATTGTTGCCATGTTTAAATTTCTTGTTTGAATAAAAGAGCTCCGTTAGTAAATGTCAACTTTTTCTCTGTTTCCTGCCCTTCTTATCTAACTGAACTTCTTACTATCTATTCACCCCTTTGAAAGCTTTGTTCCTCCGCGGACACGTGCATTCGTCTGTTCCCAGAACACGCACTAAAACATATGGTGAACGATCTTTCTCTTTCTGTACCCAAAACAATGGAATTCTCTCCCATTACACATTCGCAATATAACGACCATCATAGCTTTCAAAACTCCCCTCAAGACCCATTTCTTCAAACTCCACTATACCGACTCATTCTCTACCCCTTTAACTGATAAGCAGCGTTTGATTCTGCTGGGTGCTGTCCATGGCTAGACAGGGGGGTGTGATACTTGGTGGGGGTGGTCAAACTTTTCACAAATTTTTCTTTTTAATTGTATACGTTTATGTAATTGCAAATTTTAATGTGAAGCGAAGTGAGTCTAGCCCTTGAGTCTATAAAACTACCTTATAATAATAATAAATATTTTATAGTATACTTACATTGATTAAATATATCATGCTTAAGGCCCTCTTCAAGTCTCGTGTCATCGTCCACCCATTGGAAGACGCCTTCCTCTCTGATATCGTCTAGTCCAATCCAAAAATTGTTAGTCGCTTCACTTGTTATTTTCTTTAGTATCGCTAATTTTTCAATCATCTTGATCGTATAAAGATGTGCTCCTTTTTCTTAAAAGCACATTTCATATTCAGTTACTATACATTGAAAATGTTACATTGTGAGTTATTTGCTTTATATCAATTACAAGCTGTGCTACATTATACTGGTAAACGTTACAAGGCAGGTAATTTGATATTGAAAAACATTTAATTGTGAGTTATATTTATACTAAAAAAACATTGCATGTTGAGTTACTTAATTTAAAAAACAATTACATATTGAGTTAGTTGCTTTGAAAACATTACATAGTTATTTATTAGATATTATAATTATTACCGGGTGAGTTATTGAAAACATTACCTGGTGACTTACATAATTTAATTAAAACTATTGCTATGTGAGCTATTTCATATTGAAAAACATTTCATAAAGAGTTACTGTAAAAAAGTGTGTGTGGGTGTGTGGAATCGCGAAATGTAAATAAATGTGTATATGATCAGAATTGTAAATTTCAACACTAAAGATATGTGTTGTTTCCTACGATAGCGAAACAGTTATTCCCGCGAACATATGCTCTCTGTTGATGTTGATAACCTCTTGCTAGAGCTTTGTGTACTTAGTGACGGTTCGTCTCTTTTTTTATATGATTCTCTTCTCACTCTTGCTGGTGTATTTATATATTAAGTAAAGGTATGGATCGACAGGCCAGACTTGTTTTTAAAATGCGAAATAGGAAGCTTAATTCTGCATTACCGACTTGTCTTATATCACTCAGAGCTATACGATTAGAACTGGAAATGTTTTTAAACTTTTCTATTCACGATAGATTCTCACCTTTGCAGTATTCTTTTGAGTTTGCATAGTTAAACTGAGATTCTGATATCCAGTAACACGTAGTGACATCTTGTTGTCTGTAATATGTAAACATCTTTGTCTCGTCACACCTGGCCCCGGTGCTGTAGACGATGCCAGGGGCTTGTGGTAAGTACTGAATGGAGAGACTTAACACAAGCCATGATCCTGCAGGGTATTATTGAAGAACTGAGTTATTGCATGACTTACGGCTCGTTTCATTCAAATGGATTAGTTTGTAAGTACAACACCATTATGAAATAGTAACATTTTCAGTTAAAAATCACTAACATGGACATATGAATAATTAATTTATAAACATTATTTTGGAGTGTAGACTTTATAGAAAAATAAATATCTACTTGAATGATTTATTTTAGGATGCTAGACTAAAGACAGAAGCTTGCTTGAGCAAGTGACCAGTATTTATAAAATGTTGCTGATTTCACTTGAAATTTAGTCAATAGTAAACAATAACTTAACAACGCTTAGCTTTATATTGTTTACCAGGAATGCACAGTCTGGTCGTCATGTTATAATTAACGCTGTAGCATGACTTGAATTCACCTACACACCGGATGACGCATGTAAGCAGATCCATGTCTCTCCATACAACGTCAAAATCTGCCATGTGGAACTCACCAACGTCGGTTTCTTTAAATAGCAAATGTTTATCAGCTTTGGCAAACAGTCTTGACGCTAAATTTTGTTTTAAAATAAACAATGCATATGTTATAAACTTTACATTTTAAAATATGGTGCTTAGATAATGTCAAACATGTGTAAACACGGAAAATATTTTTTTTCAAAAAGATATTCATTATAACTTAATTTCATTTTCAAAGCTTTGTTTTCAAGGAAATATAGAGTCATACAGAAACTTATAGTGGGTATTAATATGTGGTAGCTTTTATTTCACCAAGCCAAAGAGTAAATTTCCTTGAAACATTTGAATTTAATTGATTCCATTCTTTGACAGATTTTACATGGGATGGTACGGTCGAACGGAAATTATTATTTTATAATATACAATAAAAAAAAAACTCAATACGTTCAACTTACAAAATACGATCAAGATAATGAACAGTCCACTGCTACAGGTCCACGAGAAGTCTAAATATATGATTCTCATTTTAATTTTGATAGTAGTTCTTGGTATTTTTATTTCATCACTTTTTTATCCAGACGTCTTTCGCCATACTGAAAAATAGTAAAAAATGTAACAGCTTAGGATCTAAAAGGTCACATGTGATTGTATTTATAAAAAAAAATTTGAAGTTTTTGGGGTAACATGAACTTAAATTAAATGATAGTATTTTTTTTTTAAATTTGTGCACTACACTCCGTTCTCTGAATGTGGCAGAATTCTTGCTCATTACAGCGGGTTGTCTTGATCGAATGTCCAAAAACAAAATCGTTGGATTTCTTGAACCTCTACCATTGATCAATACAAAGAAGTGACCTCCATTGAGCTATACCTGCTTACCTGAAAATGAAGTGGTAGCTTGTAAAAATAAAAGTTATCGCTTACGATTATATGTAATTGAAAACGTCTTTTGTTGAAAGTAATTAATTATCTGGTGCTGTTGAGCTAATGAATTTTGTCCCTTTGTCTTGAGCTCTGGGGGTAATGTCTGTAATCTCGAAATATTTCAATAAGACGTGCAGTAATTCCCAGTTTTTTATGTGAGCGTCTAGTTCTCATTATTCTTCTTGGAGCATTCCATATTGTAAAGCATTAAGGAATTGCAATGTATTATCATCGCAGATGCCATATGAACATCTACCCGATGTTTCGTACGTATTTTATTACATTCAAACGGCATGTACCCATATTTCACTCCATGTATTATACTTTACGAATGATTTGTCGGATTCGTGAATGTCGTTTTGTCTGTTTCATGAGCCCCGGCTGTCTGTGGAAAGTGCCTTATCGGTCTGTTTTATCTGTTATTAAACTATTTTATAAACACCTTTCTAATTTTTAGATAACTTGTTGAGACCTTGCCTAATAAAGTACATTTCAAAAATACGCTTCATCCCTAATGAAGGCTCGAAGTGTGGTACAAAGTCAACCATATATGACAATTAATATTTGTCCACAGTAAAATACAAAACGCAACAATACAAAATCTACAGAGAAGCAGCAATTGACTATTCAAACCATTATAAATCGGGGAAATATGAGCTTGCTGGAATCAAGGAGGTAGACTACATCACCCCAGATGTGTTTTCAATCCAGTTTTGAAAGACTTCAGTGTCTGGCTGTACCTGAGAGTGAAAGGGAGGGCGTTCCAGATTCTCGGACCAGCAAAAACGAAAGTGCGCCTTCAGTAGGTTTCAATGCGGATTCGCGGTATCCAAAGTTTGCCGGATGAACGGAGTGATCTAGTGGATACATAAGCCGTCATGAGCGCTTTGAAATAAGATAGCACCAGGTCATGCAAGCAGCGGTAGCAGAGTTGCCATTTTGTATTCTAGGCGAGCGCGGATTGGGGCATCCAATGCAGCTCTCTCATAAGAGTTTTAGCGTGGTCAAATTTGCGTTTGCGCATAACATAATTTTATCCAGGGCGTAGCCAGAAGACCCACCACAAGATTATTGCAGTAGTCCATGCGTGATAGCACAAATGCAGATATCATCCTCTTTGATGCATCAAACGTTAAAAAAGTTCTGATATGACTAATTCTGCGCAGCTCTAGTAAAACTGCTTTGCAAAGCATGTTAACGTGATTTTCCATAGTTAGTGTTCTGTCTAATTAGACACCCATGTTTCGCAATGTTTTAGCAAACTCAATCTGCACACCTGAGAGACTAAGGGATGATGTGTGATTTAAAAATTTTAACTTTTGAGCGCTAGCAATTCGGACCACCTCGGTCTTTTCGTCGTTCAATTTGAGTTTGTTTATAATCATCCAGTGCTTAACTGACTCCACTGTCTTATGTGTCATACTAAGAAGCTGAAGGAACTGAGAAGGGATCACGGACTGCTGAAGTTGGTAATCATCCGCGAACATGTTATATAGCATGTCAAACTTCTTGATCACTGCACCCAGGGGCTGAAAGTACATAGTGAAAAGCACAGGGCATGGAACTGAGTCCTGGGGTACTCCTAATTCGAAAATATATTGCTTCGAGATCAAGCCGTTTGCGATAACGGATTGGACCCGATTTGTCAGATGCAAGCGTAATCACCTCAGAACGGTATTTGTGAAAAAGAAAGATGTTTTTGCAGAATTTGGAGAAGTATGACGTGGTCAAGTGAATTGAAAGCTGCCGATAGATCATCATCATCATTTCCTTTAGTCCTTGGACCGTTGGGGCACCACAGATGACATGAAAAATATCCTTCTCCATTCCTCTCTGTCTTCTGCACTACGCACAGCGTCGACTAGTTTTAGTCCCGTCCACTCTTTGATGTTATCTTCCCATCTTTTTCTCTGTCTTCATCTTCCTCTAGGTCTTCTAGTTGTGCCCTGCATGATTTCTTTGGCAACCCCTTGTTGTTGTTTTTTTGTCACGTGGCTATACCATTCCAGTTTGCGCTTTTTTATAGTGTAGATCACGTAACGACAAAAGGTATACCTGGATCTCAACACAAGACGACGCGCAACAGGGATGTCTCAGTAGAGTGATGCGCCCTGTATTCTGACTGGAAAGGCTCAAGCAAGTCACACTGAGTGAGAGTATCCAGAAGTTGGTGGAGAACGACTTTCTCTAAGATTTTGGGTATACATGTTAGATTAGAGACGGGGCGATAATTTTCCAAAACATTTGTGTCAAGATTTGCTTTCTTTAGCAGTTGAGTTACAACCGCCTCTTTAAAAAAAGAGGGTGGAACAATTACGATTTTCTAAGACTGATTTATGATACTAGTTGTGATAGGGACTAGTTCATCCAAACATTCGTACAACAGCCATGCTGGAAGAGGGTCCCGCAGATATGACTTTCTTGGGGTGTCAACCAGGATTTTCTTTAATTGCGATTGAGAGACCTGATCAAATTCACTCAGAGGACAGCCGTTAAACGGCGAGAATTCGGGAGCATCAGTGAAAATTAAGATAAGATAAGATTATTTTATTGATCCAAGTAAATGGCAATATTTTGTATTATAATGTACACTTTCAGTAACAGCAGATAAATAAAACATATTTTAACTAAGAAAACATTTTACAGACCTGTTTCCCCTCAAACTCTTAAAATCGTACAATATCATCACAAAATATTTCAATACATTATCTGAATAGTAAAAAATAAACATGCAGTATATACAATATATACATCTCAAAATCGTACATTGCACGCCAAAATCGTAAGAGTAATCAAGTCTGATTTTACAATTATAAAACTCTCAACACAAGACATCTAAATTATTTATCTAACGTTGAAATCAGCGATAAATGATCTTTCTTAGTGACTATAATGACTTAATTACTGATCATTGATCATAGATTTGGTAACCGCTTGTGGGGGGGCGGGTAAATTCTTACAGACTTGGGGGAAAAAAGAGTTTTTATTATTTTTTTCGATGCTACTGTTAAAAGAAAGATTTCGCCCTGATCATAGTTATATGTGATGAAGATGGTGGGATGTTTTAACAACAAAAACAGAAATAGTTTTACAGCAGCAATATTTTTCAAATAATTCTTCAAATAAAGGATGTTTAGTGTGTGTGTGATAGTTTATTTTATCAATGTTTGATATCAGAAGATGAATTTCCACACCAGAAGATAATTTTGAAGTTCAGTAGGTTTCTAATTGGTGCAATATAGAAGAAGTTAATAACTTGTTTGTTTGCGCTGAAATTGGACACATTTGTAAGATAGGAAAGATTTTGGTTGACTTTTTACACAGAGCTTGGCCGTGTTCATGCCATGTTAGCTTATTATTAGTTGCAACTCTTAATACTTATATCTCTCTGCTAGATCTATACCGAGATTTTTTTAATGTGAAACATTTCTTTCGTTTTTAAGATGTTCAACTGAAGAACCCCTTCTATCGCGCAAACTGGTAAAGCTTGTAACTAAGTTTCTTTATAAGCTTTTCCCTTCAAATATTAAGCCAACTTTTTTGGTTTTATCAGCAAATTTAAAGATTGGAAAGGTGTTGCTTGGGCTCTAGATATCATTAGTAATTGTTGTTGCTGGTCCCTCTCATGCGAAGATTACCACGGTAATTTTCAACTTGAGTAGTAGCCTTGACTTGAGTTGTATTGTGTTATAAAGTTTGGGAGCGTTGTTCAATTCGTCAGCCTCACTCTCTCGTCCTTGACTGTTTGATCCAATGGCAAGACTTAGTCACGACGACTGGAAATAAACAAGCACGCAGTACATGACAAGCAGTGTGTGTCTTTCACTGTGCTCTTTATGCTTTCTACGCCGCAGAAGTTGTCGGAATTTTATTTTTTTTTTTCTAATATGGTATGTCATTCAAGGTTTACGTTGGTATAAATAAAGTGTATACATGACAGGGGAGAGAACGCAACTTTTTTTGCGCCGCTGTACTTAATTCTCTAGTTACTCTAGATTATGTTATTTTGTCATTCTACGTGATCTACTGAGGTCAATTCATTAAAAAGTTCAGTATCCACACTTGAATATTTGAAGTTGCACTTAAAGAAGAAATGTTTCAATATTACGGTGTTATATGGTAGTGTTTAGGGCTAATGAGACGTCTAAGAGTGTTTACAGTGTATAGTATGATGGCATCATCAGAATTTCTGGTCAATTTATAAGCAAATTCTTGGGGGTCATGTTTTTGCGGTTCTGATGATAAGTGTCTCAAAGCATTTTATTACAATAGAGGTGAGTTCAGCAGGACTTAAGTCGTTATTGCAATTAACTTATTTCTTTGGAATTTTTATAATTTCTGAAGTTTTCCATAACTTAGTTTTTAGTATTGTACGAGTTTCTTAAGACTTATATATATATATATATATATATATATATATATATATCTTTATATATATATATATAATAAAAATGTATAACAGCTGTTGTGAGCAGAGTTTAACTAGCCGTCCACTTAATTTGCCTGACCCCGATGCCTTTACTTCATTTGATTGTGTAAATAGCCCCATCACGTCTTATTCAGTTGACAATAATGGTCATCCTGTGTACTACTGGTTCAGTCAATGTATCTCCCTGTGTGGTACTGGTCTCGTTACATGAATTCATCATGTCATTATGCACATTTTCTTAAGCAATATTGTTAAAGCAACAAAGCGCTTCCAAGTAAGACATTCACAAAATTGTTCACAATCTCAACTACAAGCGTTCAAGCTCATGTTTAAATCCTGATATTCGTTTTAAACCATCCTAACAGGCCTTGGAATTATTTATAAACTATAGTTTTTCTATTTTTGTTTATATTCTGTTTTTTTCCCTTGATATATTTTTTTCCTTCAGTAATTGTTTAGCTTTCGTGACTTCATGTCGGCTAAGCCTTAAATTAAATGTCTTGTGGATTATGGCGTCCTTTTTTGATGGCCTCCCTTGTTGATGGCCTCTCTTGTTTATGGCTTCCCTTGTTTGTGATCTTCCTTGTTGATGGCCTCCCTTACTTCTCTGATCACTCAAGGTTTGTTATTATTGAATACTCGAGCAGGTTGTATTTGTTTTGTTTTTTGTTGTTGTTTTTTTGCAGAGGTGGGAGTAGTTTCATCCATTCAGAACATACAATATGTTTGTTAGTTTGTGAGTTCATCAGTGACTGGGCACGTGTTTATTATAGTATCTCATCTGTACATTGCAAATATCCCTGGAGTTTTTCTTTAACCTCATTAGGCCACAGTTCAATATATTTTATTCCAGCTGGCAGATATTTGAAAACATCAAGCCTCCACACATATGTTCTATGCTCGATACATAATTCACACATGGTAATTATTATGTCATGTCCTTTTAGACATATTCCTCTTCGCTTAAATTAAAGCAAAATGTCCTGCCAGAGTCATTAAGTTCTGGGACCGACCGTTCTGCTATATCTTCTGATCACTCCATTCAAAGATAGGCTAAAGCCTTCAACATTCCTTGTGTCTCGTTACTTGGGTTAGAACCTTGGAAGACTCACAGAGCCTTGCCGAGACACGGTACTTACCTTTGTTGCCATTATTCAAGGTAGAAAAGATAAGATGTTTATAACGGTCCTTATAAATGAGAATTTGTTTTTAATACATGACATATTAGATAAGATGTTTATAACGGTCCTAATAAATGAGAATATGTTTTTAATACATGACGATGCCCTCCTGACGTCTGTTAAAAAGCGCAAACTTGAATGGTATGGCCACGTGACCAGAAAACAAGGGCTCGCCAAAGAGATCTTGCAGGGCACTACTAGAGGAGAAAGAAGAAGAGGAAGACAAAGAAAAAGAAGGGAAGATAATATCAAAGAATGGACGGGATTAAAACTAGGCGATGCTATGCGTAGGACAGAAGACCGAGAGGAATGGAGAAGAATAGTGTATATGTCATCTGTGGCGCCCCAACGGTCGAAGGACTACGGGATCTGCTGACGATGATATTTTTTCAGTCTTAAAATTCATTGTCCAATTTATTTATTTTTTTTTATTTTTTTTTTTTTTTTTTTTTTATTTTTTTTTGTGTTTTTATTGTTTGTGCTTCAATTGTTGAGAGAAGTGTTATTCTGTGTTAAATTTTACTTTACTCATCGGTGTATTTTGTTAGAGAAGTGGGATTCACAGCTATGTAATATAAAATCTTGGTTTCTGCCATGTATGTTAACATGTTTGTTTCACAGTCAATTATATAGCAGCTTTATATTATTAATGCATTCACCGTTTTACGATCTGGAAATACATGAGTCAAGTTAGATTGAGATTTGATCTTAGTGTGTGCAATAACAAGTTAATTGATCTAATGGACTCATGATGCCTACAATGCTGTTACATTGCCATGAGCTAATTTGTTGAGCAATTTCTAATCAAAATCCCTTGTCGTCTTTCAAGGGTGGTTGCTTTGATCAATAACTCCCTGGGCTCAGAGATTAACGCAATATTTTAATATTTCTGTTCGTTATCACGGACCAATTAGAATTCTTTGAACTTTCACATCGGTCTCATTATTCACCCCTGTCTCCAAATGTTCACTTAATTAGGGACGCATTCAGGGTCATGATGAACTGGATTTAAAGACTTAATGGTTGGTTTGAACCTGTCTTGATCCCAGGGATATGTGTGTGGTGTTTCATCTCAAGTCACCCCCTGTCTTTGACTTAAAAGCTTTAAAATAATTCGTCGTTTACGACATTACTACAATTTCACTTGATGTAATAAGTCACAAGATACGACATTACTACAATTTTACTTGATGAAATAAGTCACTAGATACGACATTACTACAATTTTACTTGATGAAATAAGTCACTAGATACGACATTACTACAATTTCATTTGATGTAATAAGTCACAAGATACGACATTACTACAATTTTACTTGATGAAATAAGTCACTAGATACGACATTACTACAATTTCATTTGATGTAATAAGTCACAAGATACGACATTACTACAATTTTACTTGATGAAATAAGTCACTAGATACGACATTACTACAATTTTATTTGATGTAATAAGTCACAAGATACGACATTACTACAATTTTACTTGATGTAATAAGTCACAAGATACGACATTACTACAATTTTACTTGATGTAATAAGTCACTAGATACGACATTACTACAATTTTACTTGATGTAATAAGTCACAAGATACGACATTACTACAATTTTACTTGATGTAATAAGTCACTAGATACGACATTACTACAATTTCACTTGATGTAATAAGTCACAAGATACGACATTACTACAATTTCTCTTGATGTAATAAGTCACAAGATACGACATTACTACAATTTCTCTTGATGCAATAAGTCACTAGATCGTTTCTCGAGTTATGCAGCAGCACCTTTTGTAAATTGTTTTTAAATATATAAAAAAACAGAAATCATTTTTTATAAATGGCTGGAGGTTAAGTCAAGCTATTCATAAGACGTGGGTGTGTGTGGGGGGTGGTGGGTTTGAATATAGAAATGGTTCGGAAATTTTGTGTGAGAGTATCCAGAATGCTTTTCTGCCTAAATGATGATACTCTTTCAATAGTCACGAGCACCTGCTTACAATATGTACGTTTTTCTTTTATATAGAAGATGAAAGATAGCAGAAATAATAATCAATGAGTTTGAACAAAAAATGGGAGCGGGGTGTAGAAAGAGGGGGAAACGGACATGACGACAAATAGAAAGATTAGAGAGAGGACTAAAAAAAGAGGAAGTTAGATAGAGGGAGATAGAAATATGAACCAGACTAAGGAATGGGATATAGATATCTATATAGAGTCAGGGATAGAGAAAGCATGAGATGGCAAGGAGAGAGTAAGAAAGAAAAGGGGTAAAGAGAATATTAGATATCAGTTGAAAGTCAGAGGGAGACCGAGAGATGAAGCTGGACGAGGATAGTGGTAGATAGAAGGAAGGAAATGGAAGTAATGAAAGAAAGATTAAGTTAAGAAGATAAGGAAATGGAGGAGAGAAAATACTCAAGGACAAAGCAATAAAATAGTAGACAAGAGAAAATATTACATTTAAGGTTTTATTTATTTGTCCTGCTATTGAAGGTTATAGACACATAACAAAATGTTTTTAATGAACCTGTTAAAACCTACATTTAAAAAACTTAAAAAACAAAAACTTCCAAAATGTCGGGTCATGACCGGGTATAGGGTGAAGCAAGCTAAAGAACCTGATAATTATATTAGAAACAAGACACTATTTTTTAAAAAATATTATTGCATAGCATTTAAGAAATACCTTGTTTTTCAAGAGAAACTAACACGAACTATCAACACTAGGTAAGATCAAGTACATAAAAGGGTCACTTAGCTGATTTAATTTTAGCAATGACTCAAATAAGATTTTTTTTAAAGATATTTGTTCCTTTCAAAGTCTTGGTGTTAACACGCTGGAGGTTTAAAATGTCCAATTTTAAACAGAAAAACTGTAATTTATTGAATGCCAACAGTTTGTGGGATGGGAAATTTGCAGAAATCGAGTCCACATCTTGCGAAGGGAATTCCTGGTCATTATTCTGCAAGTCATTGATCTCTAAAAGTTCAAGATAAACATTTCTTTCTATCTTGTGTATGTTTCCCATACCGATACTGTTAGTTTTCCGAATCATCATATTGAGAAAGGATTCATTTCACACACAAAATTATATGCTTGCTGACAGTCTTTTATCGTCAGATCTCCAGTCACTGCCAGATTTGTACAGTTTTTCTTAACTGTCCAGTTACTAAGTTCATCTGCAATAGAATCAGATATGTTTAAAGATAGACTAAGAAAACCAATCTATACAGCGCTGTCCAAAAAAGTGTCAGAGGGCATAGCGATACCGTCTATACATATTCTTGGCACCCAATTTATATTTTTTTTTGGTGGGTTTTTTAAAGGTTTTTTTTTAATGGTAGCACTTTAACTTAAAAACAAGTTAAGTGAAACGGATAGATGTATTTAAGGCTATAGATTATAACCTCCCCAATATGTTTGTTAATTAAAACAACATATAGGTTAAATGTGTGAAAACTTTGCCAAAAATATGTAAATATTTCCGCAGGTTATGAACGTATCAATATTAAAATTGCGTCAAAGAAACATGAAAAACTAAATTATGCTTTCGTCGTAACAGAACATGGCTTCTGGCGGGGCGATCACTCTCGTGTGTTGTGCGGTAGTTACGATGAATTGTGTACACAAGAGAGGAGCTTGTGTACATCGTATATAGTCATATGCACATGTTCAAATCTAATGCATAGTCTAATTATTCATCTTTTTCTTGAGTCCGGTATCCTAACAAACAACGTGTATTTTATGTTACATTTGAAATTCCGTGATAATATTTTTCCAATGTGACTAAAAATAAAATTTTGGAGCTCCCATAAATTAGGACATTGGACTGGGCATATCGATAAAGTTTTCTGGGCATATCGATAAAGTTTTCTGGACATATCGATAAAGTTTTCTGGGAATATCGATAAAGTTTTCTGGGCATATCGATAAAGTTTTCTGGACATATCGATAAAGTTTTCTGGGCATATTGATAAAGTTTTCTGGGCATATTGATAAAGTTTTCTGGACATATCGATAAAGTTTTCTGGGCATATCGATAAAGTTTTCTGGGCATATCGATAAAGTTTTCTGGACATATCGATAAAGTTTTCTGGGCATATCGATAAAGTTTTCTGGACATATTGATAAAGTTTTCTGGACATATTGATAAAGTTTGATAGACACATCGGTAAGATCGATCGACTGGGCGCTCGATAAAGTTGGATGGGCATAACGATTAAAATATTTGGGCGACTCGGTAGAGGTAGATGGACGTTTTAAATTAGTTTTTTGGCAATAGTGATAAAATTATGTGACTATGTCGATGAATTCATCTTAGCTACCTCGTCGGTTAAGTTTCCATTTCCTAGCGACTTACACGTTCAAAATTACATAAACGAATTTTATGTATAAAGGAAATCTCCTGCTCCGACAAAAAATAACGCAAACTAAACTTGTTTTATTGTAACCAAACAAATACAAAAAAATAGCGACATGACCCGCTCGTCTCCTCAAACATAAGTCAGCTGCTATCCAATAGTTCAAAGAGCGCTTCCAGTTCTCAAAAAAATTGCTAGATTGATTTCACTGAGATTTTCTTACACATAAGATCTATTTTTCTTTTCTTTTTTAGGCTGTTGTTTTTTTGTTTTGCATCGTCTGCTGAGGAAGGCATCGAGTCAATTGTCACGTCTTTTTCTTTGAAAGCTAAAATCGTATTCTACTTATTCCTTCACACGGCTTTCACCTAGTCCTTATATATTATTCCATAATTTGTAAACGTATTGGACTAACAACTAATTCCTTTCAATGGCATGTTAAACTAGAAAACATCAAATGAATACTGGGAGTAGTGGAAGCATTTACACCATTCAGTGCAACTATTATTTATAACTTTACAATGTTAACTATTTATCATTGGTGTTAATAAGTTTAAATAGTTTACTGTATTTTTATTTATTTTATTTTTATTTGGGTGGGGGGGGGGGATTGGGACAGATTCGAATTTTAATACCAAATTTTTACTTCCACCTCAAGAACATTTTTCTTCCTGAACTAAAGAGTTCCTCCCGACTTATAACTTTAAATCACTTATTTTAGCTCGCTATTTCTTAGTATTATTGTCAATTCACCTTGTTGAAATATGATGACGAATAGCACCACTGGCATCATCACTGAAATTAAGGTCGGCAAGTAAAGCTTATAGACAGTTGGCAGCTCCAAGTACCTCGGAGCAATAGTTTCGGAAGAAGGCCCCAAGCCCGAATTGATGGCCAGGATTGCGCAGACCACAACAGCACTAAAGAGGCTCAAGAAAATATGGAACGACAAAAATATAGCCCCCGGCACCAAAATCAGCCTGATGCGCTTATTAATCCTCTCCATTTTCTTATATGCCTGTGAGTCCTGGACATTAACAGCAGAACTCGAAAGGAAAATAAAGGCGATGGAGATGAGATGTTTCAACAGCATTCTTGGCATCTGCTATAGAGACCGTATCACCAATAAACAAGTGAAAGGAAGGATTTGTCAAGCAACTGGTGACCTCCTGGTGTCTGTAAAAAAAGCGCTAGCTTGAATGGTATGGCCACGTGACCAGAAAGCAAGGGCTCTCCAACGAAATCTTGCAGGGCACAACTAGAGGAGGGAGAAGAAGAGGAAGACAGATAAAAAGATGGGAAGATAACATCAAAGAGTGGACGGGATTAAATCTAGGCGATGCTATGCGTAGGGCAGAAGATCGAGAGGAATGGAGAAGAATAGTTTTTATGTCATCTGTGGCGCCCCAACGGTCGAAGGACTACGGGACATGATGATGATGATTTCTTAGTTATGATGTGTGTACATCTTGTGTAGCATTACAAAATGGACCTTTTTTTTTTAAATAATAATTTTAAAGTTCATGTAATACTGGGCTTAAAAATTCACTCCACGTATCCAGTAATATTGATTTATGATCTTTTTACTGTCTTGCATGCAAAGCCTATAAAAACTTATAAGAAATATACGAAGGACAGAGGAAGGCACGAAGAAGGACAGTAACAGAAATTAAACGTTTCACTTAAAAAGCCTTCGACAGGAAAAACAAATACGGAGACAAACACTCTTAGCTTCTTCTTGTACATATGTGTAGTATACAGGAAATGGTATACTCACATATAGACATGTACAACTACGGAAGTAGCACATGGAATCAAAGAATGTGGTTAAGAAGTTATCAGGAAACGTAAAAAAATATAAATAAAGGAATTAATTAATTACCTAAATGAGATGGAAATCGAAGACTGCTATAAAACAAGGAGGACTGTGTAAGTAGGGTTAGCAAGGATGTTGGATGTGAGGTACATATCATGGAAAGAACACACAAGGCAAATGGGTTATACAACTTAAAAAAGCAAAGTATGTTGCATTCATCCCACAATTTACCAGCAACTTAGACAGCCCATTTTTACTAATCTATATCATCGGAAAAATTGTTAGTCTAACAATAGCCGTTTGATTTATGTTAATTTAGTTTTAAAAATAATAATCAATATAGAACTACCGCTACGAGCAGTTATTTCAAGATATTGCAATAATTTAAACAAAAGTATTATTGTCAATTCACCTTGTGGAAATATCACATGCTTCAGGCTGTTCGTCAGTCGTGAGTTGTCGTCCACCCATCTGAGGACACCTTTCTTTTTTAATGAATCTAATCCAATCCAAAAATTGTGTATTTCACCTGCGGATAGTTCCTTGAGCATTGCTAATTTTTCTTTCAATTTGATCGTGTAAAGATGAGCGTTTTTCTCTGAAATAAGACATTAATTAATGGTAATTGGCAAGGGAAAGATATTCTAAAGCGTACAAGAATTTATCCACTGTCTACAGATGCTATGATATTATCTCAATGTCAATTGAGTTTACGGGGCTTTCCGGTGACTACAAATGTTATGATTGCATGATATGTCTACTGAGTTTAAGGACTTTTTATGTGTTTGCAGATGTGGTCATTCATCCAACATATACAAGAAACATCAACATCGATGGACCGCATCCACTGCCAGCTAAACTAGTCAAAAAGAAGAATTAGAACAAATTGAATTGTCTTTAAAAGTAATTGACAGGAAATAAGCTTCAAAATGAATCGTTTCTTGGAACTTCTATGAGACAATATTATTTCTCTAACATTTTAGGAACATTGTATCCCTGCACACAACTGTTGGGGTGTGGGGGGGTCCCTTATAGCCGTCAGTGTAGTTGTGGAAATTGCTTTACTGTCTGCAATGCATCAATTGCTGAGGTATAGCTAGAGTTTTTGCCGCCCGGGGACTAGATACATTTTAAAGAGCCTCCTATTCTTTTTCAACTCTCAAACCTATCATTTTCATCAATTAAAAAATATTTTAGCAACTTTTGGCGCCCCTAACTAGTCTGGCCCCTGAGGAATCTTTCCCCCCTGCCCCACTCTATTAGCTACGCCCCTGATCAGTTTTTTTATTTTTTTTTGGTATTTTATTTACTCCGTACCCACTACATCTGCTGGATACTCACTCCCCTGCCACCTGGAGAGGCACCCAATGGGGAAATAAGCCCTTCCAAACAAATACGAATCATCTATTTCATTAAGCAGCAGTGGAACGACAACAAACTATTTCCTGCGAGCTGAGAAACCTTACAGAACTGCAACAACCAGGATCATTAAATTACCAATCATTACACTACATGGCATATGACGATAACATATTAACTCTACGGGCAGTGAATAGCAACAACATTATAAAATATTTTGATTAACTTGACAATGCCTTTATTAAGGAAGGTTAAGAGATGAATGTAGCAAAGACTACGCACAAAGTAATGTCACGTAACGGAATCACACAGATAACATCAAAATTTAAAAAAACCTCTTTGATAGCCTTGAACTATCAAATAACTAGGAGCTACCCTAAATAAGCTTATTGAAAAGATGACGATCTTGAAGTTATCAATAACAGCAGGCAACCGCAACATGTCTCGGGCAACAAAAGCCAAAATGAAGCAAAAACCTTCAAGGAAAACAAAGGAAACTATATTTTTCAATATTAAAATGTAAGCAGGGGCGAATGCAAGAGGATAGCAACACTAAAGGAGAAGTTGGAAACCTACTCAATACGTGAGATATTAAAAAAATGTACGGGCGTGTACATGATAATGAGCGATTAAGCCTTCGGGAAAAAAATCAAGAAATATGGCAGTTGTACAAAGTTGAAACCATAGATGCGGCAATTAAAAATGTCAGACTACACTGGACGGAACCCCTCGAGATGATTCCAAGTCTTAGAGGAGCAAAAGTGGTTTACAGATAAAAAAAATTAATAGGCCGATGGCTGACCAGTTGACCATGACAGACTGATTGATGGTGTTGAGACTGATTTCCACCAGGTGGGGTCCCCAAGTGAAGGCAAACAAACACAGAGTGGTATGAATGGAATCGTGTGGTTTAAGCAGGCCAGAGACCTCCGTGATGAAGATGATGATGATGACTCGGTAGAAAGATACCATAACGAAATATCGAAGAAAAACCTTGTATCAGTCTATTCTAAATAGCGCTGTTGTATTTGTAAAATGAACCTAGTGCACAGAAGAATACAACAGACACACCTCTTAGTTTGCCTCAATGGAAATAAGATGAAAGAAACTTAATAGAAGGCATGGCCAAAATGACTTACATCATACCAATAGAATTAAAATGATATGAATGTATAGTTTACAATCGCTGCTCACCTTTGCAGTGATCTCTTGAATCTTCATAGTTAAACTGATCCAACGATATCCAGTAACACGTGGTGACATCTGCCCGTCTATGATACGTGAACTGCTGCGTCTCGTTACACACGGCCCCAGTGCTGTAGATGATGCCAGGGGCTTGTCTTTGGGACTGAATGTTGTTCTTTAAAACCAACCACGATCCTGCAGGGAATGTTCATATAAACTATATCATTGCGTAGAAAAATGAATGTTTTTCAGTCAGATGTCTCAGAGGTCTTAGTTTGTTGTAAGGACAACACAAACATTGAAATTTGAAATTAAAGTCACTTACACTGAAACTTTTTGCAGCATTTTTTGTTTTCCTTTTAAAAATATCAACCATTATAGTGTGTTTTGTTCGTAAGCTTTGTTATAGATTTCATATAATGATTCTATTTTTATAACGGAATATTAAAGCTAGCAGGCTGGTCTTCTAGAATCAATGGATATCCGCCTAAAATTGTTATGAGTTATTTTGTTTTAATATTCATTTTTTTCCTGTCAACTCAAACACAGCTAAAGCTAGTTTGACAAACACCTAACTTCAAATTACTTACCAGGAATGCAGAGCCTGGTCGTCATGTTATAATTAACACTGTAGCATGATTTGAATTCACTGGCACACCGGATGACGCATGTAAGCAGATCAATGTCTCTCCATACAACGTCAAAATCTGCCATGTGGAACTCACCGGCGTCTGTTTCCTTAAACATCATATCTGTATCTGCTCTGCCATAAGAGCTTACTGCTAAAAATAATAAATACAAAATGAGAAACGAAGATTATATTAACAATTCTCCCATGTTATGTTTTATAGGAATATAGTTGTTATGTATTTAATTTGTAAAATGTGTCTATTTATTTAGTTTTTCGAAAGGTTGAAAATTCTAAAATAACCTAGTCCCATATTCAAACCCTTAATTCCTATAAAATGTAAACAAATAACCATAAAAAGTATAAGAAAGTAATGTTACTATATAAAAATGGCGTTGAAGATTTAATTTCTAACATCGAAAGATTGAATTTGATTTTAAACATTTAATATTAACGGTTTTCTTACATGGCGTCAAAATATTTTACATAGTACAATAATTGCTACACACAACATAGTGCGCACTTACAAAAAAGGATTAATGTCAGCTGTAAAACAATTACACTGACGCTTGAACAGTCAACAAGTAAGATTCTCATTTTAGTTTTAATACAACGTAGTTTTTGTTATATTTATTTTTTTATAAATAGAGTCAAACATCCAAAAAAAAATTCCACGTTCTGAATAAAAGAAAAAATTAGGTAAGAATTTTCAATTTTAACAATTGTTTTGTTTCGGTAGTGAACACTATATTCTGAACGGAGGAAAATGCGTTATTACGTTAACTAGAGCGCTACAAGGCTCCCTGAAACTGGCTCGTTAGCACATGTTGTCAGAACTGAATTTCCGAAAAAACAAAATCGTTTGATTTCATAAAACTCTCATAAAAGAAAAAAACACAAAGAAGTAATCTTAATGAAGCTATTGCCACTTCCCGAAATCTGTCCTTTAAAGAATATTTTTATTTTTTTTTTAAAGCGTCCCAATAACTTTGTGCCAATGCATTTATCTAATTAACAATTTTTCGTTAAAAGTACAGTACTACTTTATTTATTGAACGCTGATTAATGAAATGATTACGTATTTATTGCATTAGCTCTTTCGGCAATTGACGTAATCTCAAAATAAGTAAGCCTTGTTATAATCAGAACAAAGTATAATATCTATGCCTATCTTTTGATCTATTAGTTGTAACTGACATTTGCCTTGTCTATTTCATAAGCGTGTCCTGTCCGCTACTATGAAACTTGTCATTATTTTTTTTTTATATATTCAAGAGCGACTTTATAAACACATTTCCCCCATCCTATATAGAAATATAGTATGAAATTTGCAGGGTTTTTTCAGCTCTTTTAGTCTTCTGAATGTCTATCACATTTCAAAATGTATTTATTCCAACATATACCAAATAATGTTTTTTTTAATCTAGTGAATGAAAAATAATTAATAACAGCTTATTTATCAAAACACTATAGCAGTTTTGGAAAAACTAAATTTAAGATTAACGTTCTTAACTCCTCCCTGTGTCATTTCGTTACACTTATCCTTTATGAAGTTAATATGTGCTGCCGCTGTCAAAACACCTGTTGGTCATTCTTCCGCCCCGCCACCCCCCTCCCCGTTTTATCGCATCGACGTCATTAAAGATAGACTAAAGCCATCAAGATTTCTCGTGTTTGGGTAATTAAGATGGAACTTTCCAGACTGGTAGAGCCTTGTCGGGACGGATATTTGGGCTTTTGAGTCTTGCAGTATGAGCGGTGAGTAGAGAGTTTAATGTTTATTCAGGATCAGTTTGTGTTGGAAATATTTGTTTTGGCTTATGTACTTTATTGTCAGCTTTTGGCTTCATAGGAGAGAAAATAAGAAGTGGTTTTCAACAGTGGCGTAGGGTAACTTTTGGCTTTTCACAGGAACGTATGGTAACTTTTGGTTTTTGACAAGAGCTTATGGTAACTTGTGGCTTTTCACAGGAATGTATGGCAACATGTGGGTTTAAAAGCCATCTATGCCGATATGTAGACTTCGTATGGTAATATGTGGGCTTCGCAGCTCTTTATGGACTATGTGGTATATTTATAGCAAATGGGGGCCTTACAGCCATGAATGATAAATATGTGTAGTAATATGGGGGCATTAAAGCCAAGTATGGTAACATGGGGGTTCACATCAATCCGTGTTAATATGTCGGCTTAAATATATATTCAGTGTTTTAAGATTTGGCAATAAATAGAAACAAGTAACAAGTGATATTGAGATTTGATCTTATAATATGTTCTTATATGTAAATAACTTTTTTTTATCTCCAAAGACCTGAAATGGCGATAAGATAATTTACTAAGACTTTAAGACAACGGAGAGAACCAGATCTCTCCACTCAATTGTTTTAATCACATGCACTTGCCGCGTCGTTCTGTAACTAGCTGCCTGTTTCATTAAGTGTGTTGATTAGTTCTGTAACTTTGATGAATATCTCCCAGGATTCGGAGATTAGCGTAGTATTTTCCAAATCTTTTTCCTTATCGCTTATCAAATAAAGTCTGCGGAGTTTCAGCCGACGTCTTTAATACCACCAGTCTCGGACTGTTCACGTGCTGTGAGAAAAATTATGGGTCATTGACTATATGAAAGTCCGGTCCTTAATAATTGGGGTGGATAAAGTGCTCTTAGAACAAGGTTCCCACAAACTGTAAATGATCATGTCACGAATGAGATGATGATATGTCACAAAGGGAGTGGCGCCAATCACTTTGTGCTGTTTTTAAGTTATAAAATAAATGTTCATGTATATGTTTTTAAATATTTGTCATTAAAGTTTATTTTATGTGTATATGAATTATTTGATGAGCACACGTGATCGTGTGAGTTACCGAGATATAGAAAGATGTATTTAGAGACCTTTATATATATATATGTATATGTAGAGAGAGAGAGAGAGAGAGAGGGAGAGTGAGATGTAGAGAGAAAGAAAAAGATGGAGAGAGGGAGAGAGAGGGAGTAGAGAAAGTGACTGGGGCAGGGAGATAGATGCAAATACTAATATAAAAAGGAGGGCATGGAACTACAGAAAATTAAGTCGAAGGCAGGAGAAAGAGAGTGGTAGAAAGAAAACAATTAGAATTGGAGTTAGAGGTAGAGAGAGAAGTAAAGACATAGCCAGAGGTGGACAGAATGGGGTCATTACATAAAAAGAAGAAGATTTAGAACATGGGGAAGAGAGATGGGGTGATGAGGAAAAGAGAAGATAGAAAATGATCGAGGTGAAGTCAGGAAGATTGAGACCGAGAGAGGATGAAAGACGAAGAGTTATATTGGGGTATGTGAAGTCTGAGTAAGAAGGAGTGAGGGAGATCATAAACGGAAATGCAGAGATGAAGATACAGAAAGTAGAGAAAATAAATTCTTAATAAACATCGAAATAGTTCACACTATAGCAAAAGGCCTGTTACGGTTTTTGTGATAGCTGATAGTTATTTAGGATAATAGGAACATATGATACAAGATGTGTGTATCGTGTATAGTAACTTACATGCTAGAACTAATAAAGCAAACAGTAATAATAAGTTCAATGTAATAATACCCATGAAATTTTAACATAATGTTATTATAATAGCTGTATAATAGCTGTATAATAGCTGTATAATAGCTGTATACTAGCTTATAATAGCTGTATACTAGCTGTATAACAGACGAATAATAGCTGTATAATAACTTTATAATAGTTGTATAATAGCTGCATAATAGCTTTATAATAGCTGTAAAATAGCTGAATAATAGCGGTATAATAGCTGTATAATAACTGTATTTTAAATAAGGCGAGGCCCTTACATTGTGCTTCTAAAAAAACAGGAAGATTTAAATTAGCTATAGCAATAAATCCAGATGGCTCTCCATATATCGACAATTGCTTAGTTGTATTGGCTGTAAATGGTCTTAACCACCAAAGCCTAGTCAAGGAAAAACATCACCAGAACCCCGGGTGGATGGGACTCGTTAACCTTGGACGGCAACTCATCTAAGAGAATGAATTTAAACCCGGAGATGGAGTCCCGAAGGTGGATAACATTGCTACAATTAAACATTCCGACAACTCATACGACGCCACTGGTGCCAAGCTGTATTATCCACATGATGTTCCCTTGGGTTTATCCAGCGGCGTGGAAAGAAGCGATTTGCCGTTGGGAACCAGCTTATAATCCTAGAAGAATAATCCCAGGCCTTGTGGACTTCGTCCTGCGAATTCAAAACCATCGTCACCTTGTGACAGACGGATGCCAGTAAAAAAATGGTCTTAACAGTCTGCTAAATACCTTTTTAAAAATACATGTATGAATAACGAAGGAGGTTATTGGAGTAAATTTTCCTCTGTGTGCATTTGGTGTGTACTGCTGGGGAAGAGGACGAATGAGAGACTATCGCGTTTCGAAATAAGGCTCAGACAAAATCCACGTTGGAATTATTACATTAACTAGCTGGGGTCAACGTAAATACGTTTCGGGTTTAAAATACTGCCCAAACCAAGTCCAATGAATGTTTCTTTCAGAAATTTTCCCACCGGGGCATAGACTAGCAGGGACACCAAAATGGGCTTTGGTGGTATTAAATCGTTGAAATAATTAGTTTCAGAGTTGAGGGGGGTATAAAAATTAATCATGTCCCCTGAAGCGAAACACTCTAGTTACGCCCATGCCAGTGGCGTAGAAAGTAAGAAGGTGAGGTTGTACAATCAGGTATCACTGTTACTTTGGACAAATGCATCGGTTGTATCGTTCAAGGAAGAGCGACAAATATAAGTGGCCGTCCATAGCGACACTCATACTAGCTACGCCTCAAAATTAGTAATAATTTTCATCGGGATGTAGCGCAGAAATCGAGGTCGCAGAAGAATCTTACGTTTATTTTAATAAAATCAAGAAAAAGATCATGAAGGTAACCACAGCCAACTAAGAGCATATATCTCTGGAAGGAAATGCACTGGAAGAAGTGGGGGCCTTCACATACTTAGGCAGCAACATTGACATAAATGGTGGATCCGAAGCGGATGTCAGGGATAGAATTGGAAAGGCTAGGTCAGAATGTGTGCTATTGCAGAAAATATGAGAGTCAAAGAGCTGAAACTTCAAACCAAAGTCAGAAATCTCAACACAAATGTCAAAACAGTCCTATTCTATGGAGCCGCAACTTGGAGAACAGCAGCGAGCATTATCTAGAAAGTACAGACATTCATAAACACTTGCCTTAGAAAGAATCTGAAAATTAAATGGCCAAACATCATCATCAAACAAAGATACTGGAAAGGACATATAAGGAGCCTATTGGTTAAGACATCACAAGAGAAAGATGGAGGTGGATATGGCACACCTTCCGCCAGTCATCCCCCTCCCCCAGATAACATCATCAGATAATCCCTAACATAAAATCTGCAGGGAAGAAAGGCAGGAGGCCTTAAAATACATGGAGACGCGGGCTAGAGGCACACGAAAAAAGTATGGTAAACATCTAGATGCAACTGAAAAGGAAAGCACAGGACTCAGATGAATGAAAAATTATTGTAGACGGACAATGCCCCAGAAGCGTAAAAGTAATATGTAAGTAAGATGGATCTTGTGCGGTAGGGGGGACTGGGGAACTTTTGGAGTATTGTTTCTATTCTTTTTTATCAGGGGAAAGAAATTGTTAAGGGTCTGGGGAGGCGTTTTGGTGCCATACATAAACTGAATTCACTCTGTTATGGCGTGCCCGGGGTAATCATTTGGCTCAAGCTTATATTCAAATTCATACTGTAACATTGATTGGCGTGAGGGGATGGGGTGCATAAATCGAAGGTGCTGAAGACCTTCGCGCAAATTCAAAATACAAGGAAATATTTTTTGGTGCATACTTGAATTAGGTGTTTCTTTCAGACAGTTCTTTGTGACATTTAAATCTTTCATGTGGTAAGCGCCAAAATTAGCCAATAATGATCAAAGACATCTTTAACGTCGCACCAGTGGAACATGAACTAAATTCGTTCCAGTTGTGACGCCCATGAGGGTATGCATTTTCTTTAGCTTATTATGGCCTCTTACAGTTTTATAGCCCCTAGAGAATTTTCGATTCATTCAAAATACAAGAGTGCATTTAAGTAAATAATTTAATTAAGTTTTGCAAAATTCTACACTTGTTGTTCGTCCGTCAAATTTACTAGGACCATCCAGTCATCAGGTTAGGGTGGTGGGTTACGGTGAGTTCGTAGGTGCCTTGCCAATACAATACGTGCTCGGAATAATCTCTGGCACCGTGGGCAGGGTATAGTTGCTGCAGTCGGGGATTTAATAATGTTCTTTCTGGCTTGCCTGCGTGTCTCAATGGTAGCCATTCAACTGGCTTCATAAGATTTAGCCCCTATCTTGACCACTGATCTCCACCTGACTCTGTCCTGAGCTGTCGGCTCCCATTTAGTGGGGTCGATGCTGAAGGCCTTAAATGCCACTTTCAGTGAGTCTTAGTAACGTTTTTTTTACCTCCCTGGGAGCGCTTGCCTGTCGTGAGTTCAACATAGAATATTTGTTTAGGGAGCCGGTGGTCTTCCATACGGGCAACGTGTCCCATCCAACGGAGTTGATACTGCATCAGGGTGGTGAAGATACTAGGTAGGTTCGCTCTAGCGAGAACCTCTGTGTCAGGAAATTTGTCTTGCCACCTGATGCCGAGGAGTTTCCTGAGGCTGGTTGTGTGAAAATGGTTAATTTTTTTGGCGTGACGCTGGTATACTGTCCACGTTTCACATCCGTAGAGCAATGTCGAGAGGTCTGCTGCGCTATAGACCTTGATCTTCGTTTCACGTGTGATACCTCTCCTGTCCCAAACAGTGCAGCAGAGCCTGCCAAATATGGCACTAGCTTTTGCGAGTCGGGCATTCATTTCAACATCCATGATGACAGATCTGGAGAGGGTGCTGCCCATCAAGTAAGTAAATTTATCCACCGCGTTAAGACGCTGTCCGCTGATGATGATGTTGGGTTCAATGTAGGGCCTACTATGAGCTGGCTGATACAACACCTCAGTCTTCTACGCGTTGATTGTTAGGCCAAAGTTGTTGCAGGCCTCAGAGAAGATATAAACGCTTTGTTGCATGGCGGCATAAGATTCAGCATTTAGGGCACAATCGTCCGCAAACAGAAGATCGGTTGTGGTGCTATGTTTGACCTTTGTTTTAGCTTGAAGCCTCTTTAAGTTGAAGACAGATCCATCGGTGCGGAAGCGGCTTGGCAAGCCCTTGGTGGAGTCCCTGAACGCATCAGACAGCATTGCAGAATACCTAATACTGAAGAGTGTGGGAGCCAGGACACAGCCCTGCTTCACACCGTTTGTTACAGGGAATGCTTGAGATGACTGACCGTTGTCCTGCACTCGGACCATCATGCCATCATGCAGCTGACGGATGATGTTGGTGAATTTCTCTGGGCATCCGTACTTCTTCATGAATTTCCACAGGACACCGCTATTGACCCTGTCAAAAGCCTGATTCAGGTCGATAAATGTGGAATATAGGTCCATTTTTTGCTCCTGACATTTCTCTTGTAGCTGCTTGGCAGCAAACACCATATCGACAGTTCCTCGTTCTTTTCGGAAACCACTTTGACTTTCGGGTAGGAGACCTAACTCTAGATGTACATTCAGGCAGTTCAGAAGGGCTCAGAGCCAAGATCTTGCCCGCGATAGACAACAGTAAAATTCGGCGGTGATTGTTGTAGGCCTGGCGGTTTCATTTGTGTTTGTACAGGTGGAAAATTAAGGCACCTTTGAGGCCCTGTTGTACAGTTTACGTCTACCAGATGATCTGGAATAGACGCAATGGCTTATCTGTCAACGCTGGTCCACCCTCATTGTAGATTTCGGCAGCAATCATGTCGGAGCCAGGTACTTTACCATTGGACATTTGACCGATCGCTGTCTGTATCTCGACCAAAGATGAGACAACGTCCAGTGACTTGTTCGTTGGGGCCTGGGGCAGTCTTTCAATGTGCTCATCTTTAATGATGGAAGGCGTATTCAGCTCACTATCAAAGTGTTCCGCCCATCTTTCCAAGATTTTCTCCTTGTCTGTGATGAGTTTAGAACCGTCTGCACTGAGGGGTGAAGAGCCTGGTGGTAACTCCATAGATTTCTCTCAGCCCAGGAGTCTTGCATCTGGCGCAGTTGCAATTGGAACTTGCTGCGGATGTTCCTCAGTCCAGCTGTCTTTGCTGCTGACATTTGGTCATCATGGAGGGCTTTGTACGCCCGACGTTTTTGCTCAGGTAGCATTTGGATCGCTGTGTTGTTTTCATCATACCAATCCCAGTGTTTTCTGATAGAGGGTCCGAGGCGATCAGCGGCTGTGTTATGCTCCGTCTCACGAAGTGTGGTCCACGCTGTTTCCGCACCCTGGTTGTCCAGTGTTATGGATTCAAGGCGTTCATCCAGGGTGTCAACAAAGATTTGTCTCACATCAGGGATCTTCAGCTTACTGATGTTGAGGCATTTCGGAGCTTTGGTGGCCTGAGGTCGTCTCTTAGGTTGGATGTGAATTTTCATCTTTGAGACAATGAGGCGGTGATCCGTCCAGCATTCTGCGCCGCACATGGCCTTAGTCACTTTCACATCCTGCCTGTCCCTATTTCTGACAATGACATAATCTATTAGGTGTCAGTGTTTTAAACGGGGAAGAATCCAGGAGATCCTGTTGCGCGTAGGCAGATTATAGGTGGTGTTTGTTATTAGAAGGCCTTGTTAAGCACAGGTCTGAAGTAGCAGTAGGCAGTTGCTGTTGCACTTTCCAACACCATACTTCCCCAACACTCCTCCCAAGGAAGTGTAGTCACTGCCGACACGTGCATTGAAATCTCCAAGAATTATGAGTATGTCAGCAGTCGGTGTGGATGAGATGACAGTGTTCAGGTCTTCATTAAACATATCTATGGACTCCTCCGTGTTTGTCATGGTGGGTGCATAGGCACTGGCTAAAGTGTCAGCCTTCCTTCCATGGCAGAGGGGGAGTTTCAACGCCATGAGACGGTCATCGATTCATTTTGGAGAGTTGGAGAGCTTGCTCGCAAGAAAGATTTTCATAGCAAATAATTTAATTAAGTTTTGCAAAGTTCTACACTTAATTGGAGAGATACGGAAGAGATGCCAGTGAAAAAAATGTAACTGTCACTTAACCATAGAAACATCGGCTCCATAGCACAACCCCTACGACTGCAGTGGGCTTCAGATATATTAGGGATTTAAAGATGTGATTATTCTCTCACTTATCATATTTTAATGCAATGTGGGGGAGGACTAAACCAAAAAGTGGCAAAGGATCTCTCGAAATGTTGAGCGACGATTCTGCTTAAGTTATGCACATAATTCTTTTTTATTTTACTATATATTAATGTGCCTTTCGTCTTTTTTTTAACCTTTTGGGGGTTAACTACAAAGTTAGTACATAAATTTATTTTTAAAAGGTTTCTTTCCATCACAAAAAACACTGCTTACATCATTTTACATGTGGATCGCAAACGAACAAAACTTACTTATAATAATTACATTTTCTAAATATTTCAACGTTTACCAAAGTAAAAAAAAAATGTTAAGTAGAAAGGTCTATACAATTTTATGGGTTATCAAAACGGTAATTTTCCTGAACTGCATTGTTATGGAAAGAACACATAAGTTGTTTACAAAATGACCATATTTATTTATTAATGTGTTTTTATCTGTAAGAAATCATATCCAAATAAAGTAAAAATTTCCCAATTTTCAGTTGACTGAAACGTTTATTTGGAATTTCAAAATGCTATAACTTTTTTTTTCAGATAAATTACAAATTGCCTCTTAGATATACTTTAAAATATTTTTTTTTTAAACCAAACCCAAAGAATTTATTTTAAATTGAAAAAAGTAATAATTTTCTAAAACTATTACCAACAGAATTTTTTTTAAATAGAACTTGCATGATACACGATGTGGTCGTTCTAAATAACTTCTTTATTTCTTTTTTTTTTTTTAAGCTTTCTTGAAGTTCTTGAAAACAGAATAATTTTTGCTTAAAAATCCGTGCACACATGTGTGGCATAATAAATATAGGCTAAGTATATATATTTTTAAACTCTGTTGTTCTGGTTCTGGTTCTGGTTCGGTACGTTGCTGCATCCATATACTGGCATATGTGCAACGGTTGGGGAAGCGATGTTGCCAATCTAACGGCCCCTAGCAGATGCCAGGGCGGCCTTGAAGCTTTCGATCGTTGTCGAGCTCACGGCGGTATTGTCCAGCTTGTTCCAAGCAATTATGGTGCGTGGAAAGAATGACTGCTTATGTTGCACTGTGTTACTCCGAGGCACAGTGAAGCATTTGTTATTGTTTCGGGTGTAATTTCTCATGGGGTTGTTCAGGAAACTTTGTTACAAAAGTAGTACATTTGAGGAAAACACAAACAATTTCGATGTAATACCTTTTTGTATGCACCAGTCAATTTCTTATTTTAAAAAAATTTAACATTTGAAAAGTTTCCATTTTATATAACTCAACACACAAGGTGTGGATTAAATTTAAAGGTAGGCTAATAACAATATTTTTTAAAATTAAGTTTATAATACAGTGTATAATAAACATTTATACCTACTTTAAAGTCCTACTTTTATGATGAAATAACATTTGAAAATAGATTGTGCATGTTTGATACTGTGCAAGAACAATTATTAAAATTGTAGACCTTTATATTGATGTGAAGGTAATTTAATACAATGTCATTAAAGTCTTAAAATTTGTGGGGCAGTGCCCCCGGAGATGTGCCTGAATGAACCCTGAGGCCAAAACAAACATTACTGCCAGGACCTTTCAGGGACAATCATTCATTGCATCAACGTTGATCATCTAGATGGTGCATACGGGATTAAGCGAAAGACCGTGGGGAGGGGGGTGCAGTGAATGAGAGCCCAGCCTGGTGCGCAATGAGAGGGGGTGGACAAGACAGACTTACTTGGAATTATTATTTTTATTATAGATCTAAAAATAAACTAAATTAAACAAATATTATTTTGAAGACCTAAGACCGAAGATTTGCATTTTATTTTTAATGAAATTATTATTTCATAACTTGTACGAAACTTTAAAACCAAATATCAAGAGGAACTGATAGCGTTAATCAACTCTAGGACAGTTCAAGCATACAACTGATTTCACAAATATATTTGGTTTTCGAACTGCACTTTATATCATTCAACGGCCCGTAACCTGCATTGAATTCCACGCAGTCTTCAGAAGAATTGTGGTTATCTGGTTGGCCTGAAATATGTTTAGAAAAAAGAATGCATTCATTAAGCTGTTGTGAAATATGTTAGCAGAATGCTAAGAGAACTAATCATATTATAGACATTTATATTTTTATATCCCCTTCAGTTATATTCTTAATTTACAAAATATTGTAAAGTAAAATCATTATTAACACATGTCATCAAGTTAAATCATTAACATACACCATCTCATCAAGTTATACTATTAATTTACAACATTTCATTAATTTATATCATTAACATACACCATCTCATCAAGTTATACTATTAATTTACAACATTTCATTAATTTATATCATTAACATACAAAATCTCATATTATAAGCTATATCCTTAACATACAACATCTCATCAAGTTATATCATTAACATATTTCTATTGCAATGTATTGATATTGCGCAGTTGGCTTTTGATTTTTTATTAATGTGAACGAATGTTCCAAGTCACTACACAATGTTCCAAGTCACTACACAATGTTCCAAGTCACTACACAATGTTCCAAGTCACTACACAATGTTCCAAGTCACTACACAATGTTCCAAGTCACTACACAATGTTCCAAGTCACTACACAATGTTCCAAGTCACTACACAATGTTCCAAGTCACTACACAATGTTCCAAGTCACTACACAATGTTCCAAGTCACTACACAATGTTCCAAGTCACTACACAATGTTCCAAGTCACTACACAATGTTCCAAGTCACTACACAATGTTCCAAGTCACTACACAATACAACACAAATGCAAATTGATGTTGCACGATTCGGTAGCAAAAAAACCGCTTACCCACAGCAACATAATTAAAAGACAATTTTTAAACAGTATATGTTAGCTTCAATTCTATAACAAAGTACATATGTAAACGTTTTGTTCGTCTTCTTCACATGTTTGTAATCACTAAACTACTTAAATGCTATATCGCAGTGCAGGCTCGATAAATCGAGAGAAATGTGCAAGACTCACATTTTTTTTTAAATCCTGAAATGAAATATATATTAATGGTCAGTCTGTCATCAAACCGAATCTACATACCAAACCAGAAGCTTTGTCTCTTAATTACCTGGCTGAAAAAGTAAATGCCTCAGCTCACTGGTCAGCGTCATGTTGTCGTCCACCCATCTGAAGACGCCCTCTTCTCCAATATCATCAAGCCCCACCCAGTATGTGCTGCTGTTTCCAGTAATGTTGAAAAGAATGTCTAGTTTGTCTTTGTCTTTCACCGAATAGAGATGGGATCCTCTGGCTAGACTCGGACAAAGAACGAGCAAATTTAATTAAGGATGCAATTCAACGATCCTAACAGATTCTTTTTTCCCAAAAAAATTGCACGTTGAAAACAAATGATTGTAATTGAAAAAATTCCGTTTAAGAATTGTGACATCCATTAAATGAAAGCGCTACCTTCACTCCATCCATCCTGTCTTGCTCTATGTAAACAGATGAGTAAGTCAATGATGGTGTGGTCTTTTCGCTACTATCAATGCTCTCCTAACTTTAGGTCTTAGTGGAATTTTTTCAGAAAAGCCAAGTTTTGACTTTGAAGGCGAAGGGTTTGTTTTATAGGGTTTGAGAATATTTTAATCATGACACAAAAAACTATATGCTTCAGCTCATCTGTTCAGTCCAAAAAACGATTTGTGCCTAATTGATCTATCACATTTTTTACATTTACAAAATTTAGTTATTTGTATTGGTTTTATAACAAGCATCACCAAGGAGGTATGACAGATGCATCGTTTTTATAACATAGTAAACTGAACCACTCACCTGCACAATCATTCATGGCGTCTGTATAGTTAAGAGCAGCAGATGAGACCCACGCCCATGTTTGGGTATCACCACTCACATACATCGGGAAACCCCTGCAAGAACCACTGAAACTCATTGAATAGTAGATCGTACCTTCGCCCGGTAAATTTAGATCCCTTGATTCGTACAACACGGAACCTGAAACACACGGAATTCAAAAGCACAACACGATAATACAGGACTTAACTGATTCTGAATGACAATCAGGCATGCGTGAACCAAGATGGAAGAATGCTACAAACACACTGAGAGAGGAACCAAATTCATTCCTGTTAAAATGGTTGTAAGCCCAATAGAATAATCAGTATTGATTCTATTAAACTATACTGAACTTTACTGTTTCATATTACTGTCTTTCAAAATTATGGGATGAGGGGAAGGGAGTCAATTCTGTTGAACTACTGAAATAGATCTTGCACTTATCCTTTTTATTTATTTGCATTGTGCCCTTTTAACAGTAATGGGGAAAAACTAGTCTGTTAAACTGAAATGGCAAAGTAAGTAAAAAAGTTTTTGTAAACAGGTTTCTTTAGATTATTTTTAAACATTTTTAACCATCTAATAAATTCGTAAACCTAAACTTAAGTAACTGATAATAACTGTATTCTAAATTTTAAAAGAATGATGCTGTAGAGAATGCGCTCAAAACGTGTGGAGGAAAATATTAATTCACAGTTTACACTATTAAATTTTCGTCAAATTTGCTTAAAATTTTCGTCAAAATTATTTTTGAACGCACTTTTTTCGTCTACTAAATAGTGTGTTTAAAAAAGAAATTTGACGAAAATATGATCGTGTGAACTGATCATTAAAGTAAATTGTGGTTAAGCTTGAACTATAAAGTATATTTTAAATTTTAAAAAAACGATAACAACCTGTGTATAGCCAGAAGGTCTTAATTCTTAAGTGAACATAACATAACAAAAGAATGCAAAGCAAACTCACCTCACAAGATGTAGGACATACAATCATGACGTAACAAGAATTGTAAACAAAGCGAAACTAAGGATTGTGTGACGGCAGAATAGAAAACCGAGGTGTGCAAGTTACTTAGATTTATCAAATACGAAATTGGAGGGGAATTATCAATCAGTGGAACTTATGCAGTGAAATAATGCTAGGCCGTGACAGGGTGATGTAGTGATATGAAAGCTCTACTATGTCTCAGTTTAATCTAGGAATTATCTATTTGCGGGTGTTTTTTTTTTTGTTGTAAATTTGTTCAGCTCATAACTTACCCGGCGTGCAGCGCCGTATGCGCTCGTCATATCTGACACTGGGACAGTTCTTGTATGTACGAAAACATCCCACAATGCATGTCAGCAGGCAAAGGTCAGTCCATCCAGCGCCGAGCGGTGTCATGGTTCGATTGGGGTCATAGTTCTTTTTAAAGACGTATCCTTGACCGCCGACTCCAATGTCTTTTTTTTTAAATTGTTAAGTTATACGTTCGCAGTCATCACAAAAATAAATAACGAATGAGAGAGATATGTATATATATATATATATATATATATATATATATATATATATATATATATATATTGATATATATATATATTTCTCTCATTATCTCTCAACAATATATATATATATATATATATTGTTGATATATTTGTGTAACCAAAAGTAAATTAATTTTAGCATCAATAACGGACACAACTTTCATTGAACGTTATTATACGTAAATGAACATAGCAGTAGCTTACAGGAACCAGCCATTGCACGCTATTTGTGACCTGTTTAAAGGTAAGCCTACAGATACACGTTTCTCCTGATCATAGTCGATATTAGAATAAATCTTGGCCCTATTTTATATTTGAAGAATAAATCATTGTAAATGTCACAAAAATCAGAGACGTACTTGAAATAATATTTGAACATCGGGGTTTTATATAATTGTATCAGCACAAGGCACCTGTGTGTGTGTGTAAAGCAGACTGTGTTCAAGAAATACCCTTCATATTGGTCGCCGAGCCTTTGATCTTCTTGGTTTAAACTAGTCTTAAAGCCAAACAAATTTCTCAACATGTTTGGAGTTCTCATTTGATTAATGAACAAATCTGACGAAAACAATTCTGTTTCTTTTTCTCTCTTGTGGGATTTTTCTGAAATGGGCGAATATTTTGTGATGTGCTTTCCTTAAAAAAAATGTGTCTGTTTGTTGGGGGGGGGGGGGGAGGTACTGCTAGCTTCTATATTATCGTAACCTTTGGTCACCGGTGGTCAAGGATACCTGAAGAATAGGTAAAGTTATATCCTGCCCCTGCCCCCCCCCCCCCACACACACAAAATAGGGAACTCCATTTAAATAATGAATGCAAGATAACAAGAAAGTGTTTGCAAAAAGGACGCCGCGAAATTTTAAACAAATTTAATTTCATTTCCATTTTTTTAATTCATTGTGATGTATCACAAAATCTTGCATGCCAGGTACACATCAGTATCCGTTGGCATAAGTCTTTAGTGTACCTAGAGCCTGTAGTGTGCATAGATCGTGTAGTGTACTTAGAGCCAGGAATGTACCTAGTACCTAGAGCATGTAGTGTACATAGACCCTGTAGTGTACTGGAGCCTGTAGTGTACATAGAGGTTTTAGCGTGCATAGAACATGTAGTGTACATAGAGCCTGGAGTGTACATATAGCCTGTAGTGTACATAAAGCCTATAGTGTACTTAGTGCCTGTAGTGTACCTAGAGCCTGTAGTGTACCTAGAGCCTGTAGTGTTCCTAGAGTCTGTTGTGTACATAGAGCATGTAGTGTACAAAAGGCCTGTCGGATCGGAGAATAGTCAAGCCATCGGTTTCAGAAATCGGAACCTCAGACAACATCTTTACTCGCATACTCGAGTTCGCCGTTTATTCCTTACACTTTTACTTCATTAGTGGAAATATTGTGATATTTGATCACATTATGAAAAATAAACTATATCATTAAAGATGCCTTTGGCTTATTGGCGAACTTTTATACGACAGTCGTGTACTTTATGGACATTTAGGATTTGCTTGAAGAGGAGACAATATAATAAAGTCAACTTAGAAACCTAAAATCAAAATATTTTTATAATATGAAATGTATTATTGTTAAAGCTCTTTTTGACTCGGGTAAAATAAATATTTTTTAAAATATTTTTTTTTTAATATTCAAGACGAAATCTTTAGGGATCCTATTGTTTTATAACAAATGTAACCTAATGAACATGTATTTCAAAATACTGCTGAGAAGTGCCAGGTCCACATGACAAATCTTAACTCTTTAGCATGTTTGAGATATGGACATTAACATTTTCTTCTATACAAAATTAACAATGGACCAAAGAAAAATTATGGGGAAACTATACATCAATACTTGTTTTTATACACTTTTTCTTCACTTTAAAAAAAATATAAATCTATCGAATTTAGAAAAATAGATCAAAGTCCTCACTGAAAATAATAATGATATTTCTTAATGAGAAAGAAAAGCATGTTCCAAAAAAGGAAAACTTGGGTCTGAAATTTGAAAATTTAATTTCAATAAAAACATATTATTATATTTTAAAACTTTTTCCCACTAATTTGTTTATGTTTTTTTTAACTTAAACTTAGCTTCAAGAGGGAAAAAAAATATTATAAATTATATTCAAACACTTAGTAAAATTCTGTTCATCTGTGACAACACTCAATTTTCGCTTGCAAATTATAACATTTTTGTCAGATAAGAGGCATTGATTTATAGGCGAAAAGAGTAAATGAGAAATATGGACATGTAAAATCATGCGTATTACGATTACAAGGCTACAATAATAACATAGTGAATGGTGAGATCTGTATTAATAATCCCCAGCCCATAACCGATACATCGTCTCCGTCTAGCTGACTAGTCTCATTTCTTCAACTCACACACGTAGTTGTATGATGTGCTGCAAGCGTCACTTCCCAAAGTCTTTAAACCAGACGTGTATGTGACGCAGTTCTGTCCAGTGGTAACATGGTCTGGCAGCTCTGGAACATTTAAAGAGAAATAGATAGAACATTTCAAGAAAAATAGATAGAACATTTCAAGAAAAATAGAACATTTCAAGAGAAATAGATAGAACATTTCCTTAGAATACTTGAAGTTTCGAGTAAAACAATAAGGTGAAACAATATGATTTGTTTTTCTGTTGAGTCCCACTTGGTAAACAAAATAAAAGAAAATGACGCTTGGTTGCCTCCGTGACACACACTTAAATGAGTTTGATATGAACGAAATGAATGACCTTGCTGCACACAAAGAGGGAGATATATCGGCACATAGCTATAAAGTTACAGTGTATAGTTAAGAAAGTCACTTCAGGACAAAATGTTCAACGTCTCCAACTTACTGCAGGTGTGCGGACGTGTGATTTAGAGGATCATTTGTAAGATTTTCCAATATTTAGCGGGGAATGAAAAAACGAATAATTTTAGGTTTCGGAACCTACAAAAAAGTTTTAGTCTATATTCCTATGAATTGTGCACATATTTGCAGTCGCGTGCAGTTTTAAAATATGTTTTGAAAATATCGTATTATCATCTTTACGAGATATGAGTGAAATGTGTTATTGCGAAAAAGTTATTGTGAAATTTTTAAAACTGTTTTTTTTTAAATTTAAGCCATTCTCTTATTTCTAAAATTAATTATAAACTAAGTCAAACTAATTCTACATTGTTAAGATCGTCCTGTTTAGAGATTAATACTCGTCCCGAATTGTCTCAAGGAATAAAATTGAGACAAAGAGCCAGTTATAGGGAAAGATGTTGTAACAATTTTTACCAACACGGTAAATGGCATAACTAGACAAGTTGTTTCGATCCTCTCGGCTTGTGGGCCAAAAAAGGAGACATCGTTATGGTTCAATAAGATGTAAGGAAGGAGCTCTGATTGAAACACAACACGCTTCAAGGCCGTTCCACTGTAAAACGTATCGTGGGCTGGAGACAATCTCAAGCCATGATATAAAATAAAACGTATTCTTAAAATGAGAGCTTTCACTCACTTGCCCCAAAGAGAAGCTGACTCAACTCCGGTGTGATAGCCGCGTCATCGTCCGCCCATCTGAGGGAGTCATCGAGTCCGATCCAGAATATCCCAATACTCTCATTTAGTGCAACCCTTAGGATGTCAATCTTCTCATTAACTTTCATAGTGTACAGATTTCCGTCCTTTGCTAAAATTGCGGAGAGAAAAGATGTTCAGCGAAATGTTTGAACAGAAGAAACGTTTCTCTTATATGAATTAAGGGAGGACATAGGTGGACAGAAACACACCGGGTAAATAAAATTGTATAACTTCAGTCTTGTGTAAGACAAGAAAATTTAATTCTAGTATCCATTCTCAGAAATTCATTGTTACATTATAAGTAACACATAGCTACCACAGAATTACGGTGAATTCAACCTGAAATGATCTTCATCTACTTCTAGATCTTGAGGGCCCACGATCGATGTATTGATCTTTCTGGTTCCTACGTAACTTAAAAATTCACCTAGGACTGAAGTCATTTCCTATTTTATCTTCTCGTTACAAACTTACACAGTTCTAAGATAATTGGTAAGGAAGGAGATTTACAGAGACTTCTTTAAATAAATGAAAAGGGTTTGGCTAAGGCTGGTGGCTAAAACTTCTTAAAATGTATCGATGCCGATTACATCGATACTGCTATAGTATGAGTGACTGATAATTATTGTTGTCGCGTTTATTGATTGAATTTTGTGAGCTGCTTGTCCTGTGTTGTTATTATGTTATATGACTGGACGTGGTGAGTTGTTTTCATGAATGTTTCAATAATTTATATCTTTTTCACCAGGAAAAGGCCGGCACTGAAATGCCCCCGAGAGGGGTGGGGACGAAAAGGCCGGTAGCGAAATGTCCCGGTGGCGAAACGCCCGCGGCGAAGTGGAGTCGGCGAAATGGTGGCAAGGATGGTCCTATCCTGCTAGTGGGCAGAAGAACGCTTTAAACACACACTAAAAGCTACACTGAAAGCGTTCGAACTAATTCCGGAAGAGGGGTGGAGAAGCATTGGCTAAGGCTCGAACATCGTGGCGTTCCACAAAAGCTACACACAACATGAAGCCAACAAAACAGCAGCTGCAGAGCATAAAAGACAAACCAGAAAAGGCCAGGTTAACTCTGTACCTAGAGATTTACAATCTATCCCTTGCAACTACTCCACAGCACCATTTCATGCCAGAATCAGAACTAGTACTAATCCAATGATTAAAAAAATAGTCTTGATCGATTTCAACTGACGAATTAATATAACATCTATATAATTGTAACAATGTAAATTTGAAAGCAGCCCAGATGCAAGAATTAACATGTACACTTGTATCTACCTATACAAGCTTTCCTCGCGTCGTTAAAGCTCAGTTGTTCTGTTGACACCCAAACACACACCCCTACGTCGTTAGAGCTGTACCAGGTAAAGTCCATGTCAGCGTCACAAACACGACTGTTGTAGTAAACTGTACCCCTTTGGAGTTGATTTTGTGCAGTTGCAGTTTCTAACGATGACCCTGTCAGAACATGAAAAGAAATGATCTACTTCTTTTGTCTCATAGATTTACGAAAGTTGCATTCGATATCACAACACCGTGTGAATGGACAAGGGGCTCATCTTAACGTTCTTGAATAAGAAACTTTAAACATGTTTAATCCTTGTCCATGCTTTAATGAATTTAAATCTGGTTATTTAATGATTACGTTTCACTTGAATGCGACTAATTTAACAAGAGAAAAGTACATCAATAAACACATGATCGGCCTCAAAGATTAATATATTTTTGAAGATGCGGCATTCCAGTCGAAACATAAAATAATGCATGAACACAGGGTATTTAAAAACTTGAAATAAGAAAAGAGAAAGAAGTGTAACATTAGCAAAAAGTCGTCCTTTTATGTCAGACGATTAGATATTTTTTGTTTAAAGTAACCAGGTATAAATAAGGAAAATGAGCTCCGCATAAAATTGCACGGGTGGACCACATTAAACCGTTACATCTGTGTGTATTCGGAGCTGGAATTGTCGAGTGTGCGTAAACATGCTTTGGAAGGACAAACATATTTGACTCTGTTCGCTGAAACTGTCAGCATTTCCTGTGACCCTAAGGTAGGTGTGTGGTCTAGTTTAATTGCACTTACCACACAGAGACCACCGGTGTTTTAAGCAGACCATCATAAACGAACAAGTTAGAAAACAGGAAAAACGTTTAAATTACGTGAGAATCGGAATATATTACTTAATCATTTACCTGTAGCTCAATGATAAAAGAGTACATTATTAACAATGTTTTGATAAAACAATGACTTGGTCTAGACTGGAAACGATTTCTATCTTCAAAACACAGGTAAGTGTAAATACTTACTAGGTAAGGGTAATGACTCACCAGGTAAGAAATACAGACTCACCAGGTAAGACATTCTGACTCACCAGGTAAGACATTCTGACTCACCAGGTAAAGGGTGCTGACTCACCAGGTAAAGGGGACTGACTCACCAGATAAGGGGTACTGACACACCAAGTAAAGGGTACTGACTCACCAGGTAAACAAAATTTGTTATGCTCGTAATACATGACGCTGTAACAGGACTGGTAGATTTGCAGACATCTCAACACACAGGACAGAATGTTGGTGTCCGTCCATCCAGGACCTAGGTATTTGACGACCCTTTGACCGTCGGTGTTCAGCTTAAACACTGCTCCATGAGCACTCATGTCTATATTCAATAACACACAATCTATGCAAATTATTGAAATGATTAAAATAAATTTCTTATTTATGAACCTTTCTTGTAGAAATGCATGATCTCACAGCTTTAGGAATTTAATATTTTAAATTTTTGCGAGTTATTGCTTTAAAAAAATAGGATCCAATAAATGTTCAAAATTTAAAAGAAATATTTATTTTGTCAACATTTATAATGAAAATATCCAAATGCCATCAAGTCGCCGTCCATTTGAAAAAACTGAGAATAGTTTTTTTTAATGTACACCAAAACTTGATTATGTCAATCTAGATTTCTATCCTAGTTTCACTTCTTGGAACTTTTGGCCAATAATGGTCTTCATAAAATTTGAAACAGCTACTACAGATGGCACTGATACAGCTAACTCAATAAAAAAAAACTAGCCGATCTTATTCATGGTTTATTCTCTGGACAGTTGATATTTTCTTGTCCGGTCTATAAAATAAATTTGAAAAAAAAATATAACCATCTTAAAAAAATTTTGTCTCAAAAGAAGATAATGAAAGTATTTTAAAGTTAAAGCTCGTTATCACACATTGAAAGACAAAGTGACCCTGCTGCAGTTATCAGCTAATCCATTTGTTTTCCAGATTGCTTTGAGAAAGATATTAATATTGACATTACTGTTTTCAAGCATGATACAAATTTAAAATAACACATATTCAATTAAATCAGTAAAAGATTCTATTAATAAATTTAATTTAAAATAAAAAGGCCATAGTTTAATTATTTTTCTATGTTTTATCATTGAATAAAATTATAACAAATGCAATGTTTATTCTTTTCTACATACATACTTCACATATTTTTAATACATGGAGTCTATAGCGTAACGGTTTAAGAATATGATATGAATGAAAATGTTTATAATCATCATCAGTGACTCTAAGGGTCATGAAAGAATCCGGCCTGCTCTACCCCATATATCTATTCGAACCCATCCATGAGTTTTTTGCCCCAATGCATAGACCCAAAACTGATGTAAATTCTTCATATCATCCTTCCATCTCGCTCTTGGTCCACCCGTGTTACGTCTGCCCCTTGGGTTCTGTCTGTAAAACACTTTCGCTCTTCTATAATCTTGCATCCTTTTCGAGCTGATTTGTCTAGCACATCCTGGTTTTTATAATTGGCGCAAGTATATTGTTTCCTCAAACAACTGAAAAATCTCTTTGTTTGTACGAATTCTCAGTCCATCATTATCGAAATAGGACAGTGCATTTCTTCTAAGGATTTTCCTTTCCATGTACTGAGCAGGTTTTCGTCTTCCTTAGAGATGAACCATGTCTCACGTGCATACATCACTTCTGATCTTATAACAGTAATGTAAAAAATGTTTTCCTTGAGAGGTTACCATGTAAATTTTAATGTTCCAAGTTGTTAACATTTATTTATTTTTAATTTGAATGTAATTTTTTTTAATTAAGTTTTTTAAATCCAAAGATGTATTCCTCTATTCTTTGGGCACAACATATGAATATTCCTAAGACATGTTTAAATATGATAATAATTTTTTTTTCTTTCATATCTTTTTAAAAACTCCTTTTCTGTGTGTATGTCACCAAGCAATGGGTCTAGTATTTGTACAATGGACTACGATGAGTCGATTGTTTTGTCATGTGATAAGAGTAAGTACGAGCAAGACTTCCGGGAGGCTGTCTGCAACACACTAGTCGCTCACAATTTTTCTTCAAACAACATTCTTCCTTTAATCATAACTGAATTATAATTATTGTCACATTTATGAATGTCATTTAAAAAAACACGTGTATTCAAGAATATTTTTAAAAGTAAAAATGTTAATTAACATTGGGGAAGCCCTGATGGAGACAAACACTTTGCTTAAAAATTAATGATAATGGCTGATCAGCTGTTATCTGTTGTTATGTGTTGTTATGTGTAGAAGACAGCCTACCGAAGGCTTACTCATATCACATGACAGAACAAGGAAGTGACTCATCGAAGTCCATTATATAAAATTATCGATGGTGGCATCATGCTTGTACAATGGTGATTTCTTGATAAAATAGTGATATGTTAATCCAATGGTGATTTCTTCATACGATGCCGATATGTACGTACAGTAGAGATAGGTTGGTGCTACTGTAATGTTTTATTACATTTAAAATGTCCCTACAAAGCTACATTATCAAATGAGCTCTTAAAATATACTGTTTCGTGCCGTCAAACAAATTTAATATTTGTACTTTTGAAATAATTTGTACCGTAAGGAGAACAATACCTAACAAAAGACTGAAAACCAATATACAAAGAAAAAACGAAAACAAACCTAGTGATGCTAACAATTTTTAATTTAATCGTACTATGAAACGTGTGCGACAATACAAAATAAAATATAGAGAAATTAAAACTATATTAACTTACAGTGAAGCACGTGAACAAGTATAACACTAGAAAGGTAAAAATATTCATCTACACAAACAGAGCGGAAAAATGTTGAAAGGTCTCTTGTTTTGTATGCCGGGAAAGTCTTGTAACAATCTGGTACAATTGTGAATTGTGTCATAAAAAAAAACAACAAATTTATAAACATTTTAAAAATCAATGAAATTAGTTTTTTTTTTTTTTTTTTTAACGAATTTATGTTTTTAAGGCCCTCCCGCTTTATTTCATTGAAATTGACTGGCCTGGCTGAATAAAGCACAACAAAATACTCTTTTATAATCTGCATTAAAAATAAATGATGATAAAATGCTGTATTTGGGGACGTTGAAATAATAACCGTACCAAACTCATAACAACTCCCCAATTCGAATGCATTTTCTATTTTAATTTGGCCTTAGGATTGCTCTCAAACGAATGGACTTAAATGCAGCTCATAAATTGAGCTAATTAATTAAATTTATAATTTACAATGACAAAAAATCCATAAAACATTTTTTTTGAGAGATGAAAATAATAGGTTTGATCTTGTAAAGAAAAATGTATGCCAGAAACTTTATAAAAAGAGCAATGGCATGTTTTTTCTATATTTGTATTTACTTTTCAAAACAATTTTGACGTTCGACAGTCGCTGGTCATTGTGAGAGAAGACTAATGGGTGATCCAACTTTGTTAATATTTCCACTCTGAGCGTATGGTTTTCATTTTCCAAGACACGTTGAAAATTCTTTATTCTAAGAAATGTATTGTTAGAGTAAGTTACAAAATTATGCTTCGACTCCGACAAAGTTAAATCAAATTCTGTGTGGGTGTAATGGTGCTTCATTTTTTCTCTACTAATGAATACTTCATTTAAAAACTAAGTACCCAAATATGAAGTCTTTAGCCCAATGTGTCATTTGGTTGATATTTTAAAAGTTTCTTCCCCATCAAAGGAGTTTACCATATGATTTTAGAGACATTCACATATATGTATAAAAATAATAACTTTGCTAATGATAGGAAATTTCAGATTTTTTAATGTAGCATTTTACTTATTTTTAAATGTTCCTTTCCCAGGAACAATCCACATTTCATATTTCTACTTTCGGTTTTAGTAACTCTTGGACTTCACTGTTCTCACTGTAAATGCTATCTTTCATTTTTTTAAATTCTCTTTACACTGTATTTACCTGTTTAAGAATTGTTTGCCTTTACAAACATGAAATAATTGCCTTTAAACAATTTGTAATTTGAAAGGCTAGTATGAAGTAGACCTGCGTTTTTACGCATTTGAAGGTAGCATAGAATGACGTGGGTAACATCGAGGAGAATTGAGGAATCGTGCGATGCAACGGGTCTCGAGTTGTGGGAACTTGAGAAGCAATGGGTCTTGAGCCGTGGGAACTTGAGGAGCAATGGGTCTCAAGCTGTCGGAACTTGAGAAGGAATGAACAATTAGACAATCTGGTGGAAACTGGGGACTACTGAGGCACAACAATTTCCAACCAGTTTACCTTTGTCAAATCATAAATGGCTGGCAGACAACTTGCGGACACAGTGGAACGAGCATTTGGGCGGACAGCAGGAAACCACAGTCGTTCAAAATTGGCTAACTTAAAAAGGATTTACCCCAACAGGGACCGAAACTGACGGGTTGCACACTGGCCCCAGTAATACATTTCAAATTATTATAGAAAGTATAAAATGTACAAACATTTCTAAATGTTGAGTTTAATGCAATTTTCTTTATTTTTAAATATTTACATTTCCCCTGATTTGTTTCTACACAGTTATTAAAACTACATCGATTAAAATGTTAGTCTTACTTTTTTTCAAAATTACGACTCACGTATGAATCAAACAAATTTCTTTTTTTTTTTAAATATGCATTTTTAATTTTAATAACAATTGATCAGAATCCTATACAAATTCTAGAAGATGAATTTTGATGTCTTAAATTGTCGTCTCTTATTTGTTGCTATGCCTACGTTCAGTATGGAAATACTGGAGCACAGCTTTACGTCAGCTCAACAACGGGTGTAAATTCACAGAAGTATCTCAACCGCTCATCACATTTGATGTCCATTAAAATTTTGTCGTTTTGGCTAAAAATGACACAATCTTCACCTGGTGTCTTATTGTCCGGTTCACCTAGCGGAAGAAAAACACTTCAATTAAATTTTGCAAAAGCAATGTGTCGGTGGATATTCTACAAATATGTGTGTGTGTGTGCAGGTTTTTAGTATTTTCTTTTTTTTTAAATAGTTCAATGTGCAATAACGATAAAAATATGAGGGAGATAAGGGTACAGGCAGAAAGTAATATAAAAGTTTGTGTAACCACATCACGTCAAGAATTTAATCAAAATTTCTAATGAAATTCATTGTTCCCTACCAGCCTTAAACAGCTGTGCTCTTAAATCGCTGGTGAGTTCCGCGTCGTCGTCCACCCATCTGAAAGTGTCTTCGTCTCTGATGTCATCAAGTCCCACCCACACCATTTCATTTGATGGTGTAATGCGAGATAGCAATGATAGCTTCGCTGCGTTGGTCGGTGTGTAAAGGTGTGCACCTGTTGCTGGAGGGGGAGAGAGAGAGCAATAAAACCAATTACAGTAACTTTTATTTAAATCCTTATTTAATATATCACATTTTTGGCCTCGAGTTTTGTGAATTTATTATTCTAGGCATGGAGGTTTACATGGGTGTTTCGAGAAAATACCAGGTGGGTCCATTTTATAAAAAGAAAATAAGATTTAACTCTCATTTTCTATAATATGCAACGAAATCAACTACCCTATGACGTAGTGAGAGGACATTGCCTTCGTCAATCGTTTGTGTGCAGAAATAACGCCATGATAGGAACAGGCAATTGCCGGATCCCGGGATAGAGATGACGTTGTACAAAAACCCGTCAAGAGAGAAGATATTGCCGTTAAATTTCATAACAAAGGCATTCTTTCCAAACAGCAGTCACAGCATAAGAAGCTATTTTAAGGATATCTGACGTTAAACGTGCATCTCGCCTTGTGGCAGAGGAATCGAACAATAGCAACACCAACAAATTGTCACTTGCCTACAAGTAATATAAAACATGGAGTTGGAAGGAGGGCGGTTTCCAGAAAGGAAGCAGGGCATTCCATTAACAAAATATATATGAGATCTTTCAAAAAAGAAATAGCTTTATTGAGGCTTACAAAAAGAAATAGCTTTATTGAGGCTTACAAAAAGAAAGCTTTATTGAGGCTTACAAAAAGAAATAGCTTTATTGAGGCTTACAAAAAGAAATAGCTTTATTAACGCTTACAAAAAGAACTAGCTTTTTGAGGCTTACAAAAAGAAATAGCTTCATTGAGGCTTACAAAAAGAAATAGCTTTATTTAGGCTTACAAAAAGAAATAGCTTTATTGAGGCTTACAAAAAGAAATAGCTTTATTGAGGCTTACAAAAAGAAATAGCTTTGTTATAGGGCTGAAGAATGCTTCTTGTTGATTTCTTGTGTGTGTGTTTTGTTTTTTGTTTTTTCTTTCTTTTTTTTTTTTGTCAAATGTAAACAAACAAAATCGGGTGTATAATTTGAAGAAACACAATATAAAATAAAATACTTGTTTGAATACTTTTACAATAATCTTGAGCCTCTCGGTAGTTAATGTAATCCCTGGACATCATCACACACACTGTGAATGGGTAACCGTCCAATCGAAGAACGTCAAACTTCAATAAGCCGCCACAGTAAGTGTCAATGGTGTAGATGCTACTTTGGGTAGGTTGGGTTGCAGATGGATTTGCGACCATCCACGAACCTGGAGTGTGTACAAATAAATAGTTAAATAAGTTCTGTATTTTTATTTTCACGTGCCAGATAAACAAGCACATCTCAATTATTATCAAGGTAAAATTTTAGGTAAAGACTACAGCAAACCTGTTAACAATAAAGTGGAATACATGTAAACCCAATTCATAGACTCTGCACGTGAATGATTATTTCTTTACACCAATTCCATTCTTACGATCTGAGGATATCAGGCTAAGTAAATGCTGTGAAAGGTGGAGTCTGCAAGCAAACAACAACAAGACTGTGCACCAGGGCTTAAATAAAAACAACAAAATAGAACAATCAACTCACAGGGCGCAAGACTCCTCAATAAAGACATGCCAATATTTCTAGGTGTCCAGTGAGAAAGGCAAATTAATTTTTAAAAAGCCCGTTAAAAGTGAAAAGAAAAATCAAGAAGACAGATAAAACTTGTTATAAGGCTGACCATTACCCCAATGGGGCAATGACAAGATCACACTGCCTACTTAACTTGGGGCGTGGTTAGCAACATAGCTCCATTGTTTTTCAGATAACCAATGAGGGGGGCGGAAATTGCTTTGATTGATATATATAATTCTACGCATAATTCAGTATATTGTAATATTATAGTTATTTATTTTAACATTAAAAACTATACAGTTCAAATCTGCTACATATTTGGGTTTTTCAGATGTTGATCTCAAAATAAACCAAATGCAACTATGAGAGACGCGAAGTTCATGAACAGCCACCACCATCATCTGGAAATGCAACTATGAGAGACGCGAAGTTCATGAACTGCCACCACCATCGTCTGGAAATGCAACTATGAGAGACGCGAAGTTCATGAACTGCCACCACCATCGTCTGGAAATGCAACTATGAGAGACGCGAAGTTCATGAACTGCCACCACCATCGTCTGGAAATGCAACTATGAGAGACGCAAAGTTCATGAACTGCCACCACCATCGTCTGGAAATGCAACTATGAGAGACGCGAAGTTCATGAACTGCCACCACCATCATCTGGCTGGTTACTTCTAATACATATTTTAGCATTTTCTTTTTGTTAGCTTATTAATAAATTGATGAAGTTATACATGAATTTTCCGACAAAAAAAATCAAACCTCAATGTTTGAAAAGTTCAAATGGTGCTATCATATCAGCGTCTACATGCTATGTCCTCAAAGAATACGGTTTACTATCCTCAACTTTGATCACATTTTCCACCAAAAATAAATGAAAAGTGTTGGACAGGCCTCGTTGTTTTGAATATAAAAATGTTTCAAACATCAATTTTGTTAGAAAAAGCAATATCTATACATAGATACTTCTTTTAAAAAAAAATTAAGTTTGGTTTACAATTGACTAAAGTTCATGGCCGTGGTAAAAGCCAACTTTTTTTTTGAGGACACAATACATCAAAACCCGATTCAATTAAAAATCGATTTTTTTTTATTTTGTGACTTCTCAATAGCGGCTAGAATGTAGCCCCACAATGCCTTCCACTATTACCCGAGTAACATTGGGTTGTAAATTCTAGTAATAAATAATGGCTTTGAAAAAAAAATTACATCAAGATGTGGGGAAGCTTAAAATAAAAAAACAGGAAAAGCAAATGGACATTTAGTCTAGTTCGCTTTGTCATCAGACAAAAAAGAAACACAAGAGAATGAGTAAAATAAAGACTTAGCTTGTCCATAGTTGTAACAATGTGCTAGAGGTGGAGATTGTCTAGGACCAAATAGTACGTGCTACCAAAAAGGTAACAGAAAGTAAGAATTTATATATTCTTAACGTGAAATGCTAAATTTGCCAAATTTAAGTAGGAAACAAAAGTAATAGTGGTTTTTAATTTAGTGTCCTCACTTCTTGGGAATGTAGGTCACTTTTTTTTTATATTTAAGGTCTTCAAATCTAGGACGGAGTATATGTAAATATATTTTTATTCTCTTCTAACATTATTGGGGGAAGAAAAAAAATTGATTGATTTATTTTTATTCAAATGGGAAACGTTTTAAAAATGAGAAAACTTTCAAAGTTCATAAAAAGACAACGCTACATTTGTATTGTCAAGACAAAAATAAAGATAGAATGCTGTGTTTTCTCACCAGGTGTGCAGTTGCCCGTGTCCTCCTTGTACTGGACACTGTAGCACGACGGGTAACTCCTTACACATCCAACTATACAGGAGATGAGACTGTTGTCCGCCCACCCAGCCCCAAGGGGACTCAACATTAAGGCGTCGTTGTTGTTTTTGATAAAGACAGCTCCACGGCTTGTGGTAAAGTAAGTCACTTTAAAAAATGGAAAAACGATTGTAAACAAGCTTGTCGTGTTATTTTTTATTTTTTTAAATTTTTAACTTCGACAAAATTTGAAGTTTTCTTTCTTAATATACAGTTTTGGCGTAGATATTTGTTGTTGGTTTTTTTAATGAAATAAAGTTCAGTTACGATTTTCCGAAATTATTGAAACCGTGGGTGTTTCGGATAACCCAACACAACTAAGGAAATAAGGATATAGAATGCAAAATATTCTTTGCTAATAGTTTTACAGTTTTGGTGTTTTATTCTACAGTGTATTTAACCCTACCATCGGTGTAAATAGGGTCAGTTCATTGGTATAAAAAATATCAGGTCATTTCCAAAAATAGATGACTGGTGCTAGATAAAATGTTGTCTACTGTAACGTTCCTATTGTTCCGACTACACGCAAAATGTTTTTCCTTAATAGATGCATTTAAATGAAGAGTACGGCCTACAACTGTAATGGAGCGAAAAGTTAGAGTTCTTTTTCTGTTTCTTTTTAAATAGCCCCATATTATAATAGGCTTATATACGAGAACGGCCTATACTGGTGATAACACGGTGTTTCAATTAATAACAAGTTTAAACATCGCACTATTTCAGTTTAGTCCTTGCATCTATTGTTGTTATTTAGAATTTAAACTGAATGGAAGGACGGATCGACCTTGTTGTCCCGTGTTAGTACGCAAATGCTCGATGCCATGCGCACTGTGTACTATAATAATAACAATAAAGGCTTTTTTGCAGTGCAAGTATACTCTACGTTACGGTTAATCGGCGTGCGGAAAATCGACGCTCTATTGTATTTTCTATGTTCTCATCTCTTTGAAAATCAACATACTGCTTATTAGCACAATAGCCAATATAAATACTATGTTACGTAACATTTTTTTTAAACGTACTGGATATAAATAAAATCCATAGAGGACTTCGCAAAAAGAAAACACAGTTTGTTCTCAACTTTGCACTACACCACTTTGTTTGCAGAAAATCCTGTTTCGTCATGCTATCTCCACAAAGGAAATGTGAGATTCGTATCGTATTACAAGCCAAACTGATTCAGCCGCTATGTCACTGAGATATATATTCCTCATTCAATTAAATATCTTCCTTTTGAATGGAAGTTATAGCAGACATCATGATAAATGTCATTAAACATATTTTGTCTCACATCGGATAACGTCACAGTGATTATCTATGATAAGCAAATCAATAAAGAAGACTAAGTTCTAAATAATTTTGTACATAACCTATTTACTTAAGTTTCTTTATAAATATTTGAATATTCCATCAGTCCTGAATAATTTATTTCAAGACTCTAAGGTCGAATGATACAAAGGAATCAACATAAAAACATGTGGGTGGCGTTACAGGAAATTAGGGACCTATTCATTTTTCGGAAGCCCATCAACATATAATGAAATTTTCAAAACAATTAAACAAATGTAAATGGTACTTTCATTTCTATTTTAAACACCCTACCTCCGTTTTTTTTCTCGATCCGCCTTGGAACTATTTGTCTTCGCTGAATGATGAAGTAGTTCAAATGTGGTATCAAATAACTGGGCCATACAAGATGTGATAAATCGTATCATTCTCAGATTAAATTAAGTCTTTGATGAGATCTTTAGATGTCACGATCCTAATGCGCGTTTTAACAATATCTTGCAAGTTCACTCTTCGGGTCGAATTCTCCCTTTTCTGTTATCTTAATTTCCAGCACTTGAAAAGAAATGACATTGTTACGTATTATTTTGATATGGTGAAACCAGTTCCGTGTGACGCAGGTGGGTAGAACATTTCTTTAAATAGATATCTGAGATAATTAATTTTATATCGGATACATATAATGTTTACGCCGAACAAAATACGAGTAAAATTTTGGAGATCTGTCCTTACTTTACTTTTATTTACTTTTAAGAATTACGACAATTTTTGTCTGTTCTTGTTTATAACAATAGTTTTATTTTTTTTTTTTTATTGTTTGTTTTTGTCGTTGTTTTTTTTGTTTTGTTTGTTGCTTATGATTAAAAAAATAATTGGACATGTTTGACGAGACAATCCGTTTTATGACTGCATTGTATAAAATTAAATGAATTCTTGGGCTAATATCTATGTTAATTATTATCAATGCATTACAAAACTGTCTGTGATCGCTAGCCCATCAGTTCAAGACATCACAAAACTGTCTGTGATCGCTAGCCCATCAGTTCAAGACATCACAAAACTGTCTGTGATCGCTAGCCCATCAGTTCAAGACATCACAAAACTGTCTGTGATCGCTAGCCCATCAGTTCAACACATCACAAAACTGTCTGTGATCGCTAGCCCATCAGTTCAACACATCACAAAACTGTCTGTGATCGCTAGCCCATCAGTTCAACACATCACAAAACTGTCTGTGATCGCTAGCCCATCAGTTCAACACATCACAAAACTGTCTGTGATCGCTAGCCCATCAGTTCAACACATCACAAAACTGTCTGTGATCGCTAGCCCATCAGTTCAACACATCACAAAACTGTCTGTGATCGCTAGCCCATCAGTTCAACACATCACAAAACTGTCTGTGATCGCTAGCCCATCAGTTCAACACATCACAAAACTGTCTGTGATCGATAGCTCATCAATTCAAGACATCGCCATTGGCGACCACTAGACAACCACTAGGAATTTGAAGACATCATTGTATACATTTGTAAATAACTGACTAGCGGGTAGTGTCATTGTGAAAACATAACCCACCCGGCAGTCACGCTGATGGTATCCAATGGGTTATGGGATTACGTGTCTTCGGCCCTTGAGATTGTAAACAACTGTTCTTATAGTGATGTGCAATTCGGCAGGAAACTATTTATAGAGGAACATCGACTTTTATGATTGTAATTATGGAGAAGGTTTCTGCGTTTTGTGCTTGGTTTGTCAAATTCACACGTTAATTTCTTTTGGTATAAGACGACTCAAATCTTACGTGTTGTTTGAATAGGTTTGAAACTGACACGGGGTACAAGAGTTCTATAAGGAATTGTGACATAGATATTTAATACTCTAGAACAAGAGTTCTATAAGGAATTGCGACATAGATATTTAATACTCTAGAACAAGAGTTCTAAAAGGAATTGCGACATAGATATTTAATACTCTATTTAAAAAAATAAAGACGCAGCCTCTATGACTTGAACGTTATGAAAGCTTTCGATATATTCTGAATCAGATATTGCTTTTTTCTGTTATATTCATTTTCTTAAAGGATATCATTAAATTGGTGTCAGGTTCTGTGGAAAAAGAAATGTGGAAACTCGCCCATTATAACACAAAGCCCAAACCAAATTTGAACAAATAAAATATTTATTTATTTCTTACTAAAAGGAAGAAAAAAGTACGGGGAATACGAGGAACTATGATCCTGATAATTCTCCTGTGTAGTCAAAGTATGTCGACACCAAACTATAAAATAATAACGTGTTCAGACTGAGGGGATACCGTTCATGAGCTGCTGGTAGATGGCACTCGTTCTCTGAGGGTGTTGACTCATCTAACAGAAGGACAACTAAAAATGCATCCTGCATTGCGGCTACAAACCCTGATTTTTAATGTCTACGAAAGTCAGCCCTTTGATGTCTACGAAAGTCAGCCCTTTGATGTCTACGAAAGTCAGCCCTAATAGGCAGTCCGGCATTGGCTCATTGAAATTTCCTTCAACCTCTGCGATGCCCTTTTTTTTGTCATGTTGTATACATCACGTGGTGTTCACACGCTGCTCGTGACAAGAAAAGAAGAAGAAAAAATGAATTTGAGTTATTTAATTTGATGATGGTATTCTTTTTTTTTAATTTTATTTTTTAAAATAAAAGCTAAAAATTAATAAGTTGTTCAATAAAAATAATTTTAAAAAAGTATCTAATGTCATAAAATGAGCTGTAAGCTTCAGTTATTCCGGCGTTATCACACGCAAAGCTCCTTGATCCTTTGATATTGATCAACAAGAGATTGGGAAATAATTGACGCAACTGATCTATAAATTTTTTCTCGGAGAAAAGGAATACACAATATGTTATAATAAATAATAATGTGAGGACTTTGAATGTGTTGTTTAGTGGTAGTTTAAATGAATATTTCTGTATCTGACTATTTAACACATTGCTGATTTCCTTTACAATGGTACAACTGGTTTGATTGAAGTTTTTATGGGGGAACATGTGTAGAACTAACTGCAGGAACAGAACTAACTGCAGGAACTGTTAACTAAAGTCAGCATTTAGACAGAAAGATTATTTTAATAATTTCAAACATAATTTTTTTTTAATAAATTATCTTAGTACTCATCACTTCTTGTTTTTCTAGCTAAACTTGAACTAAGCCGGCACGCTATTGGTGTCCCTGATGTTTCTAGCTAAACTTGAACTAAGCCGGCACGCTATTCGTGTCCCTGATGTTTCTAGCTAAACTTGAACTAAGCCGGCACGCTATTGGTGTCCCTGATGTTTCTAGCTAAACTTGAACTAAGCCGGCACGCTATTGGTGTCCCTGATGTTTCTAGCTAAACTTGAACTAAGCCGGCACGCTACTGGAGTCCCAGGTGGATTGCTTGAAAGGAAGTAAATGATCCAGAAAATATAAGAAAGAATTACAGGGGTATTACATACAATAATAAAACGTGTTTTAAAAGTTGGTCTTCATTAATAAGGGGCACTTACCCGGCAACAAACTGCCAAAGTCGCCCTCTATTGATTCTGTCTGTGATATAATCATTGACTTATTAAAACATTTTTAGCTCATTAAGCATACATTTTTTTAAACTATCAAAAGAGAATCGTAAATGTGTGTATCACTTATCGTATCACTTATGTGACGTTAGAGCTAAGAAAAGTTATCACTTATCGCATTACTTATGATGTGACGTTAGAGCTAAGAAAAGTTATCACTTATCGTATCACTTATGTGACGTTAGAGCTAAGAAAAGTTATCATCAGTTACCTCTCCTTGAATTTCCTACATTGTCCTCTTAAAGTTAAAGGGGAAATTAAAACTGTGCATTCTATTTAAGAGTTTCTATTTCGTCAACCAAATTCATTTTTTTTTAGATTCATCTGCATGTATTAATTGTGATTATTCTGATATAGATTAGTGATTTTAAAACTTTTTAGACCCTTTCAAAATAATTATATTTTTGGTATTCTCTTATATTTGAATAAAATGCATTTAAATACAGAATGGGATATCAATAAAAATTGATTTTCATCATTTCATTCTAATTTTAAATTTAATTAGATATTTCCATTGGCGTCGAGGCAACCAGTTCCAATAGGGAGTTGGTCGTTTTAAACGGTGGCTTTTTATTGCTTGAAGTCAGTCCTGCATTGGTTTAAGACTGCCCTACATTGATTTAAGACTGCCCTACTTTGGTTTAAGACGGGCTCTGCTCATCTTTGACATTTATTGCATTGGATTTAAAAGAAGCGTTGAAAATTCTCCTCTCACGGAAGATCTGAAGCCAACAGAACAGCAGCTTCCAAAAGCAAACAAGAAAAACCAGCAAAGGCGGGTTAAATCTGCGCCCGGAGATGTCCCATCCATCCACTTGCGTCCACTGCACCAAAATAATGCCGTGCCCGAATTGGTATCATCAGCCATCTGCGCACCCACAGACAGAATCGGAACCATCGGTGATTGAAAGATTTTGATCGATTTCGACTGACGGAGTACATAACAGATTGAACGCAAAAATGGCACAAAACGTGATTAGAAGAATGGTGACGTCAGCAAAATTTCATCAAGCAAGTTACATTCATTGAGTTATTGCTCATTCAGTATATCATCAGCGATGACGGTTTCTGTTTTTGAAAAGCAGCGCTATAGACTAGTACAGAAGCAAAGCTGAAATTTACTCTTAATACCTTCAATGAGATAAATAAAAATCAACACCGTCACATTCCCGCATGAAAGTCTCTTCTCAACTATGATTTTGAGCTGATAGAGCATTTTATCTAATCAAGCTTTCCTTATCAAATTTAACTTCAGTGTCTTTTTCACGCAGGGTTTGATCAAAGTTTCCTCAATCATTTAACAATTTTAGTCATACAATTCTCAATGCGACTTCACATAGAGTTTGCAAAACCGCACATAATTCAAGAATTAGGAAGAACACATTTATTCATTTAAGCTGGTACATCTTAATAAATACTGTAAAAAGTTTTTTTTTAATTGCAAATATTTTTGTGTATTGTCTAATGAAGAAGGCGTTCATATAAATACCGTTTCATTGTATTTTTTTTAAAGCTTGAACATAATCCTTTTTCCACTATTTACTTACTTCACGCGGTTTAAACGCTGTAGACCAGGGGTGGGCAAACTACGGCCCGCGGGCCACATGCGGCCCGGCAACTGATATTATGTGGCCCTCGAAAGCATTAAGAATTTTTTTTTAATTACTTAGTTTTTAAGTTATTTTGTTGAATTTTTCAGAATTTCATGTACCGTACCGTTATGATTGTTTTAACAATGTTTGATCAACTTTCTAATTCTCTATTTTTTTATAACAGTCCTTGACTTTTGTCATGTCAGGCTAAAAAGCGAATTTACCGATTTTAACATAGAGAAATGTTTATCGGCATAAAATTGGACATAATATACATCCGCCCCCCCCCCCAACAATAGCCATTACATTTGTCAATGTGGCCCGCCGCACAAAAAGTTTGCCCACCCCTGCTGTAGACCATACAAATTGTCGTTTAGATCTCAATCGTTGAGCGTAGTGATGAAGTTAGACAGTGAAAACAGTTGGTAGCGTCAAATTTATTCTTATGCTGTCTGTGCTTTTGATCCTAATCCTCTCTGAAATTATTTTATAATTTAATCTCTGAGAGATGTGGGGGGGGGGAAGAATAAAACGTATTGATTAGCAGTAATTTGTAGTGTACCTAATAATATAAATTTACTAAATAATTGAAATTTAAATTAAATTTGTGATTACGCTGAGGGTCGAGTTTCACCTGAGGAGAAAACCTCATTTTAGTATTTCTGTAAACAACTAATTGAATGTGATTTTAAGGCATTCGCTATTGGCAACTTTTAAAAGAGGTAAAAATCTACGACGTCTCTTTGTCCCTTCACAATATGCCAACTTTACACGTGAAATAAAATATTCAGACATTATAATATGTTAACACATCATAAGAAGAATTAATCTCCGACTGAGAGGCATATTTCATTGCGTTTAAGAGAGGAATACACAAAAACTGCAAACTAGTTATCGCCTGCCAAACGTTGGCGACAGCCATGCGTGAACTTTCCATCTACTAAAATTACTGGAATATTTCAAAGATAATATTTTACGCATCCAAAGAATTTCCAAAATTACCTGACTATTTTTTTTAAATAGTTTCTATTTCTTCTCCATCATAAAAAAACGATATTCACCATATGTACTAGCTAATAGACGAATTCGTGTCGTATCTTGCACAGAGCTATTCCAAGTCTTGCCTAATGATATAGGCAAATGGTAGATATAAATTTTAGATCAAGACCTTATGTTAAAAGTGATCTTTAGAAAATATGAGAGAGAAGTATAAGGTCATGTAACAAAATTGCTTTAACCATTGCATGATTGCAGCATTCAACTAGTAAATGATCAGTTGCTCAAATGTTTGAGGCTGCAAGCAACTAGTTAGTGAGCAGTGGCTCAAATGTTTGAGGCTGCAATCAACTACTAAGTGAGCAGTGGCTCAAATGTCTGAGGCTGCAATCAACTAGTAAGTGAGCAGTGGCTCAAATGTCTGAGGTTCCGGTCCAGCAAATATTTCTCTTGTTTATAAAAAAATGTCATCTCTTTTTTTTTTGCTGGGGGGGGGGGGGGGTTTAAAGGAGTTTATTGACAAAAGTTATTTATGAAGTATCCCCATGAAATCGTGAGCATACTCTTGATAGGAACATTGGATTTTTTATAACAGGCAATATCAATACACCACTTAATTCAGTGTATGATACATTTATTCATTAGCACGTTGTTAGTGTTTCCTTATCAGCAATTCTAATTTATCTTCTTTGAGTTGTCAAAAGTGCATTGTTTTCATGCTCTCTACGTCGGACGGATGAAGTGTTTCATAACGTTAAAAGCTGTCTTCAATTTATGATGGGAATTTAATATACTTATATGTCTTCCATTGACTGTGAAAATTATTAATTTGGTTTAATTTTCTTAACATTAAACTATTTTAATTTTCTAAAATGTTATTCGGTCCAACCTAATTTTAGTAGTTAATTTCTAATATATATTGTCCACGCGAAAAATATTTTGATATTTTAATGGAATCGAATGATGCAAAGAAATATAGCTCTAAAATATTTTTAATTGATTATAATTAAATAATTTTAAGCACAGGACATTAAACAACACAACTAATTAGATGACCGAGATCGCCTATTTTACAACACTTTATTTATTCTATTTGGAGAATGTTGGCGGAGTTCTATTATCATACGTTTTATTCACTGTTGTTAAAGTCCACTTTACTACGTAAGCTTGTCCATGGATTAGTGAAATAATCCTTGGTTTTTGTTTGTGTTTTTTTGTTTGTTTGTTGTTTTTTTTTTGTTGTTGTTGTTGTTGTTTTTTGCCATACTAGATCCTAAAAATCCTGAACATTTCGTTAAAAGATAGGCGTTAAAATAATTAATTGCTCGGTTATATATATATATATATCTTTGGATGTATTAGAATTTCTTCTGAGTTTATTGTAAATAGCATATTTGAAGAAGTATGTAATGTATTTAACTTCAAATAAAAAATCAACGCTGATTATTTGAAATCGAATCTAATTTGATTTATTTGAAATCTATTTAATACAGTTGTATATTTTCATGAGAAAAAAAATCACGATAATAGTTTCAAGAAGTTTCATTCCAAATTTTTTAACCCAAACTTGTATCTCGATAGTACATATTTCCTTGACGACAGTTATGGTGACTCGTGCGGAGCCTGGAGTTGTCTTCAAGAAAAACAACAATCAAGATATTGGATTTGCCCGGCAATCGCATGAGGTATGGACTGGAATAGGACTCATTGAATGCACTCTTCGATGTTTACGCCTGTTCAATGCGTCGTGTAGCGGGGTCATATACGACAAAACAACGCAAAGATGTGTTCCTGGTAAGAGATAGATAAAGACTCCCTTATAGTTTTAGTTGAACTAAGCAAGTGTGTGTGTGTGCGCGCGCTAGTGCACGTGTGTGTGCGTGTACACATTAATGTATGTGTGCTTGCATACCAGTGCATGTAATAAAGTGCATTAAAATTTTCAAAAGATATTTTAAAAAAGTTATCACAGAACAATAAGTTGTGTTGTTGTTTCTATTAATTATGGGTGTCCCAAAAACCGGTTGGTTCACTGGGGTCCGAGGAAAAGTGATTCTAAGAACAGAGAAGTCAACGACTTTGTTGCGTTTCATTATTTTATTGTTAAATTTAATTTTATCATATGATTTCCAAGCCTATTTAATCAGTTTAACAGTTATGGGTGTTTGGGGGTTTTTTTCCTCTTTTTTTTTTCATTTCGTTTAATTCCATTATAAAATGCAGTGACCTTTGTAGATGGTGTGAAACTTTGCCAAACTAATCCTAGGGGGTGTGCAGAACATATAAAAAAAAGTTGTCAATGGCATCTTCCTCTACTGATTTTTATTTTTGTATTCCATTTTAAATTTCAGGTGATTAAAAATATTTATAAATTCCATATTTTGTGCATCTCTAATATATTATTAACATATTTTATCTGTATAGACACCGCTACTTTATTAATATTATAGGATATTTTGCAATAAAATATTATTTGTTCTAGCTTAAATCCTTTTTCATCTTAAGTAATGTATATATCAGCTATCTATAACAGGATCGTGTATGGTGAATGTCACCCCGAACCCACAAGTTCCACAAGGGACCTTGTACTACAAGCCGGAACTTTGTAAACGAACTCACGTTTGTGTGCAGTATACTGTGAAAGATTCAACGACATGCTTGTGGGTGGTAGAATCAAATCATTCTTATCCTGAAGCTGAGGACGATTGCACGAGTAAAATAAGTTTAACAATATAATATCTAGCTTTTTTTGCCATGTTTTATTTAGAGGATGGTTTCCAAATTAAAGTTTTTTTAAAACTTAATTTAAAGCACATTAAAAGGACAATATTCTGACAGGTTTTTGTAATTCTACGATTAGTTAATTAATCCATCTTCATCCAAACAGCCACATCCTCCATCATCTCTACGACACACCACCCAATTTCCTCTTAGCCTCATATTCCATAATTACTTGCCTCCCGTATCGTTATGCAACATCCCCATATGCCTTCATTAAAAATAAATAATAATAATTTGACTTATTAAAAGAAATGAATCTGAAATCATTGTTATCTTCTTTTTCATTATTTTAAGGAATTAAAACAAAGATTACTAGTATACTAATAGTAGGTCTCAAATGACATATAACGACTCAAATCTCTACGTTTTTTCCCAGCTATATATTATGTCTTTATTATATTTAAAATTGTAGAGTTTAACGGACACCTATACACCATGAGAGTTACGGAAAAGTCGGACATTTTAAAAAGCGCAAACCTTGAACCAAGTAGACAATATTGGATAGGACTAAATGATATGGAAGAAGAGAATATCTTCAGGTGGGTGGATGATGGTGAAATAATGTCCCAGGAGCAGCGAAACCGACTTTTTAAGAAAAGTAAGTGAGAATAGCAAAGCTCCAAACTTTTAAGCGTTGATTATTTTATTATAAAGTATTTTTAAATTTTAAAAATTCTAATTATTTCATTTTTCAAATTTATTTGAGACTAATTATTCCTTTCAACGAAAATTGAAAATAATTGTTTTAAATACTTTATTATTTTATTTTTTTTGTCTCGAAAGACCCATAGATAATGTATTGTGAAAGTTTTCAATTTTATAAGCTCTAGTTTTGGACAAAGTATTTCTAACACTTTGTCTTTAATATTTCAGATCAACCTGACAATGCTGATCCTGGTGAGGACTGTGTCGTATACGACCATAAGTTACAACTTCTAAATGACGACAAATGTCATAGAGAAAAAGCGTATATTTGTGAGATGAATAAAACCAATGTCTGAAACAAAGTAGATGCATTTTAACATAGAAAAAGAATACGTTAATCAGTGTTTTAATTTACCAATTAAGACAAAACGATGTTAATGATACATATTGGCGTAGCTAGTATGAGTGTCACCATGAGTGGCCAAGTATTTTTGGCGCAAAAACATGCCGTACATCTATATAAAGAAAGAGTGATACCTGATTGAACAACCTCATCCTCCCACTTTCTACGCCCCTGGCAGGGGTAACTGGAGTGTTTGGCACCAGGGCACATAATTTTTACGCCCCCCCCCCCCTCAACTCTGAAACTAATTATATCAATCATTTAATACTATCAACGCCCATTTTGGTTACCACGCTGGTCTGTGCCCCGGGAACATATGTCTCATCTGCCACCCCATAGCTACGCCTCTGGCTACTGCCCACTGGCAGAGCCCTTCCCCCGTGAAAATCTGTAATTCCCCCCGGGGAGAAACGTCTGAAAAAAAAAAGTTGTCAAACTAATCATATGGGATGCAGAATATACACATAAAATATTGGTTCAAAAATTGTTAATAGTACCTTCCATAGATTTTCATTTTTCAGTTGATTTAAAATACAAATAAATTTTCCATATCTACTGAATTTAAACGTATTAACCACTTGACTTTGTTTTCTATGTTGTCGTAATTTATTGACAAATTTAATAATAAGAGCTTGTTGTGACTGTATTGCGTTTTTGTGTTATTGTTTTGTAACTCGGCAATGGCATGAATCTTTTTTTTTTTTTTTTTGTGAACAAAATCTCTCGAAATGGCGTAAAATCCCGTAAAAAGGGTGAAGGTTTGCGGCGCGACAAAATCGTTTTCTCTAGGAATAGGAGATATATTGCCAAGCTAGCGTCTTATAACGTCAGGAACAGGCGGTGACGCAAACTTTTTGCCTCGGTGATAAGCACCTTACAGAGCTGTGTGACGGATCTAAAACCACGATTCAACACGTTTTAATTTAATTCATTCTACAAAAAAAGTATTTTTTTGTTGTTTTTAGAAGACTTGCTATGAGAATGAAGGTCGTGAATGAACAGAGGGTACGTTTTGTACAATTCAACAATGCTTAATCAAAGCAAAATGGTCGTAATGGAGACAATGTACAAATATATATATTTTGTTTAGATTTTCATGAAAGATTCGTAGGCTACATACAGATGAAATAATTGAAATGGATGAAGAATGTCAACTCACAATAAAATCTCGCATTGTTTCATAACTTTTCTGTGCTCACACGTAAATATACGCACTTTTTGTTTGTCTAATTTGTACTTCTTTATTACAATTCTCTTCTTCTTTCAATTTATGGTGAATGATCATCATTCTTGATTAGGTCCCTAGTTTTTGCGCTTTTTGTAGGGTTTCGGTGTATTTTGTTATAAAATATTAGACCTGGGAAAACTATCGTATCTTTCCATTAACGGCGTTAAATTAATTCCTGTAACAAATTTTCTCTCGAAATAGCATTCGTCTTATTAGGTAATTCGCATTAATTCGCATTGATTTGAACAGAGATATCATTTCATATACCTGATCGACAGAACGGGCCTAAGGACAGAAATATTCTTTATTTTAAAACATTGGTAATAAAAGATGTTGTCTATAAGAATATTATTACTGTGGGATAGACACATTTTGACGCAATTGAAGTTCATCTACTCGTGAAAATGTTTACACAGAGATGTAGCACTTAGTCTTTTGCCAGCATTCTGTGTTGCAAGTTTCTATGCTATCTATAATGTTGGACTGATCTATTTGAATAAATGTCTCTCAGACACCAACATCCGTAGACTAAGGGCCTGATAAGGTGGTAGCCAAGATACAAGCATCTGTAGTCGTCTAAGGGCTTCGCAAGAAGTGACTGGCATGGGAGCAAGGAAGAGACTCTCCAAGAATTCAACAAACATGGGATAGTCAACAAACATGGGATAGTCAACAAACATGGGATAGTCAACAAACATGGGATAGTCAACAAACATGGGATAGTCAACAAACATGGGATAGTCAACAAACATGGGATAGTCAACAAACATGGGATAGTCAACAAACATGGGATAGTCAACAAACATGGGATAGTCAACAAACATGGGATAGTCAACAAACATGGGATAGTCAACAAACATGGGATAGTCAACAAACATGGGATAGTCAACAAACATGGGATAGTCAACAAACATGGGATAGTCAACAAACATGGGATAGTCAACTCTTCCTGGTCTTTTGACTTCATCAATGGAAATTATTATAGAGAATGAGAGGAGGGGGCGGGTTGGGGGATTAATTGATCAGATTAGTTTACTGTTCAATTTAAAACTTTATGACAGGTGATGCTATAGGTATGGTCATGTGCAGGAAGTTTCACCAAGAGGTGAAATCTTTTGGATAGTTACACAATAAGTTTACACCAACCCTAGTGACGCCACTGTCAACGGTGAAAATCGACACAAAAAAGAATATATTATGTATTCATCAAATGATCCATGCGGGTTCCTCCTTTGAAACTGCACAAAAAGCGATGAAATATTTATTAAATCATGTCTTATTACTTAAAATTCTTTTTTGATCCTGTTATTGATTCTTTATCAGAAATTCTTGTCGTCAACATAGGGGATAAACAAGATTAAAAAAATAGGATCAAATGGATTTTTCCAGCGAATCAAAATATATTTTAGAAAAAGTTTAAGATGATGATCTTTGCTATTCAAAGATACCTTCGTTGTGTGTATTATTGAGTACATGGGTTTAATAGCAAATCATTCTAATTTTTAAGCCCGCATTTCTCAAAAAAAATATTTTATTCCCTGAAAATTTGTCAATAAACTCATATGAAACAACTAGTGTATAGTTCATTAATATTTTTTTCGCCAAACCTCATCAGTGAAGTCAGCTAATATGACAAATAATGACAAGTTATTTATAAAATAGCCTAACTCTTCTGCGTGAAACACGGCTGTGTCCGTTTTAACAAGGAAACAATGTTAAATATCTCAACTCTCGATGAACCTTTAAAAGTGATAGTGCTAATAACGGCTTTATGTTGTAAGTTTGTGCATTTCATTTTAATTGCTCATTTTGGTTGCGTATTGTGTGCTATGAATAAATCTGCCACTTTTCATGGAAATAAATCACGTAATTATTTACAAGAAGTTTATTTATTTATGTTTGTACAAAAACTTGGATTTTGATATCAGTCCATATTCTGTTTGGCGACAGTTTTTGGCGATTCGCGCGGAGTCTGGAGTTGTCTTCAAGAAAAACAACAATCAAGACATTGGCCTTGTCCAACAATCGCAGGATGTATGGACTGGAATAGGACTCATTGAATGCACTCTTCGATGTTTACACCAGGTCAATTCGTCATGTAGCGGGTTTATCTACGACTATAACACACAAACATGTGTTACTGGTAAGAGAGAGATATTCCCTAATATAATGAGGTTAAAATACGCAAATGTTTGTGTTCGCTCGTGCACGTGTGTGTGTGTACACATGACTGAAAATGTGTTTGCCTACCAGTAGCATTGAATAAAGGGCATGAAATTATTCAACAAGATATTTTAAAAAAGATATCACGGAACAGAACATTTTATTTGTTTAATTATGTATTTCCGAAATAGGTATGCTCTGGGGGTCCGAGGAAAAGTGATTATAAGAACAGAAAACTCATTTCATTTTTTAAAATAAATTCCCCTTTTCCCACTATAAAATGCAATGTAAATTTTTTAGATGGTGCTAGACAGGGTTTGTTTCAGGAATATATCCGGGGGAAAGGAGTGGAACTGCCCCCCGGGGAAAGTTTAGTCCCCCCCCCCCGGAGCAAAATAAACAAAACAATATAACGATTATATATTTTTTATTAAAACGTCTAAATTGTTATTCTAAACAGCTTTAAAAAGATATCGTATCTGGTGCCTTTAATCGATTACAATGCAATATCGCAACGCTCGATATATTTGATGATCCGTATATTTAAGGCTAATCTTGTTAAAGGTTTACAGTATTCGATAAGAATTCGAACTGGCCGCTATTGATTATATGTCGAAGTTTTATTTTAAGTTGTTCGCACATATCGATATGTTTATTCATTTATTTTTTTATACTTCGCAAGTTTAAAGACTTCAATAACACTGTATTAAATTACCTTCACATCAATATGAAGGGCAATTGGTGTTAATTATAAATTGTATAATGACATTAGGCGTTTAGAAATATTGTGATTAGCATAACTATAAATTTAATCGATTTCATGTATGTTGAGTTATAAAAAATGGAAACTTTTTAAAAATTCGCGTTTTTTTTTAATTAAGAATTCACGGGCGCATTCAAAAATTGCAGATTTCATCAATTATTATATCGAAAGCGTTTGTGTTTTCTTTTAATGTTCTACTTTTGTAACAAATTTACCTGGATAACAAAGGTTAAAAAAAATACTTAGCCCACATATTTGCACGAATAATTTTTTTTTAATAGTATTTTTTCTAGATAAAAAACTATGGGAAAGCTAACAAATATTTTTAAAAATAAAATAACAATTTTTGTAAACTACCAATTAGATTGTAATGCCAACTTATATAAAAAAAATTGTTGATACTAGTTTTAGAAAAAACATCATATTCCTAATTTGTTCAATTTAAAATAAATTCTGTGGATTTGGTTTTTAAAAAAAGTGTTTTAAAGTATATCTAAAGGGAAATTTGTAATTTATCTGAAAAAAAATTATAGTAGTTTAAACTCAAAATAAAAATTTCAACTTTATTTCTATGCGATAAAATCACACATTAGTAAATATATATATATATATATATATATATATATGTTATTTTGTAAATAGCTCATGTTTTATTTACATTATAATGGCGTTCAAATGCCTCCCCAGACCATCAAAAGTTATTTCCCTTGATCAAAAAGTCTAATAGAAACATTAAATTCAACCTTACTCCAAAAGGCACCTCTTGATTTTTGAAATAATGAAAACATTTTGGGGAGAAGGCTCCCCAATCCCCTCTAGCGCTCAAGATTCTTCTTACTTACTTACTTTAGCGTTACTCCTTAGGCCGTCTACAAGAATTTTTCCTTCATGTCGGTCTGTGCTTTCTTTTCAAGTTGCTTCCAGGTGTATTCCACACTTTGTGTGTCTGCCTCTACCTCGCGTCTTCATTTATTTTTAAGGCCTCTTGCATTTTTTTCCCCGTGGATTTCATGTTTAGGATTGATTGGTGATGTTATCTGTGGGTTAGCGGATAGTGTGCCTTATCCATTTCCATCTTTTCCTTATAATATCTTAACTAATAGGCTCCTAATATGTCCTTTTAAGTAAAGACTTTGTTGGTGATGGTGTTTGGCCATTTGATGTTCAGGATCTTTCTAAGGCAAGTGTTTAAGAAGATATATACTCTCTGCGTAATGCTCGCCGTTGTTCTCCTAGTTTTGGCTCCATATAGTAGAATCTTTTTGACATTTTTTTGAAAATTCTGACTTTGGTTTGACGTGTCAGCTCCTTTGAATCTCATATTTTCTTTAATAGCACAAATGTTGACCTAGCCTTTCAATTCTAGCTCTGACATCCACTTCGGATCTACCATTAATGTCAATTGTGGTACCTAAGTATGTGAAAGCCTCCACTTCTTCCAGTGCATTTCCTGCCAGAGTAATATGTTCTTAGTTGGCTGAGTTTACCTTCATGATCTTTGTATTGCTTATATTTATATATAATAAAGAAAGCTTCATCACGCCCTCGATTTCTGCTCTACATCCCGATGAAAATGATAGCTAATGTTGGTGACGATAGATAGTGGCGTAGTTAGTATGAGTGACACAATGAGATACCAAATATTTTTTGTCGCTCTTCCTTTCACGATACAAACTATGCATTTGTCCAAACTTGCCGCACCTCCATATAAAGAAAAGAGAACACCTGAGTGAACAACCTCATCTCCCACTTTCTACTCCACTGGCAGGGGGGTAACTAGAGTGTTTGGCACCAGGGCACATGATTAATTTTTACGCATCCCCCTCAACTCTGAGTTCCCCCCGCTAGTCTTCTGCGCCCTAGGGATATATGTCCCATCTGCCAACCCCATAGCTACGCCTCTGGCCACTGCTCACTGGCAATCCCCCCCCCCCCGAAAATCTGAAATGCCCCCGGGGGGGGGGAATGTCTGAAAGAAACACTGGTGCTAGACTTTGTCAAACTAATCATATGGGATGCAGAATATACACAGAAAATATAGGTTCAAAAATTGTTAACACTACCCTCCATAGATTTTTACTTTTTAAGATGATTTAAAGTAAAATCCATTTGTACTGCATTTAAATGTATTAACCGCTTGACGTTGTTGTTGTTGTTTTTGTTTTTTTTTAAGGATATTTTCTTCCTACTAAATTATTTTTTGTGGTTGCTCACAACTCATTTCAGCTTTAGTGTTGGATATATCCACTATCTATTACAGGTTTGTGTAAGGTTAACGTCAAGCCGACGCCACAAGCGCCACCTGAAACCATGAACTACAGCTCGGACATGTGGGAGAAAACTCACGCTTGTGTCCGGTATACCGTGAGAGATATCACGACGTGCTTGTGGGTGGTGGACTCAAATATTTCATTTTCTGAAGCTGACGACGACTGCAAATGTAAAATCAGTTTAACGGTGACATTTTCTAGCAATGTGTAATGCTTTACTTACAGCGTGGGGATTCCTTAATGATTATTTAGATAAAACTCCACTTAAATAAAGCCTGTAAAGAAGCTCATGTTCAGACAGATTTTTTTAATAATTCAACGATTACTCAATTCATTCAATCACACTCAAGCAGTTACCTCCTCCATCATCTCCTCGACAAAGCAACAAATCAAAGCGGGTGGGTCATTAGACTATTAATATAGTTCAGGGGCGTGGAAAAAATGTGTGGTTGCGAGCTTGCGGGTGCACAAATTGGGATTCTTATAAAGTGCGTTACTTGTATGCATGTTTTGTCAAATATTTAGCCCCACCTCCATTACTCAATTTACATTTTATAAAGGATTTATACGATAAACTTTATTTTTAAGGGCTGTTTGTACTATTTTCAATATTTATTTTTGAGGTCAAATCTTATTTCACAATTGTGAATAATAAATTATTTTACTTCCAGTAAGCTTAGTTTTAAAAAATTCCACTTTCGACAATAACAGTAAAGGCGAAATCCAATCACTTAAGTTTTAAACTCCTTTTTATTTCTTTTTGTTTCTGTCATTTGTCCTGTCTGCTGGAGAAAGGTCCTTTCTTTTTAAATCTTAAAAATAAACTTCGCTTTTGTTCTCGTGTTTCTCTATTTCTGTTTGGGTGAGTGGCAAAATGTTCGTACGGCTAATTGAGCTATTTGGCGTCAGCCTATCGAGCTGAAACTTTGCAAACAGTTACAGATAACTTCGCTAAATGAGATTATTGAAAATTCTTTTGGTGCGTAATAGTTTCCTTTGTTTTTCTTAAATATTTCCTGTAGTAAATGTGCGGTTGTGAGCTTTTAATTGGGGAGCACTAATTGGGAATCTTATGAAGAGCGTTACTTGAATTCAAGTTTTGTCAAATTTTCAGCTCGACCCCATTGCTCGCTATTCCATTTTATAAACGATTTATACGAAAAACGTGTAGTTTTATGGGAAGATGAAGAAAATATGGTGCCACTAATTTTATGAAATAATAACCTAATAAGTGCGCTATATGAGAAGCTTTTTTACAAAAATATCACATGTGCCATTGTTACACAATGGTATATTTTGTTTTTCTTAAATATTTGATGTAATACATCTGCGGTGTAAAAGATGGTGGGCCATCAGAATATTGATATAAAAATAAATAATAAAAAAATGCATATAAATGAAAAGTTACAATCCACGAAAGTTACAAATATTAAATTACACACACATACACATAAATAATTCAATCTTACAAGTATACAATGTCTCGTAATTTTAGCAAAAATCTCTCCTGGCTAAGAAAGTTGGCGCCCTTTAGTATGGGAATTAAATCATAACCTTCTTTAAAAAAAAGTAATTCTATCAATTGTGTCAGCTGATAGCAATCTTTACAATAATAAGAACGTATGTCAAAGAAAACCACCTTTTCCCAATCAGTGAAGGGGTGGTTCAAAAAAAAGTGGTACAGTAAAATTTAATAAGTGACATCAATATCATGACGAAACATAGGAAAGACAAGTTGTAGTTGCCACAACCCTATAAACCCTATAACTGCCTCATTAAAACGTAAGCTTTACGGTTCCTGTGGAATCAACAAACACAAATAATGTTAGACTTTAAAAAGGTGATTCTGTAATAAATGTAGTCTTCTTATTTATTATTTCCCATACTCTAATATGGGAAGGTGTCCAATATACATATATATATATATATATATATATATATATATATATATATATATATATATATGAATTATATATATATATATGAATTATATATATATATATATATGAAATATAGATTGAATTATATATCTTAAATTTGATTTAAAATTTCAGCATATAACGGACACCTATACACCATGAGAGTTACTGAAAAGTCGAATATTTTAAAAAGAGCAAACCTTGGGCCAAATGAACAATATTGGATAGGACTGAATGATATGGAAGACGAGGATGTCTTCAGGTGGGTGGATGATGGTGAAATTATGTCTCAGGAGCCGCGTAATCGACTTTTTAAGCCAAGTAAGTGAGAATAGCAAAGCGTCTATGTTTTACACCTTGATCAATTTATTTTAAAATAAAAAATATTTTTAAAAATTCTGCTTATTTCTTGTTTTAAACATTTTTGAGAATCCTTTCTTCCGACATAAACTCGAAATATGTGTTTTAAATATTGTTTTATTTCTTTTCGTTAGTTAGACCATAAGGTTTTTGTAATGTTCAGGTTTTCAATTGTTAGCTCTAGTTTCTGGAACAGATATTTGTTTTACATTTTCCCTTTCCCATTTCAGATCAACCAGACAATGCTGATCCCGGTGAGGATTGTGTCATATACAACACTAAGGTACAACTTTTAAACGATGACAAATGTCATAGACAAAGAGCATACATTTGTGAGATTTAGCAAATTATTGTCTCAAACAATGTGGGTGCCTTTAAAAAAGATTAAAGAAATCGTTTGTTATAGTTGTAATTTACGAAATAAGATAAAATGATGTTAATTCATTTACATTTTATTGAAAAATAAAAATAATTTGTATCTAGTGGTCCTTTGTCTTTAAGTATTTGTATGTCTGTCGCTACTGCAATAATTTTAATTTTATTAATTTTTTATTTCATTTAGTTTTCTAACTCACCCATGCTTAGATCGATTTTTAAAAAATTGAAAATAGCTAAAATCTTGTCAAACGTGAAAGTGAAAAGATTACAATGAGATAAAACTCGTTTTCCCTGCGAATATGACATACAATCAGTGTTTCTTTCAGAAAATTTGCTTTGGGGCGGGAGGGGGGCATTTCAGATTTTCGAGGAGGCAATGCCATTGGAAAGAGGCGTAAGTAAGGTGTGCATATATGTCCCCGGGCGTCAGGCTAGCGGGGCCACCTAACGGGCTTTTATTGTATTGATGGATGAAGATAATGAGTTTCAGAGTTTTTAAAAAAAAAAGGGGGGGGGGGGGAATGAATCTTGTCACCTGGCACTAAACACTCACACCAGTGACGTAGAAAAGGTGAAGGAATAGTTGGTCTGCCCAGAGATAATTTTGTTCTTCATATTGAGCGGTGGCATTTTCGGAAAACTGCAGAGTTTATATCGAGAAAGGTAGCGTGGCAAAAGTATTAACCTGTCTTAGGTGGCACTAACACTAGGCACGCCGCTTGGCAGTGTATAAATCGGCACCAAATTTGATTATCAGGGCAAGCAGTACTGCCATTTTTTTATAATGCCATTTTTATCTGGACGTACGGCAAAAAATCGAGCATCCTGATGGCTTTTCTTTAACCAGAAAATGTTTGAATAATTTGAAAATCAAGAGGTGAAGGGGCGTTTCAGACTTTAATATTTTTAGATTATAAAAATAGATGTTTCCTGGGGAAATGCAACGAATATAACATCAACATACACCAACTATATGTGGACTATAAAAAAGCTTATGATGGCGTAGACAGTAAATATCTGTACTATGCTCTTCAAGAATTTGGAGTCCCTAACAAACTTACCCGCGACTCATACATAATAACTATGGCTAACTCCAAAAAAAGAGTCAAAGTACAGGGAGAGAACTCGAGGACGTTCACACTTAATCAAGGCCTCGGACAAGGAGATTTATGTATAATTTCAAACTCCCCTGAGGGAAAAAAAGGCATGAGTAACATACATGTGAGCACCAGTGGAACCATTACAAACTACTTCCAGAGATATAGTACAGAACAACAACCATCAGGAACTTTATAAAGCCAGCCACTGTAGTACCTGGCATACGCAGACGATATAAAGCTTCTTGGTAGAAACAGTAATGATATAATTAAAGCATTCAGGGACCTTGCAGATGTCTCAGTCAAAGCTGATCTTGGGGTAAATGAAGCGAAGACAAAATATATGATGATGTCACGACACACGCACACTGATGACAACATCACTAAAAAACACCTTTTAGAGAGCGGCTACTTTCAAATATCTAGGGGTTTATATCTCATATAAACGAGCACAATGAAATAATGGCTGAGGTGAAAGAAAGGATAACTGCGGGCAAACGTTCTCATTTCAGTCTACAAAAGCTTCTATGGAACAAAAATCTCTCCAGGGGAACAAAAAAAAGTAAATATACACCACTCTCATAGGACCATTAGTAGCTTTGTCCTAACAGAAAAGCAGAGAACCTGCTTTATACATGAGCGAGGAAAATTCTCAGGAAAATATATGGCCCTGTGTTACGTACCGCTATAATGTGTAGAGAATTTAATCTCTTCTTTTACTATATGGCTCGTTTCAAACAGTACATAACAAAGGACAATACCATTAACTAAATACAGTAATAAAGAACGATACCCAAACTAGACCTAATTACAAACAATAATTTATTAAGTTAATTTTAAAATTACAAAATCAAATTGAATAAAACTAAGGCTTTTCACTTATAGTACGGAAATGAACGTGCACCGGTATAAAGTTGAAAAAGGTGCAAACAGACACAGTAAATATTAATAAACAAATCTACTATCAGTACAGTATCGTAATCGCAAACGCTGTCTCTCACTTTGTCTCGCAGTCTCTATCTAGCTCAATCGCGCTCCCTATGTCAATCGGTTTATTTATTGTCTTTAATTGAGACTTTTACAGAAAGCAGTTACGCTTTTTGCCATTAGATACTGCCTGGCATAGTCTCGCCACCGGCCCCGTAAAAATTTTGATTAAGTCAAAATGCAAGAATGCATTAGTTAAATTTAGTTTTGCATCATTATGCACTTAAATGAAGAGCAACGGGAGATATGCTAGGTAAGATTTTAGGTGTCACATGACTTCAAAGCCTGCGAGTGGGCTCTGCACTTCGTACAGCTGCATGGGGCCTCGTATATTTTAGGGGCTTAAAGTTGTGCTGTAAATACTATTAATTATCAATTTTTTAAGTCTAAGTAAGGAAGGCCAAAAAACGAAATGTACCACGAAGGACATAAAAGTCAAGCGACATCTCTGCTTGACCTAGTGTGTTATACAAGCATATTTTTATATTACTAAATAGTAATGTGTGTTTTTAATACGTTTTTGAGATAAACTACTTACAAAATAAAAAAAAATATGTTTTTTTTTAAAATCCTTCCAAAAAAGGTATCTGTCACAACAAAAACAATTGCTAAAACTATTTTACAAGTTGAAAAACAGTAAAACAAAAACATACGTTTATTTCTAAATATTTCCATGTCTTATCAAAATCAAAAAAGAAAAGGAAAGCCTTTATAGAAAGGGCTATACATTTTCATGGGTTTTCAAACTTTGTATTTTTTTATAAATTTGATATAACCGACACAATTATGTTAAGAAGACATGAGTTGTATACAAAAGACATATATTAATTTAGTATTATTATTATTATTATATGTTGTCTTATATAGCGCGGTACCCCAGCCTAAGGCTAGGCTCACCGCGCTGTACATAAACATATTAGCAAAAGAAACATAATCGTGACAATAAAACAAAATACATTTATGTAAAAAGAACAGCTGCATAGAGACAAAACAAAAACAAATGCATATTCACCCCACCCACCCCAGAACTTTACATGTGAAGCCATTGACGTCGGCCAGCAGCATCGTTTATCGGTCAGATTTGAGGAATCAGTCGGGGTAATAGAGCTTAAAGAGATGTTTTTGAGTTCAGTTTTGAAGGCCTGTGTGTTTGGTATATTGCGGATGTGTAGTGGAAGAGAATTCCATTGTTTGGGGGCGGAGAAAGAGAAAGATCGTTCACCATATGTTTTAGTACGTGTCTTAGCAACGGACAGAATACGCGTGTCTGCGGAACCAAGATTCATGGCAGAGGGTGTAAAATGTATGTCGGAGTTACCTACTTGAAATGAGTAGGGGAGAGTTGAGGTAGAGGATGATTTGTGATGTGAATGAGGAGTGCTTCCGTTTTGTCATCATTAAGCTTTAACTTGTTGAGTGACATCCAAGACTTGACATCACCAATGCACTCTCGCAAATTCTGGACAGCGGAATCCACAAGAGATGTATGGGTATGCTTGGATAGCTGCGTGTCATCTGCGAACGACTGACTCTCAACAGCATGTCTCCCAAGAAAGAGGAGCCATGGCCTGGTATACAATGTGAATAGAACCGGTCCCAAAACTGACCCCTGTGGCACTCCGTACACCAAATCAGCACTGTCGGAGAGACAGTCATCGATAGAGACCGCCTGCGTTCTATCGGAGAAGAACGACCTAAACCAAGACAAAACAGAACCAATATGCCAAAATAATTTTCAAGGGTTTTGTGAAGGGTTTCATGGTCAACAGTGTCAAAGGCCGCACTGAGATCTAAGAGGATCAGGGTGGAGACATTACCGCTGTCCAATGCGAACAAGAGGTCATTGGTGACTCTCAAGAGAGCTGTCTCTGTGCTGTGGAAAGGTCTATAGGCTGACTGATTAGGACTGAGAAGAGAGTGGTCGTTTAAGTAAGCAAAAAGCTGTTTCAGAACTAGTTTTTCAATTACTTTAGATTGAAATGATAAATTAGATACAGGTCTGTAGTTTTTCAAGTTATTTTCGTCTAAACCAGGCTTCTTAAGCAATGGTTTGATGATAGATGTCTTACAAATAGATGGAACAGTACCAGAAGACAAGCTTTTATTGATTATGTGTGTTATCGTTGGGAGCAAATGATCTAATGACTCAACCAACAGAGGGGTGGGGATGGGGTCTAAAGAACATGACGTAGGTTTAGATTTTAGAATAATATTTTTAAACTCTAGTTCTGAAACATGTTTAAAAACATCGAAATGTGAACTAACAGAAGAAGAAAGAGGCAAATCTAGGGGCGGTGCGTCGAGGCGATCAAGGTCAGCGCGAATGTCAGCAACTTTGCTTATGAAGACATCACAGAAAATATCTGATTGCTCGGGCAACGGAAACACTGAAGGAAGAACAGTTCCTTTTTTTACTCCCACTGAGGTGGCTACAAACATCAAACAACTGCCTGTTTGTTTTACCAATAATTATCTTTTGGCTAAAATATAAAGTCTTGGCACGACAAATAATCTGAGTGACACGCTTCTTGGCAGTAGAATAAATCTGCCTAAAAACCACAAGACCTGACCTTAACCACTTTTTTTCTGCACTACGGCGCTCTTTTTTGGCACTGAGTAGTTCTTCCTTTATGGTCGCATACCAGGGAGCTGACCGTGCTGATCTAACATTGCGGCGGGTGACAGGGTCAATTTATGAGTGGTTTTACGTGAGGGAAATCGTATAAAAATAAAGTTTACATTCCCAATTTTCAATTGATTGAAATGTTGATTTTGAAACTACTATAACTTGCTTCAGATATACTTTAAAACATTTTTTTTTACCAATCCCATAGAATTTATTTTTAACTACTACCAAATAATGGAATTTGTAAGATACGCAAAATGCTAGTTTGTTGGGTTTTTAAAAAAAAAAAAGTTGTTTATATATAATATATATTCTTTCTACGGGCACTGGATTATAATCTAAACAATGAATTTTAAAAAATGCCTTCAAATAGTTGGGAAGATTGTTTATTATTCTGATATTCAAAAGGGAAAAGTCATGGGGATTTAATAAATGTAGGTTAAGTATTTTTTTAAACTTTATTTTAAACCTCTAAGATGAATTTGGTATTATTTCATAGACCCTAATCATATCTGTAATCAAATTCGCCCGCATGGATGTAGCAATCACACAGCACCCGACAATGCTCCAGTAATATTGTCGGACAACGTATGTTATTTTAAATTAATATGCATGTGGAATTGCACTAAAATATTATTTTGAAAAATCTCTTTAATTTATTGTATGCTTAGAATTTGTAAAGTTAATCAAAATAAAAGAATTTGTGGTGTAAAATATTCAGGAAAAAGACTGCACTGAAGACGTAGAAGGTCGCATTTTTTCCAACCTTGGACTTGACAAATTGGTCCAAAATCCTTACATATTTAATGAGCATTGCTGTGACTTTTGAAAGTTGTATAAATTCTACGAAAAGATTATTTAACTACATTATGGGCATAACTCTTTCTATGTTTTAGGCACTTTTCTTATATATATTTATCGTGATTCTAATAGCAGTCCTCATAGCTTTGAGCAAGCTTCAAAGGTGGAAATCAATTTAACTAACAACATTATATGTATACATCAAATTATTCACGCGATGACCTTTTAAATATTTCCAAAGTGTTGCAATATTTAGTACATAAAATCTGATTGCAATAATTCTTTAAGCCATGTTATTGATTCTTCATCAGATATTCTGTTTGTCTTTATTTTGGATAAAACAACAGTAAATCTCAGATAAACTGATTTGGAAAAGAAAACTAAACTGAAAAATGGTTTAAACTGAGGATGTTATTGTATAGTATAAAGGTCTATATAAGTTTGTGGGTTGTGTTTTTTTTTTCTAAATATATTTTTTTTCTTAAGGAACTGTATAAATTACTAAATTTTCAATTGAAAAAATGTGTCAATTATGCTAAATATATATATTAAGAAATGCTTTAAGAATTATAACGTTATTTCTACAAAGAAAATGATACATAACAATAACTATGCTTATTTTACAGACCGAGCCAATGAATTCAGTTAAACAAAATTCAATGTGTGGATTGTTATTCAAAAGCTTCCATCTTATAATGTGGTGCCTATAAAACCCAGAAATTATGCTTAACATCTCATCAAACTGTGACATTTTAAAGTTTATTTCTCTTTTGAATCTTTGTTATGGTAAGTTTTTGAATTTCCTAAAGAACGGCTCATTGAGCTGAAACAATTTGGTTATGTTTAGTCGCAATTTTTAAACGTGTGATATCCTTAAGGGGATTATTACAAGAATTAGCACAGATGTCGCTTTTGTGGAACGCCATTTTTCATATTATTTTTTGTTTGATAAATTTATATATTAGACTTTATTAAAAATTAAATTTCGATGATAATTATCTCCTTGTTTTATGACAGTTCTTGGAGTTCAGGCGGTACCCTGGATTCTCTTTAAGAAAAACTCAAACCAACCATTCAGCATTGTTAAGTTTGGACCAGAATGGAATGGTTTGGGACTCATCCAGTGCACTCTCAGATGTTTAAGTCAGTACAAGTTCTGCAGCAGTTTTATCTACAGAGAAGATCAACGAGTCTGCGTCCCTGGTAAGTACTCGTTCTCGTGCATGTATTTATGGTCCTAGCTAAATTTTGTAACCTGCTTGTGGTAGAGTGGCATGCTTCAACTACTTAAGATACCGTATAACAATTAAATAACCAGTGACCCACATCTGCAAACCCAGAGTAGGACGTTCATTAACAATTGAGAAACCGTGTATGTGTGTCGGACGCCTGGGAACAATCACGGTAGGTTCGGGTCTCGTTGTGGATGTAGAATGTGAAAATTGGGAAATTCTCGGCACTTTAACTATCCACCTACCTGCAGTGGTGGCAAAGTTTGCTTTACGCCGGAGCATTTTTGTGTAAAGTTTTCTTGCAATCGGGTTGTCCGTCCACCTCACGTCTGTTGACCATCTCTGATATTCAGGCGAGTCATTATCAGTTGTGGCTGACAATGATTTTTCCCGATTTCTAAAGAGCTATCAATGCAAGCACGTCTCGATGGTGCACATAGCTACGTTAACTGCATTGTTGCCCAGATGTTGCAACACTACGCCGAGACAGAGTGGCTGATAACTTTTGTTTAAGCTCTTATCTTATCTCGAAGTGAAACAATCGAACACCCCTTCTATCTATTCATAACAGGCTCATGCCGAGTAAACGCCACCATAAACTCACAAGTGCCATCAGGGACCATGTACTACAACCCTGACGTTTGTGAAAGAAACCACCATTGTTTCCAGATGAGAGAGAGGAATGTCACGTCATGCGTGTGGGTCATACAACGGCCACTTCCTTACACCCAAGCGAAAGAGGATTGCAAGTGTACAACCAATCTTTGAGATTTTTATTAATATTGTTTGAATTAAAACTTCTAAGAACTTAATTGATAACATTTTAAAAGTGTATTTCTTAGACAATGAAACGCATTTCCTTATTTTCAAGGATCTTTCTTTAAAAACATTAGTTTTTTTTAAATTTCAGCGTTCAACGGACATTTGTATACCATGAAAGTCAATGAAAAACTGGAAATTTTAAATATAGTCCAACTTGTACCAAAACAAGAATATTGGATAGGACTGAATGATGTGGAAGAAGAAAATGTCTTCAGATGGGTGGACGATGGTGAAATAATGTCTCAGGAGCAGCGTAATTACCTTTTCAAGTCAAGTGAGTCTGTAAGTGTGACTTCTGGTGTATAGATTTGGAATGTTTTGTCGTGCAAGACGCATCCAAAAGGAATGAGAGAAAACCGACTTTGGTACAGAGAAAACAGACTTTGGCAGAGAGAAAACAGACCTTGGCCGAGATAAAAACAGACCTTGGCAGAGAGAAAACAGACCTTGACAGAGAGAAATCAGACTTTAACAGAAACAAAACAGACTTTGAAAGAGAGAAAACAGACTTTGACAGAGAGAAAACAGACCTTGACGGAGAGAAAAAATACCTTGACAGAGAGAAAACAGACCTTGACAGAGAGAAATCAGACTTTAACAGAAACAAAACAGACTTTGACAGAGAGAAAACAGACCTTGACAGAGAGAAAACAGACCTTGACGGAGAGAAAAAATACCTTGACAGAGAGAAACGGAGAAGACTTTAAAAGAATAGAACAGACAGCAATTTACAAACCATGCTCTTTTTTAAAATTTCACGTGCACCAATAGGAGCAAACAAGCCAAAAAATAAAAGAAGAATATTTAAAAGGCATTCATCTTTTCCCTAAAAAAAGTAAAATCCTTCTAAACGTTGCTTGTTAAAACCATAAAACCATGTATTAAGAAATATTTCACCTTTTTGTTTCTTAAAGAAAAATTTAGAATATTTTTATATTCTGTGATAAACACCCACAAATTTGGAAAAAGCGCCTTGTTGTAACAACTGACAATTCTCTTCGATGCATGCCCATTTCAGATCAACCGGACAATGCACACCCTGACGAAGATTGTTTTCTATTCGACCGGGCAGCACAACTTTTAAACGACGACAATTGCACAGAAGCCAAACCCTACATTTGTGAACTCAATTAATCATCACCAAGTTTTGAAGTCTGCAATGACATCAATGAACTTTATCTGTTGAAATGTATTAATCAGCTTGTTCAATAGATCCAATAAATGGAATAAAAATATCGAAATATTTTTGCCACATATTTATATCATTTTAGCGATTAGAAATTGTATTGATATGTATTTTGTCTATTCCTTAGTCCATGGCAAACTTAGGTAGTCAGAAAAAACTCAAAATTTAAAAAAAAACTATTAGAAATACAAAGGAAACTATATATAATATTGTAATCAGACCATTTGTAGCATACTGCAAGTGAAACTTGGTCCCTAACAAAAACGCCAGAAACTTATTAAACAGAGAAAAATTACCAGTATGCTAAAAGGCTACCCTTCATATGACACACTGCACTTCCAGCACGGTGAGATTTACGTAACAATATACAGTACAACTGTGAGAGGGGTGGGGGGGCTTTAAGTGCCGTCTTATTAAATCACTCTCGCAAATGTTTATAATGTCATATTTCTTTCAAACACGGTCTCCCTTTATGATCACTGGCGCATGAGCAAAACTATTACTCATTTATGAATACTTTTTCACCCGTCATGAGAACCATGTCCAAAAACAAAGGCCAAAAATATCTTCTTTTTTTTTCACTGCACAAGCAGAAAACAAACATTATCTTTCGGTGATCGTTTTGTTATTGGGGGGGGGGGCAAAATGTTAGTATGGAAGAGACATATGATGATGATGGTTGAATAGAGCGCATGTATCCGTGCTATTTTAGCATGATGTTAGTATGAAAGAGACATATGATGATGATGGTTGAATAGAGCGCATGTATCCGTGCTATTTTTAGCATGATGTTAGTATGGAAGAGACATATGATGATGATGGTTGAATACAGCGCATGTATCCGTGCTATTTTAGCATGATGTTAGTATGGAAGAGACATATGATGATGATGGTTGAATACAGCGCATGTATCCGTGCTATTTTAGCATGATGTTAGTATGGAAGAGATATATGATGATGATGGTTGAATACAGCGCATGTATCCGTGCTATTTTAGCATGATGTTAGTATGGAAGAGACATATGATGATGATGGTTGAATACAGCGCATGTATCCGTGCTATTTTAGCATGATGTTAGTATGGAAGAGACATATGATGATGATGGTTGAATACAGCGCATGTATCCGTGCTATTTTAGCATGATGTTAGTATGGAAGAGACATATGATGATGATGGTTGAATACAGCGCATGTATCAGTGCTATTTTAGCATGATGTTAGTATGGAAGAGACATATGATGATGATGGTTGAATACAGCGCATGTATCCGTGCTATTTTAGCATGATGTTATTATGAAAGAGACATATGATGATGATGGTTGAATAGAGCGCATGTATCCGTGCTATTTTAGCATGATGTTAGTATGGAAGAGACATATGATGATGATGGTTGAATAGAGCGCATGTATCCGTGCTATTTTAGCATGATGTTAGTATGGAAGAGACATATGATGATGATGGTTGAATACAGCGCATGTATCCTTGCTATTTTAGCATGATGTTAGTATGAAAGAGACATATGATGATGATGGTTGAATACAGCGCATGTATCCGTGCTATTTTAGCATGATGTTAGTATGGAAGAGACATATGATGATGATGGTTGAATACAGCGCATGTATCCGTGCTATTTTAGCATGATGTTAGTATGGAAGAGACATATGATGATGATGGTTGAATAGAGCGCATGTATCCGTGCTATTTTAGCATGATGTTAGTATCGAAGAGACATATGATGATTATAGTTGAATACAGCGCATGTATCCGTGCTATTTTAGCATGATGTTAGTATGGAAGAGACATATGATGATGATGGTTGAATACAGCGCATGTATCCGTGCAATTTTAGCATGATGTTAGTATGGAAGAGACATATGATGATGATGGTTGAATAGAGCGCATGTATCCGTGCTATTTTTAGCATGATGTTAGTATGGAAGAGACATATGATGATGATGGTTGAATACAGCGCATGTATCCGTGCTATTTTAGCATGATGTTAGTATGGAAGAGACATATGATGATGATGGTTGAATAGAGCGCATGTATCCGTGCTATTTTAGCATGATGTTAGTATGGAAGAGACATATGATGATGATGGTTGAATACAGCGCATGTATCCGTGCAATTTTAGCATGATGTTAGTATGAAAGAGACATATGATGATGATGGTTGAATACAGCGCATGTATCCGTGCTATTTTAGCATGATGTTAGTATGGAAGAGACATATGATGATGATGGTTGAATAGAGCGCATGTATTCGTGCTATTTTTAGCATGATGTTAGTATGGAAGAGACATATGATGATGATGGTTGAATACAGCGCATGTATCCGTGCTATTTTAGCATGATGTTAGTATGGAAGAGACATATGATGATGATGGTTGAATACAGCGCATGTATCCGTGCTATTTTAGCATGATGTTAGTATGGAAGAGACATATGATGATGATGGTTGAATACAGCGCATGTATCCGTGCTATTTAGCATGATGTTAGTATGGAAGAGATATATGATGATGATGGTTGAATACAGCGCACGTATCCGTGCTATTTTAGCATGATGTTAGTATGGAAGAGACATATGATGATGATGGTTGAATACAGCGCATGTATCCGTGCTATTTTAGCATGATGTTAGTATGGAAGAGACATATGATGATGATGGTTGAATACAGCGCATGTATCCGTGCTATTTTAGCATGATGTTAGTATGGAAGAGACATATGATGATGATGGTTGAATAGAGCGCATGTATCCGTGCTATTTAAGCATGATGTTAGTATGGAAGAGACATATGATGATGATGGTTGAATACAGCGCATGTATCCGTGCTATTTTAGCATGATGTTAGTATGGAAGAGACATATGATGATGATGGTTGAATACAGCGCATGTATCCGTGCTATTTTAGCATGATGTTAGTATGGAAGAGACATATGATGATGATGGTTGAATACAGCGCATGTATCCGTGCTATTTTAGCATGATGTTAGTATGGAAGAGATATATGATGATGATGGTTGAATACAGCGCATGTATCCGTGCTATTTTAGCATGATGTTAGTATGGAAGAGACATATGATGATGATGGTTGAATACAGCGCATGTATCCGTGCTATTTTAGCATGATGTTAGTATGGAAGAGACATATGATGATGATGGTTGAATACAGCGCATGTATCCGTGCTATATTAGCATGATGTTAGTATGGAAGAGACATATGATGATGATGGTTGAATACTGCGCATGTATCCGTGCTATTTTAGCATGATGTTAGTATGGAAGAGACATATGATGATGATGGTTGAATACAGCGCATGTATCCGTGCTATTTTAGCATGATGTTATTATGAAAGAGACATATGATGATGATGGTTGAATAGAGCGCATGTATCCGTGCTATTTTAGCATGATGTTAGTATGGAAGAGACATATGATGATGATGGTTGAATAGAGCGCATGTATCCGTGCTATTTTAGCATGATGTTAGTATGGAAGAGACATATGATGATGATGGTTGAATACAGCGCATGTATCCTTGCTATTTTAGCATGATGTTAGTATGAAAGAGACATATGATGATGATGGTTGAATACAGCGCATGTATCCGTGCTATTTTAGCATGATGTTAGTATGGAAGAGACATATGATGATGATGGTTGAATACAGCGCATGTATCCGTGCTATTTTAGCATGATGTTAGTATGGAAGAGACATATGATGATGATGGTTGAATAGAGCGCATGTATCCGTGCTTTTTTAGCATGATGTTAGTATCGAAGAGACATATGATGATTATAGTTGAATACAGCGCATGTATCCGTGCTATTTTAGCATGATGTTAGTATGGAAGAGACATATGATGATGATGGTTGAATACAGCGCATGTATCCGTGCTATTTTTAGCATGATGTTAGTATGAAAGAGACATATGATGATGATGGTTGAATACAGCGCATGTATCCGTGCTATTTTTAGCATGATGTTAGTATGGAAGAGACATACGATGATGATGGTTGAATACAGCGCATGTATCCGTGCTATTTTAGCATGATGTTAGTATGGAAGAGACATATGATGATGATGGTTGAATACAGCGCATGTATCCGTGCTATTTTAGCATGATGTTAGTATGGAAGAGACATATGATGATGATGGTTGAATACAGCGCATGTATCCGTGCTATTTAGCATGATGTTAGTATGGAAGAGACATATGATGATGATGGTTGAATACAGCGCATGTATCCGTGCTATTTAGCATGATGTTAGTATGGAAGAGACATATGATGATGATGGTTGAATAGAGCGCATGTATCCGTGCTATTTTTAGCATGATGTTAGTATGGAAGAGACATATGATGATGATGGTTGAATAGAGCGCATGTATCCGTGCAATTTTAGCATGATGTTAGTATGAAAGAGACATATGATGATGATGGTTGAATACAGCGCATGTATCCGTGCTATTTTTAGCATGATGTTAGTATGGAAGAGACATATGATGATGATGGTTGAATACAGCGCATGTATCCGTGCTATTTTTAGCATGATGTTAGTATGGAAGAGACATATGATGATGATGGTTGAATAGAGCGCATATATCCGTGCAATTTTAGCATGATGTTAGTATGGAAGAGACATATGATGATGATGGTTGAATACAGCGCATGTATCCGTGCTATTTAGCATGATGTTAGTATGGAAGAGACATATGATGATGATGGTTGAATACAGCGCACGTATCCGTGCTATTTTAACATGATGTTAGTATGGAAGAGACATATGATGATGATGGTTGAATAGAGCGCATGTATCCGTGCTATTTTAGCATGATGTTAGTATGGAAGAGACATATGATGATGATGGTTGAATACAGCGCATGTATCCCCGCTATTTAGCATGATGTTAGTATGGAAGAGACATATGATGATGATGGTTGAATAGAGCGCATGTATCCTTGCTATTTTAGCATGATGTTAGTATGGAAGAGACATATGATGATGATGGTTGAATAGAGCGCATGTATCCGTGCTATTTTTAGCATGATGTTAGTATGGAAGAGACATATGATGATGATGGTTGAATACAGCGCATGTATCCGTGCAATTTTAGCATGATGTTAGTATGGAAGAGACATATGATGATGATGGTTGAATACAGCGCATGTATCCGTGCTATTTTAGCATGATGTTAGTATGGAAGAGACATATGATGATGATGGTTGAATAGAGCGCATGTATTCGTGCTATTTTTAGCATGATGTTAGTATGGAAGAGACATATGATGATGATGGTTGAATACAGCGCATGTATCCGTGCTATTTTAGCATGATGTTAGTATGGAAGAGACATATGATGATGATGGTTGAATACAGCGCATGTATCCGTGCTATTTTAGCATGATGTTAGTATGGAAGAGACATATGATGATGATGGTTGAATACAGCGCATGTATCCGTGCTATTTAGCATGATGTTAGTATGGAAAAGATATATGATGATGATGGTTGAATACAGCGCACGTATCCGTGCTATTTTAGCATGATGTTAGTATGGAAGAGACATATGATGATGATGGTTGAATACAGCGCATGTATCCGTGCTATTTTAGCATGATGTTAGTATGGAAGAGACATATGATGATGATGGTTGAATACAGCGCATGTATCCGTGCTATTTTAGCATGATGTTAGTATGGAAGAGACATATGATGATGATGGTTGAATAGAGCGCATGTATCCGTGCTATTTAAGCATGATGTTAGTATGGAAGAGACATATGATGATGATGGTTGAATACAGCGCATGTATCCGTGCTATTTTAGCATGATGTTAGTATGGAAGAGACATATGATGATGATGGTTGAATACAGCGCATGTATCCGTGCTATTTTAGCATGATGTTAGTATGGAAGAGACATATGATGATGATGGTTGAATACAGCGCATGTATCCGTGCTATTTTAGCATGATGTTAGTATGGAAGAGATATATGATGATGATGGTTGAATACAGCGCATGTATCCGTGCTATTTTAGCATGATGTTAGTATGGAAGAGACATATGATGATGATGGTTGAATACAGCGCATGTATCCGTGCTATTTTAGCATGATGTTAGTATGGAAGAGACATATGATGATGATGGTTGAATACAGCGCATGTATCCGTGCTATTTTAGCATGATGTTAGTATGGAAGAGACATATGATGATGATGGTTGAATACTGCGCATGTATCCGTGCTATTTTAGCATGATGTTAGTATGGAAGAGACATATGATGATGATGGTTGAATACAGCGCATGTATCCGTGCTATTTTAGCATGATGTTATTATGAAAGAGACATATGATGATGATGGTTGAATAGAGCGCATGTATCCGTGCTATTTTAGCATGATGTTAGTATGGAAGAGACATATGATGATGATGGTTGAATAGAGCGCATGTATCCGTGCTATTTTAGCATGATGTTAGTATGGAAGAGACATATGATGATGATGGTTGAATACAGCGCATGTATCCTTGCTATTTTAGCATGATGTTAGTATGAAAGAGACATATGATGATGATGGTTGAATACAGCGCATGTATCCGTGCTATTTTAGCATGATGTTAGTATGGAAGAGACATATGATGATGATGGTTGAATACAGCGCATGTATCCGTGCTATTTTAGCATGATGTTAGTATGGAAGAGACATATGATGATGATGGTTGAATAGAGCGCATGTATCCGTGCTTTTTTAGCATGATGTTAGTATCGAAGAGACATATGATGATTATAGTTGAATACAGCGCATGTATCCGTGCTATTTTAGCATGATGTTAGTATGGAAGAGACATATGATGATGATGGTTGAATACAGCGCATGTATCCGTGCTATTTTTAGCATGATGTTAGTATGAAAGAGACATATGATGATGATGGTTGAATACAGCGCATGTATCCGTGCTATTTTTAGCATGATGTTAGTATGGAAGAGACATACGATGATGATGGTTGAATACAGCGCATGTATCCGTGCTATTTTAGCATGATGTTAGTATGGAAGAGACATATGATGATGATGGTTGAATACAGCGCATGTATCCGTGCTATTTTAGCATGATGTTAGTATGGAAGAGACATATGATGATGATGGTTGAATACAGCGCATGTATCCGTGCTATTTAGCATGATGTTAGTATGGAAGAGACATATGATGATGATGGTTGAATACAGCGCATGTATCCGTGCTATTTAGCATGATGTTAGTATGGAAGAGACATATGATGATGATGGTTGAATACAGCGCATGTATCCGTGCTATTTTTAGCATGATGTTAGTATGGAAGAGACATATGATGATGATGGTTGAATAGAGCGCATGTATCCGTGCAATTTTAGCATGATGTTAGTATGAAAGAGACATATGATGATGATGGTTGAATACAGCGCATGTATCCGTGCTATTTTTAGCATGATGTTAGTATGGAAGAGACATATGATGATGATGGTTGAATACAGCGCATGTATCCGTGCTATTTTTAGCATGATGTTAGTATGGAAGAGACATATGATGATGATGGTTGAATAGAGCGCATATATCCGTGCAATTTTAGCATGATGTTAGTATGGAAGAGACATATGATGATGATGGTTGAATACAGCGCATGTATCCGTGCTATTTAGCATGATGTTAGTATGGAAGAGACATATGATGATGATGGTTGAATACAGCGCACGTATCCGTGCTATTTTAACATGATGTTAGTATGGAAGAGACATATGATGATGATGGTTGAATAGAGCGCATGTATCCGTGCTATTTTAGCATGATGTTAGTATGGAAGAGACATATGATGATGATGGTTGAATACAGCGCATGTATCCCCGCTATTTAGCATGATGTTAGTATGGAAGAGACATATGATGATGATGGTTGAATAGAGCGCATGTATCCTTGCTATTTTAGCATGATGTTAGTATGGAAGAGACATATGATGATGATGGTTGAATAGAGCGCATGTATCCGTGCTATTTTTAGCATGATGTTAGTATGGAAGAGACATATGATGATGATGGTTGAATACAGCGCATGTATCCGTGCTATTTTAGCATGATGTTAGTATGGAAGAGACATATGATGATGATGGTTGAATACAGCGCATGTATCCGTGCTATTTAGCATGATGTTAGTATGGAAGAGACATATGATGATGATGGTTGAATACAGCGCACGTATCAAAGCTATTTTAGCATGATGTTAGTATGGAAGAGACATATGATGATGATGGTTGAATAGAGCGCATGTATCCGTGCTATTTTAGCATGATGTTAGTATGGAAGAGACATATGATGATGATGGTTGAATACAGCGCATGTATCCGTGCTATTTAGCATGATGTCAGTATGAAAGAGACATATGATGATGATGTTGAATACAGCGCATGTATCCGTGCTATTTTAGCATGATGTTAGTATGGAAGAGACATATGATGATGATGGTTGAATACAGCGCATGTATCCGTGCTATTTTAGCATGATGTTAGTATGGAAGAGACATATGATGATGATGGTTGAATACAGCGCATGTATCCGTGCTATTTAGCATGATGTTAGTATGGAAGAGACATATGATGATGATGGTTGAATACAGCGCATGTATCCGTGCTATTTAGCATGATGTTAGTATGGAAGAGACATATGATGATGATGGTTGAATACAGCGCATGTATCAGTGCTATTTTAGCATGATGTTAGTATGAAAGAGACATATGATGATGATGGTTGAATACAGCGCATGTATCCGTGCTATTTTAGCATGATGTTAGTATGGAAGAGACATATGATGATGATGGTTGAATACAGCGCATGTATCCGTGCTATTTTAGCATGATGTTAGTATGGAAGAGACATATGATGATGATGGTTGAATACAGTGCATGTATCCGTGCTATTTTAGCATGATGTTAGTATGGAAGAGACATATGATGATGATGGTTGAATACAGCGCATGTATCCGTGCTATTTTAGCATGATGTTAGTATGGAAGAGACATATGATGATGATGGTTGAATACAGCGCATGTATCCGTGCTATTTAGCATGATGTTAGTATGGAAGAGACATATGATGATGATGGTTGAATACAGCGCATGTATCCGTGCTATTTAGCATGATGTTAGTATGGAAGAGACATATGATGATGATGGTTGAATACAGCGCATGTATCCGTGCTATTTTTAGCATGATGTTAGTATGGAAGAGACATATGATGATGATGGTTGAATAGAGCGCATGTATCCGTGCAATTTTAGCATGATGTTAGTATGGAAGAGACATATGATGATGATGGTTGAATAGAGCGCATGTATCCGTGCTATTTTTAGCATGATGTTAGTATGGAAGAGACATATGATGATGATGGTTGAATAGAGCGCATGTATCCGCGCTATTTTAGCATGATGTTAGTATGGAAGAGACATATGATGATGATGGTTGAATAGAGCGCATGTATCCGTGCTATTTTAGCATGATGTTAGTATGGAAGAGACATATGATGATGATGATTGAATAGAGCGCATGTATCCGCGCTATTTTAGCATGCTAACTGCGCTCGTATGTCCTAAAACTGGTTTAAAGAAAAAATCTTTAAATGTTTATTAAATGATTTTTTTTATCATTTCCAATTTCCCTCAGAGATTGAGGCAAACTTTCCCATAATTTAGGCGCTATAACTTCAAAAGAGCGCTCTCCTTTGACTTCTTTCTGTGTCCATCCACACTGGGAACTCTCAGTAAGGACTGTTTTAAAGAGCGCAGGTTTTTTTAAGAATACACGTTAAGAAATCAGTTATTTAAAATATTCAGTCGCAAGGGCCTTCTATAAAGCTGTACGCCAGGGACATAACTTTGTGGCCAATGCGCTCACTCCCAGGAAGCCCATGGTGATCTTTAAGAACTGGAGTGATGTGGTCAGATTTCTTTATCCGCTATACAATACGTGCTGCAGTATTTTGCACCTTCTGGAGTCTTTGAATTTGGCTTTGAGGTAAACCCCGCAGACAACTGTTACAGTAATCTAAACGTGATTGTGTTAGAAGTTACTGCTGCGGCATTGGCAGTTTTCTTATTAAGTTCTGGACGCAGCTGACCCGGGAGCGTAGATGACAGAAACAAGACCTGACCACAGAACTGATATGAGGGCCCATTGTAAGTTTACTGTCCGTATAAAAGCTAAGGTCTCTGACAGTGTTGGACAAGGGGATCTCAGAAACACCAACTTTTATTGATGCGATGGCAACCTTTCGAAGATTGGCGTCAGAACCACACATAATTGCCTCGGTCTTATCATCATTTAATTTAAGTCTGCTTGGTGCCGTCCATGACCTCACCACAAGACAGCAGTCCTCGACAGCCTGAATAGCAGCAGCGCGGTCCAACGGATCAGGACGGAAACACTTGAACAGTTCTGTGTCGTCTGCAATTAATTTGTGGGATATAGCATGATTTTCAATAAATCTGCCAAGTTTCCATATCATACATTTTGTCGATGCGTTTTCTTTTCATAATTTTTTATTTAAATTCAATGATAAACATGTTCAATAACTTTGAGGAAGGCGTCGATAAGACGATAAAATGATGTGGACTTTGTTCTAAACAGGTTTTTTTGTTTTTGTTTTAATTTCAATAGGCAGAAAGAAATCGACACAAAAAATAATTGTATAAAATCTAATAATTCATGTCTCCTTTGAACATTTACTGAAGTAAAAAATGAACTAGTTAATTTATTTTATCGTATTCTCGTTCAAGAATTCTGATAGTATTAGTTAATTCCATAATAAACATGTGAGGACCCGGATTGTTTCAAAATATAATAAGATGTTTTATATTAGTGACGTTACTTCAATTCACGAAAGTATTTTTTTAAATTTCAGAATAGGATTTTCAAGGGTTCCATATTGCTTTCAACTCGCATTTTATCCGACTTTTCGCTAAGCATTATGTATTTTAAAGTAAATTCTAAATTTCTTTTGTTGTGATTCTACGTTCTTTCTCTTATAGTAGTTATCTGCAAAAATCAAATGGTTCTTTATAACTTGTTATTCCCTTAAAGGATATGGTTGAATGGCGTGGAATGGCTAATTATTTGTAACTTATTTTTTGAAAATATTTTTGAGCGTATCAGGGAAATCATGTTTTAAGTTCGTATTGAAGCGATTATTGGAAGCCTCGTTAATATGGGCGGCTCTGTGTTGTAAGTTATTTTATTTTACCTAAAGTTTTAATAGTGTTCGCATTTGAAGGAAATAATGATTTTAATTTTTAAAAAAATCATTTAAAGTGTGCCTAAATACATCTACCAAACAAACTGTTCATTCCTGATGTGTACCATTATGGCAAATGTAATCCCGCCCCTTATACACAAAAGTTTTTTAATACTCTTTAATACCTATTGGTTCTTCTTTATATTTTTAGCATATGCAATATATATTATATAATAAAATAGTATATATTTTATGTTTTATATTCTATTATAAAACTGATGTATTTAATTCAAACAAGTTACGATTCGTTCGGTTACATTTGCGCTGTACTGATAAATACCCAGATAAAATGGGATCATTTTTATATCCTTTATATTAACTGCACTCTTTTTTCGTGGGTGGCCTGGCTGGCTGGCTAGCTTGCTGGTTGACTGGCAAAATCTTCCGATGGCTAATTGACCCACTTCTCGTCAACCTATCAAGCTGAAACTATGCGCATACAATCGTTACCAATGACAACTCATTATTTCATATTTTCAGCCCGACACCCAAAAAACAGTTTTTCCTTTCTTTCAAGGGGAATATGAATGAAAATTCGTGAAAGGTGTGCTAAATAAGTTTCTTAAATATATGTATAAGCAAGTGTGGCCACATATATATATATATATCGCAAGTGCGTTTGGTGCGTAAGATTTTCTTTTGTTTTCCTGAAATAGTTGGTAAAATAAAGCTGCGGTTTAAAAGTGGGCGGGTCATTAAAATATTAATATAATTCAGGGGCGTGGAAAAACTTGCGGTTGGGAGCGATTGGGGGAACACTAATTAGGATTCTTATAAAGTGCTTTACTGGTATGCATGTTTTGTCAAATTTTCAGCCCCACTCGCCGTTGCTCGATATTACATTTCATAAAGGATTTATACAAAAACTTTGCCTTAGGGGTTGCTTAATTATTTCCACGGTGAAATATGACAGGGAGAACATGAGTTTAGAAGAAATTGGCCACGTAGGAATGATTGTACGGCGTTATACTGGAGACAAACTTATGGAATATATTAAGGCACTGTCTCTCAACCTTCCTAATGCCGCGACCCTTTAATACAGTTCCTCATGTTGTGGCGACCCCCAATCACAAAGTTATTAGTGTTTCTACTTCATATATGTGTTTTCAAATGGTATTAGGCGACCCCTGAGAAAAAGTCGTGCGACCCCCAAAGGGATCGCGACCCACAGGTTGAGAACCGCTGTATTAAGGGATCGTGGGAATAACCAGAACGGGAAGAACAATTAGATTTAAAGAAACAGAGACAGACAGTACGAACTACATGAATTTAGAATAGTAGCGGGAAAGTCATTACAGCGGTGGAAGTAAGGGCATCACGACAGGAAATTATTTATAGTGAAACAGTAGAATTACGATAGTGACGATAACGAGAGTCAGGGGAACGGAGATAAACGGCATTGCCAGCATTCATTGCGAGAACCCATATGTTCAGTTTAAGGAATTTGCGTTGAATAACTCTTTAACTTTACCTGGGTTTATTGACGGCTGTGGTGATACAAACTTATGATCCGAACCCTGGAAAGGAGAAAATATTGTCGTAATTTCAATATTGGGTTGATAATACTGAGGATGACAATTTAATTTGGACATCGTCTGTGCTCACGTGGTAAAGTTTATGGATTCCTATAATTATGTCGCAGGTTGTGATAGGGGATTATGGGATATTCCGCCATTGGACGTTAGAGTCGACAACTGTGTTGACAGTGTTGACATTCCGCTAGAAGCAGAGTGGACAAATGTGAACGTCATAAAAAATCGTGTCTATAGTCTGACTTTGGTGTAGTTGCTGTTCGTTTGGCACTTGGTGTGAGAACATTTTGGAAGAAGGCTGAGCTATATTCTTCTATATCAAAGTGATGGAGTCCCATAGGCGGATATCATTGGTTCATTGGTACAATGAAACATCCCGACAACTCCTGCGACCCCACTGGTGCCAAGCTGTATCATCCACTTGGTGTTCCAGCGGCGTGGAGAGAGGCGATTTGCTGTTGAGAACCAGCTTATAATCCTAGAAGTATAATCCCAGGCCCTGTGGATTACGTCCTACGAAGTCCACACCATCGTCACACTGATGCGGACGGATAATCATCCCTTATAAAGATTTCAAACATTCATTCAAGTTTCTTTCTTTTATAATGTTTATCTTAAGTTTTTCATAACGTTTCTACGTTTGATTTTTTTCTAATATTATAAAATTTACGTTTTATCTTTCAAATGTTTCTATCAGTGTCTATGTTTTTACTCAAATGCTATGAAATCAGATATAAAGATATTTTTGAAGTTTATAAAAAGTTCCAAAAGAGAGTAAGAAGTTCTACAACGTATTATCTGTACAAGAGCAAAAGCTGTCCAAGAAGGTTTAGGTCATAATACAAGGCTCTACGTAAATGTTTGTATGTTTGCCAAACTTGTCTCACATACTTTTCACAATCTCTTTTAAAATATATGTGGAATTCAAACTAATAATATGGTCCACTTTTGGTGTAGCCTGTTGGCCAATTTTATTTTCAACAAAACCCTTTATCTTTTGCGTTGTTTTTTCCAACGATTTTAATGGGTTCAATTTTTTTGCTTGAGTTTGTTCGTCATCCAACTCAAACACTCACGGCTGTAACATATTTAAACATAAATTCTTCCTTCAAGCACTGTTGTCCTTATAGGTCTGCACGTGATTTTACTGGCCACCAGAACTCTTTACCATGAACGCTGACGGAGCAAAGGGGGAAATCAAACAAAAAATACAAGCAATTCCCTTTGTGGTATCTCCAATTTTTTTTTTATGTTGCAACTTTATTAAAATTAAGAAGCATTAAATCTTTGAATTTTTTTTTTTTCTTGATGAGAAGCAAAATATGGGCACATCAAATGATAATGGAGTACAGCTTATATTTTATTTGGGTTGGTTTTTTTTTTCTTCTTTTTTTTTTGAGGGGGGGGGGGTCGGTGGGGGGTGAAGTTCCCTCTATGACACGGTTCCATTCAGCATTATTGACGACCAATTTCAAACAACTTTTTGATGTCATGTTTTCTCTGACAGAGGATTTGTCTCATGTACATGGAGAGAATTTCAACTCGAAAATTAGCACTTTGATTTTGTCACTCGTGTCTTGTTTGAAATATTACACGAACACGCGCATATAATTGTGTTTTATTTTCGTGCCAACTGCAGAAAACATGTATGGTTCTGTGAGTTTCGGTCGACTGATTATTCTACACCATGGCTCTATTTGTCCAAGCCAAAAATATGTTTTAGACTGTGGACAAGCTAAGGAGAAAGGAACAAATGTCAGTGGTGAAATTTTTCTTATTGCTAATAGTAACTTTTTTGTACATGTCTTTACAGTAAGTAGATTCTAATTTGATCACTTTGTTTGCATAGTAACATTGCTTTGGATGTCGACAGATGAATGTTAAAGCCAAATTTTAAAATGATTAACATTTTTTTAAAAGCGTCGTAGCTATGAAAACAATCGTTGCTCTGTTTTGTTTTTTATTTTATATTTAAATCAAAGATAACTCTGCTCAAAGAATTCAAAGGGATTATGAAGAAGAATTTTTAATGATGTTGACCTTCGTCCTTTGACCAAATATGTATTTTGAATTGAATAAAATGTACATCAAAAGGGGGGGGGGGGGAAATCGACAAATTTACACATTTACATCTAATCATTCATGTCGCCTTTGTACGCTGCTAAAATCACACAAAAATAATGATAACATCACGGCCATTCATTCAAACATCATAGCCACCATTATTAAAGTTGAATTTTTAAAATAAAAATTAGGAAATATACTGTGGAAGTGAATTTTAAAATTTTTCTTTTGAATGTTTGACTGTGATTCTAGGTGTTCTTTATATTAAATTATTCATTAAAAAATTTCTTAATACGTCTTTAAAAGTTTTTACTCCCAAATTAAGTCAGATAAATGTGTTTGTAAAAAAAAAAGTATGTCTTTTATTATTATTGACCGTATATACACAAGCAGAAAAAGTATGCTTAAGGTATCAACAAAGCAAAAATTAAATGCCTTATTGATTTGGACTCTTCTGTATTGTAAGTTGCTTTATTTTTACCTATCGTATTATTAATTTTAAAAATATTAAATACTAAAGAACAGTGTTAAAACGTGAATTTAAATCAATGAATTTCATCTTCATTCCCTTGAATCGTTAGTGTATCTAAATAAATCTACAAAACAAACGTTGCCCACCAGGGGATGGTCAAGTGCCACCCCAAAGAAAAAATGTGTGCAACAATAAAAAGAAAAATTATTTTATTTTTTTTAAAAAAAATAATTGTCATTTTGTAACATTTTGTAATGAAAAGTAGCCAGTGCATATAATTGATTACAATTACTGGAACCTATGAAATATCGCTGCCCTCAATATGTTCGATGATCCATATATTTAAGACCAATCTGGTTAGAGGCTTACACTAATCGATTATAAATATCGTAATGTTCCGAAAATAAGCCGCTCCTGATTAAAGCTGAATTCTCTCTTCCTTTTACTTAGCATATGTCGGTATTTTTATTGATTTATTTTTTGCAACGTCACAGCTTTAAGAATTTGACCACACTGTATCTCAACATCCATGAAAATGTGATTTAGATCTTACAAAGTATCAAACCTGGGAAATCTGTTTTCAAATTATATCAAAAAGGCATGAATTTTAAAGGATGGGTAGGTGTTAATTATAAGTTGTTTGATAGCATTATGCTTTAAAAAATATTTTAAATGTACAAAAATGTAAGGGGTGCAAAAAAATAGTGCACATTTCATCAATTATTATTAAATCAAAATTATTAGATTTTTTTTATATGTGCTACTTTTGAATGAAATTTTCCTGAATGAAGAAGGTTTTTTTATGTTTAGCCCCTCTTTATTAAATTCCCAATTTTATTGAAAATCTAGTAGAAAACTTTAAAAAAATATTTTTAAGAAAACATTTTGGGAATTAGAATTTCGATTTTCATGCTAATTCCATGTTTTTACTCATTTCGGAAAGTAAGTTATTCCTAAATAGTCAATTTACAAATAAGTTATTTCTGTGTGGTAAAAAAAAGTGTTCAAATCTTAAAGCCTTTTTTTTTTTAGGCTTACTACTTAATTAAAAATTTAATAATAAATTGTCCAAAAAGCTTTCCATGATCTAAAATCACTGCTAAAATCATTTTACACGTTGAAGGCAAATGAAAAAACAATTTTAAAAAAATACTTATTTATATAAATATATTACTTTTTTTCCTTATTATTTTAGGGTTTACTAGAGTACAAAAAAAAATGTTTAATAGATTGGTATTTACATTTTTATGTTTTTTTAACTGGTAATTTGTATAAATCGTTTATGAACGGCACAAAACTCTCAAAACGATATGTGAGTTTTACAAAAATATCATATGTTTATTAATATGTGATTATATCTAAGGGAAATCCTCTAAAAAATAAATTATAAATTTTCCAACATTCAGTTGATTTAAATGTTCATTTGAAATTTCAAACAATTACAACTGTCTTCAGATACATTAAATTAAAAAATTGAAATTCAAATTAATATTTAGTAACATAAAAATATGTTTATAACACAACCGAAAAAACGCGTAACTTGACTTTTCGAGGCAACGACACTTTTAAATTGAGTCCTCCTCAACTTGCATTCAAAGATAATTTTTTTTTAAATTATTCACATCACAAGCCCCAAATTATCCGAGGCCTCCAGCAACCGTGGGGGTTAAAGGACCCATACCATGGCTCTGGGTTCAGTAACACAAAACATTTTAACTTATCTCTCCCGTTGCTCGCCTATTAAGTGTCGCAAAACTAAATTCAGGTACGCGCTGAAAACAATTGTTTGCCTTTTGAATTTATTAAAAATGTTCTGGTGACTATAAATATTTATTCCTTACTCTCATCATTGTGGCATTACGGGTTTTAATTTAGCTTGTGATACATGATTAGCCTAGGGCACGCCACAACCGGAGTGAATTCAGTTTATGTAATGTATGGCACTAGGCGCTTAAAAATTCCTTCCCAGGATCAAAAAGTCTAATAGAAACACTATATTCACGTATTCTCAAAAATGCACTTATTGGTTTTAAAATAATCAACAATTTTCTGGGCACCCCTCTTCCACTCAATAAGCATCGTCGCCGATAGATCCTTTTCCTAGTGGCATAGCAAGATTATTGCCGCATTCCGTCTCACTATTCAAAATCTGCAGCTGTCCGAAAATACCTCCCCTACTAGAAAAAGTTAAACCTGGTTGGACCATCCATCCACCCCCTTTCTACGCCCCTGGCAGAAGCGTAGCTAGATTGTCTACGGTCTTGCACCAGGGAACAAAATTCATTTTTACGCCCCCTCCCTTTTCTCAAATCTAAAAACAATTATTTTCATCTATTATTTATAATCATTTATCCATTTTATATAATTTAATCATTCTGATAAATATAATTTAAGTTTTGTTAAGGTCCATATTTATTGACGTGCCATTTATACGGAATATAAAAGATAGAATTGGTATATAAAAACGTTATAAGATCTTCAAAATCGATGGGTTTAGAGAATGTAAATCTATAAAAATACTATTTGATTGTTTTACAATTGGGATACCTTTAGCTATTTTCAAGATCTTGATTACAATTGCATTTAGGGATATTTTGAATAACCTAATGGAAAAAGTTAAACTGAGACTTATAAAACCGACCTGAAAAGCCACTGTATCAGGAATTCTCGGGGCTCAAGATGTACATCATTATTTATAAGTTTTCCTTATCATCTATGTATATAAAAACGTATCCGGAAATTTGTTTGAAAGAAACATCGTCGACGAAGAATTGATCGAAGGAAGTTCGGTATCGTACCCCCGGGAATCGGGATCACACCAGGATTAAGATACAAATGGGACTGGGATCACACCGGGAAACGGGACACGGACGAGATCGCGTACCGACCATTATCGTGATCCCACCGATATCGGGATCCCACCGGTATTTGGATTCCACTGGGATCGGGATACTACCGAATCGGAATCCCATAAGGATCATAATCATACGTAGATCGTGTTCCAACCGGGATTAGGATCTCACCGGGATCGGGATTCCACCGGGATCAGGACACCTACGGGATGGAAAACCCACAAGGTCGGAAAACTGACTGGATCGGGAACACACTGGTATCGGGATCCAACCGGGGTCGGCATTCCTCTGGATAACGGGATACCATCGGAAAACGGGATCCCATCGGAAAACGGGATCCCATCGGGAAATGGGATCCGAATGATATCCCTCTGGGATCGGGATCTTGGCTAGGTTTAATTAAAACAATATTTTACAATTAGAACAGTTAATACTTTAGACAATTACAGTATTTCTCTAGCGTAATAATCAGCCATCATATAACAGAATAATTAGTTAATTTATGATAGGAAACACTTTAATTGAAATTATTTTCTAAAGATTAATTGTAAATTTCCCTTGAAAGATTTTGAATCATTGAGGAAGATCGGTTTGTTAAATATTTATCATTAAAGGAATGAATTTGAAGTAACAAAACGATTGGTTAATTTGGTGCAGTGGGACACAATTGAAGTTTGCCCGTAATGAAGTGGGCCACGTTATTCTTTACAAAACATTATACTTGTAAGAAATGTTAATGACCTTTTAATAGCTTGAAAACATATATTCAAAGTCTTTTTTCCTAGCAGCCTATAATTTTAGACCCAGTTCTCTTGTATAAAACAAAATGATTTGAAAATATTGGAATATTTCACTTGCATATTAAAGCATACGGCTCCTCATTCTAAGCGAGTAGGATAAGCCGGCGAGCTCGAGATCCGAACTTGATCTAGACTTAATCGATTTCACCCTCCCTAGCATCGTTCAATTTCTGAACATGGAATAAAAGACCACCACCACGTACGACCAGAAAGCTTTATCACCTAAGTATTGAAAACTAGATCGAAAAAAATCATAAATATCAAATGACAAAAAATATGTTTTTTTTTAAATATATCAGTTCATTTTGTCAGACTAATATTTTGTGTGTAAAACATTAAAAGATAGAAATCGTTACATTTTCTGTTCTAAACAAGTGCAAAGTGTTCACGAAAGCATGCTGGGCTGATGTTTATTGTTTTAAAAATATTTTCTGGTTTGTGAAGAAAAAAAAAAGGGGGGGGGGGAAGTGGTCCAACCAGGTTTCACTAAAAATAATTTTAACTTTTGAGTTTTTAAAAAGATTTTTTGGCTTGACCCCACTAAATGTATAGATTGACAAAAAAGTGAATTTCAACAGATTCAGAAGGCTCCAGGGGGAGTTGAACCCTCAACCTTCTGCTTACTAGGCAGACGCTTTAACCATCTGAGCTATGGAGCCCGTGGTCAACTAATAGATATAGAAAGTTCTGATTTAACATTTTTTCCTTTACCAGAAATTTAATTTACCCACTCGACAAGTTACATCTTGTGAATTAATCAATTGTAATCCTGAAAATGCTAAATTTTAGTTTAAAGAGTTTCTTATGTACATATCTTGCAGGTGAGAATCTCAAAGTTTATTTAATACAAGGTCACTATACTTTAAACTTTAACTTAAAATATATTCTTTTTTTTAAATTAATTTCTTGTTTACAACGAAATAATGAGAAATGAGTTTTTTTTTTATCTTTGGACATTCATAAACTGAGCGACAACCACAGAAATCACAATAGTTATGTCTGTCTTCAAGTAACGGCATTAGAAAAGGTGGAAACATATTGAAGAGCGTTGCATTTTCAGAGTGTGCCGAATCATCGCCTTGACCCCTTACGACTTACTTTTAGCACATGTATACAATAACCATTACATTAATAATACAAACATATTGTCAATAATTAATTTTGAGAGTCTGACAAGATCTATATAACGGCTTATGTATTTTAACAATACGCAAACATTTATGGAATAATGTGTAATTAAATACATTTCAAAGTAAATGAACCAAATGAAATAACATTTTCACTACATTAGGGAAGTAGGTTTTTTTTTATTTAAAAAATCTTAGCAGCTAAGTAAGCTCTTAATCTTCTTTTAAATATTTTTTTTTTAAAATTTTAATTGTGACCTTTCACGAAGGACGTAAAGCTGAGATATTTCTGGGAATACTATTCAAATTTTTGTTTACCTTCAACAAATTTCAATGATTGAAAACAAAAAAAAATGAGAAAAATGGTGACCATGCATTTTTCATGCTAATAAACTATGTTATCTGTTTAAAATATATTGGGGCTTTTTCGATACGCGTTGAGAAACATGGATCATTGGCCTTTGTAATATGAATCAATCAATTCATACAAAAAAATCATATGTGCGATATACTACTAACACAAGTGTATTAGTCTAAAAAAAAAAACATTGAAAATATCGCCAATAAATAACGACAACTCCAATTTAACGTAAATTACTCACCCAACAATTCCTTTCAATTTGAGATGCGGAAAATCAATTCAAAGTATTTCTATAATTTATATCGTATTCACTACAGAACACACGTTCTCAGCCCTTTCTGAGTTACGACCTAATGGTATGGCATTAAAGTAGACCGCGACCCCACTTTATAAATATAAGTTTTTAAATCATGTTATCCCAATGCAAAACAAATACAGTAAAAGAAAACGCATCTCATATATTTATTTATAAAACTATAAAATTATTCAAACTTTATTGCCGTCACGAAACAAGGGTTCTAGTATATTTGTTCTCTCGTGTGTTCCGTAAATTTGTGAAAGTCTCAGGCTGTTTTTTTTTTAAATATTAGTCTCAGAAAAATAGTTTCTATGTTTGTAAAATTTATAAAACTTAAATAATTCGTAAATGTTTGCAAATTTTCCTTAAATTAGTCGGACTTAAAGCGATGAACTGCTGTAATTTGACTCACAATCGTAAAAATTGGCTTCTATCACTTTATTTATTTCTTGTTTAGAGCTATAAATAATGTTTACCATTATCTTTTAACAATTTCCTTTTTTTTTTTCTTTTTTTTTCTTTTTTTAGGCATGATTGAAAGGTAATATTCTTTTCATTAAAGTGATTAACATTGATGCAGTCCAAGTCAGACATTTCAAGAAAAGTAATGACGAACTAATCACTGTGGTCCCATATTTGGATGAGTGGACGGAAAGATCAGCCATGTCGTGTAAATTATAAGGTTTAGGCTGGAATTCCCGGATTGTTTTAGTGTTTTGTTTGACAAGTACAACAGACGCTGCACACCTGGTGAGTTATATGTGATGGGTTAACACCAGGGCTTCTTAAGCAGTGGTGCCGGCATCCCGTGGGGTTTCGGAATTTAGTGTCACGTGGGACGAGAATTACCCGAAAATCAGATTTTGTTTGTATTTTAATTGCTTTTTTTTATATCGTTGGTGTTGGGGAAATGTTTTGAATTTGAGATGTGGTGAGGAAATTAGTCTTAATCAAGAGGGGTTGCGGCGCTGCAAAAGGGTTTTAAAAAACCCTGGTATGTAGCATTCAGTTTGGTAATGCTTGTAGGAAGGCAGCTAAATAAAGTCATTCATGGCAAAATTTTATGTTAATTTTCCAGTTTGAGCTAGTCAGTAGGCACTGCTTAATATTTGGTTATGTATAATATTAAACATATTGTTTTAAACTTTTTAAAGGTATTAGGTGTTTGTCCTGTAATTTTGTGTAAAATATTTAGATCTGATTAACTGATATACAAAGTTTAAACAGATATACATTGTAATTAAAATAAATGCTTTGCAAAGCTCATTAAACTTAAAAAAAAAAAAAAATCAATGAAAAATACATTTTGTCAAGCAAAGAGATATCATCGTTGCGTTACCTCGCATGTTTGTTGAACTACACCAGGCTCATGGACTGCACCAAGAGCGTCTCCCCGAGATTTGAGCACTTTGAGCACGACTACACTGTACCATACGGGAGCTTTCTGTAACACGTCATCTAATTTCCCGATCAAAACTCATGGTTCTCTCATCACGTGCACATGGATGTCAACAGTTAAACAAACTTACGAGGATGCAAGAAAAGATTGTGAAGGTGAGCTTAAGTGTCCCAAAGAATGTGTATAAAAATAAAATACAGGATACGAGTTGATTTATTTGAAAAACAAACACATCGACGTCTGTGGTACGATTCTTTTTAAGCAAGAAGAATTTCAATTAAATGTAAATAAATCTATTTCTATACTCTCTAAATATAATTTTTATAAATATATGAGGCGATTAACTTTAATTAATTTTTTAAATATTTGTGACGTTTTTATACAGTTGTAAATGACTGTTTTCAATTCTTTAAGTTTAAGTTAAATCTTTATTAATATTAATATAAAAGTAAATTTTCTCTTTAAAAAAATGTGTTTTGTTGTTTTTTTTTCGCTTCAACCTGCTTGATACAGACCTACCTACCAGTACGAGATGCAAATTTTAACTACACGAATTTCATTTTTGATTTTAATAAGATAAATTTGTGTTTGTGAAAGGGAGTTTTTGCTGACTTTTTGGAAACTGTGTTACCTGAATTTAACCTTCCTCATTGCTATCTCGGATTGGTTCTTTGTCTTTCTCTGAAAATCTTAAGCCCGCCTAGGTTTACGTTGATAAATAAAGTACTGATAAAACTAAAGTTTTTAAAAAAATGCATAAAACAGTAAAGTAAAGCAAATAAATCGGTTATATATTGTATATGGAATGCTTTTAAGCCGTGTGAAGTAAATAAGGGAATAGGATATCTTTAAGCTTGAGCCGACAATACAGAACAATTAAAAGGACGTTTCGGCAGAGATGCAAAAGTAAGAAACAACAGATAATTGAAAATAAAAAATAAATGTGTTCAGAAATCTAACTGAAGTCAATGTAGTTCAATGTTCAGGCTTCCTGTTTAGACTTAGTCAGGGTGCTAATTTTCGCTAGCTAATTTCAGCTATCGGCGTACTTTTTTTTTTTTTTTTTTTTTTTTTTTGGTTTTTTTTTAAACGTTCACAATAACATGTTATCTGACCTGTAAGAATATAATTCTAATAGTGTCTTTATCTTTTTTTTTCGTGTAGAACTTCATGTGATAATGTTTGATGGAAAATGTAAAGTTTCAGGCTCGAAAACTACAGCTGCCCATTTTAGTATACTAAAAATACTACTTCTCAGCTAAGTGCTATTTTTAATTTTAATTCTGTTTTTTTCTGCTGTTTGTTCGCTGACGGAGACCTCCTGCCGACACGTTGGTTGTTTTGTTGCGTTATTTTTTTCAGGTTTGACCATAATTTGACTCATTTTCTTTTTTAGTATGTTGATTTTTGTCGGTTAAAAAAATATAATATAATGACGTAGTCTTACATTACAGTTTTATTGTTTAGAATTGTCAGAAGTACAGTTTCGCTATTTAAAATATTATTTTGATGTGTTCGAATAATAAATTTAATTTTACTCGAAAGGCAGATCTGTTTTAAGCACACACCTTTAAAAATAAAAATTTTTGAAGCCCAGTATAATTCTCTTCTTCATAATATATGCCAGCTTTGCAGAATAGAATTCTAGCTTGCAAAATAGAAAACAAGACAAATTTATTTGTAATTGGACCGAATAGCGTTGTTACTATACGGGCTTTGTTGTTAACTGGTCCAAACGTATATATACTTTGAATTATTTAATTTTTCTTTTTTTTTAGTGAAAAGAGCTCACTTATACACAATCAAAACACTGGCAAAGTTACAACTTTTATAAACCATCTACACTCGAGACACGGATCTATTCTGGGTGGGTCTTGATGACATCGAACAAGAAGGTGTATTCAAGTGGGTTGACGATGGTGTGATTCTAGCAGACGATTGGAAAAACACGATTTTTCACGAAGGTGATCACGCCGTGCCAATTTGATTTGAGTACTTTTAACTTGCAGGCAGGGGTGTAGCTAGGGTTGGTGTTACCCGTTGCTGTAAACTCGTGGTGTCCGCTCCCCTCCTCTCCCCCCACTCCCACGATGGATTTCTTCTCGTTAAAATAAGTCTACAGTATAACTGTGATAAGAACAAAAACAAATTAATTGAAGGTCAGGGGGGGGGGGGTAAAAAAGAACTGAAACAACGTTAAGTTATAGTTATTTTTACTTTAAATTAAAGTTATTTAAAATAATTATTTTCCTGGTCTTCAAAGCTGCAGACCTGCCAATTAATTAATCAAAATCAATGTATTTCACCGTATCCCTTTTAATTGGTAATAGATCCTGATTAAAGCCTTGACTTTCCCATGCTGGATCGTAAATATAGTTCTCATGTCATTCTCTTCTTAATCTTCTTTCTACCGATATTCCACATTGGTCTGATTTTATAAGTGCCTTTTCAAAAGAATGTTCCACCAAGTGACAGCGTTTCTCGCGCAGAAACAACCTTAAGGCCTCTAGCTTGGTCACCACTTTGTCAAGAGTAAAGCCTTTAGTCTGCAGATACTGCTGTGTAAGATTAATTTCCGCAAGTAGATCAGCCCAAATGTAAAGGTAGCAGATAAACATGAATTCACAGACAGCATGTAAAAGAACTTTTCCAAACAAATATCCTTAAAGAGACTCCGCTCTTCATCACAGACCCTACTGATAGTTACCAGTGTGGATGGACTCAAAAATAAGTCTTTTGAAGCAATAGCACCTAAATTATGGAACAGTTTGCCACAGTCTTTGGGGGAAATTTTAAAATGATAAAAAGTCATTTTGGAGACAGTTAAGGGCACAATTTCTTTAGAGTTATGACATCAGAGCGCTTTGAGCTTGCTAGAATAGCAGGGACACAAGCGCTATATAAGTAAACAATCAATCATTATCATCATGAAAATCGTACTCATACGTTAAGAGGCAGTGCTAGTGACGAATCGGTGATAATATTATTTTTCTAATATTTCTGGGTTTCGATATATTTAGTTTAAAAAACAATTTAAATTTTAAAAATGAATTTTTACACATTTATAGGGTTAACAAAATAATTTTATACAAAATTGTCTAATATCTTTTAATAATCAATTTAATTTTTACCGATTCAATGTACTTAGTATTTTCCAACCCCATCGTATTTGGTATCAATGGAAAGATTTATTTCTCAGAATTTAGATAAATATAACTTACTGTCACTTACGAAATTTACTTCAATCGGCGTTGCATATTTGTCAAACGGTGTTTTCAGACCTAATTATAGGATCACCTCATTTCTGACTCATCAACCTTGAACTTTTCATAAGCATAGCATTTGGATTGGTTACATGGTTGGAAAATGGACGCGTGATCGATTATCCTTTTCTGAAATTTGGTTAGATCGATCAGTGTGGGCTCTGTAAATATGCAATTTTTTAATTTAGTGTCCGCCCCCTTTTAGAAAATGTCCCCCGTTGTGGTCCGCACCCCCCTCGTAGCTACGCCATAGCTTACAAGTCATATTTAAATAAACTTTTTTCCTTCAAATCAATATACATTATTTTCATTTAATGTAGAAAGCAACTCATAACTGTTTTTTTTTATTTTCTTTTTTTTTTTTGAAGATCAAATAGTAGAAATGAACATTTGCTTGGACATTATCATTATTAGGATTGGCATTTTGTTGGGAAAAGTCTTTCTAATTATTTGTCAATACATCTTAACTCAATGAAAGCTAGTGATAAAAACGGTTTAAAGGATTGTTTTCCAACCTGTTTGTGGTCTGCAACTCGGAACAAATTGTTTGATTAAGTCTCGCCCACCTTTCATTAATAACAATGCATGGACTTCTATTTTTTTTAAATCGAATTATTCTAAGCAGAAAACGTAAGTAAATATTAAATCATAACGTAAAGACAATGTCTGATCCATTCTTAAGACACTTTTATTTCCGCACCACCTGAATTGTCATCTTGCCTCCTCCTGGGAGTCAGTGCAAGCAACCCCAGGTTTGGAAAGCCTGCTATAAAAGATCGCATATTCACATGACGACCATTACTTACAGGCTTTACATGTGGCAAAAAACAATGTCATAACTGGCTATACTATTATCGTAAAGAATCAGTCAAACACTTTTAAATGGGTCTGATCAATAAATTGTTGTGTTCTTTTAATCAAAATTTTGTCATTGTAGCTAAGAATAAAAATCACATATTATTATTTTCGCTTAAATTTAAAAAAAAACCAACAGTTTTAATGTTTTATCCTAATATTTCAGATCAGCCAAATAATTTGAAAGGCATTGAGGACTGTGTCATGTACAATGCTACTTGGGCTCCATTGAATGATATCTCTTGTGGGCATATAATGAAATACTTATGTGAGGCTATCCCCTACGTGTTGTAAGAAATGTGTGATTGGCGTGTGTTGAAATTTTAATCTTACCTGGAAAATATATGATTAAAATAATATTTTCAATCACTATCTTTTTTTAAATTTTTTATTTTAATTTTTTTTTTACCTTGTTTGAAAGTTATGTCAATGTGTCCCAAGGAAAACGGGCGAAGAAAAGATCCCAAAGATCCACACACACAAAAATCATATTGAAGGAGTTGTTTGGTTTTCCCACCTGTTCGGGCTTTTAAAAAAAAAGCTGATAATTTTAAATATACTTATTAACAACTTTAAAAAATGTGGAGTGAATGAAAAATCCCATTCATGTTTGTCAACTTTGCTCGCATTTACATAAAGAGATTATACACTGCGCGTGACAAAATCTTGACCAGAAGATGAACAAAATAGCGAAAGTTTCTAAAGTAAAAAAAGAAGAAGAAAAAAAGAGAGATTAAAAACCTAACGCAATATAAAATTTTAATTTTGTAATGATTATTTTGATTTTACAAACTTTTTCGAAAATGATAAGTTAAAAAATAGACATGATTTTTTTAAATGGACAATGCATACAATGATATGGGCCTCGGGTCTTTAAATCTTAAACTAAATTTTGGTCGTTGTTGTGAGCCACCCACAATTTTTTTTAAAAAATGTTAAAAGTGCCGCCTCGGGTGAATCAACCCCTGGCACGTTTCCTATGCAAGACCAGCTCCAGCTTCATTTCCAGGTGGCGCTGCTAATTGAAGGTCCGTGAATTCTTAGAAATACTTCTTCTATTTTTTTTATGTCCTACTGGCCCAATTCCTATGCAAGACCAGATCCAGCTTCATTTCCAGATGGCGCTGCTAATTGAAGGTCCGTGAATTCTAAGAAAAACTTCTTCTATTTTTTTATGTCCTACTGGCCCAATTCCTATGCAAGACCAGATCCAGGTTCATTTCCAGATGGCGCTGCTAATTGAAGATCCGTGAATTCTAAGAAAAACGTCTGCTATTTTTTGATGTCCTACTGGCCCAATTCCTATGCAAGACCAGATTCAGCTTCATTTCCAGATGGCGCTGCTAACTGAAGGTCCGTGAATTCTAAGGGAAACTTCTTATAGTTTTTGATGTCCTAAACACAACCAAATAACCAACCTACTGCCAGGGAATAACTATAACTCTTGATCATTGACCCAATGAATAGCCGTATCCAAAAAATTTAATCATTACAGTCTTAGATTTATTACAGCTGTACAATATTACTATCAAACTATCACTGAAATAGTGAATTATATTGATTTATGTCCAACAAATTTAAATGATTGACTAAAAAATGGAAACCGTTTTTTTTTTTAAAGTGAGATGCACTTTTCACAATTTCTGATTGAAACATGTTTTTCCTTTTAACGTGGTTTTTTTAATATTGATTTGGTATTGGTTTTGCCATTGATCGTTTTCCCCATATTCCGACCATAAAATCTAGAATATTAGTGACTTTCGTCCAGTTACCTCCCTTTTGACATGTAAAAATATGAACTGCAAATAATTAGCTCCAACGATTAAGGCCCCTCAAGGCCAAGATTCAACAGAAAGATCTCCTAGTTCCAACAAGCACCTGGTTATATTAAAGATCTCTTCTTGATGTTAAAAGCACGATAAGATATCTGGATCAACAGCTTTTGCAGTATAAATTCGTTCATTACTTTCACATTTTAAAACATGATTAATTATTTTATCATGCTTTATGCATTGCAAATAAAATGAGCTTAATGGTACTAATAATCACAAACTGTTCCCCAAGAAGATTTGTGCCCCAATAAAAACAATTAAAAATGGGCAAGCTGGAAAATTAATAACGAAAACCAAACGCTTATTAATTACTAAGATTCTGAATTAATTTGAAACTATGACGGTCACCTTACGCTACCGATTTTTTTCAGTCTTAGGGCAGACATTCGAATCAAAATGTTCTTATTTACGTTCGTGGCACTAAATGCCTTGTATATTGGTAGATTCACGTATTTCATACATGTGTTTGGATGTTTGTATCATATTCAAGCTGGCGTATATTTATGTAAATGTTAAATACTGTTACGAACTGCTAGTTGCATATGTAGTTCACCAGTTTGTTTAGTCTAAGGGGTAATTAGTAACAACAACAAGGACAATAGTTCATGTGGTTCTTTATTCAACAACAAACCAAACAGCTCACAACACACCAAACAAACAGCTCACATTCTTCATTCCTTCCGCTATCTCTCTGCAACTCACCAGCTACCAAAAACCACGACAGCGAACAAAGTCATCTCTCATACCCAAAACGTCACCGATACAAACCACATAGCAAAAGCTAGACAATTGCGACCATATCTCCACATATCAATTACAAATCAAGTATACAAAACACAAACCAAAACTTACTCATTGAATAAACAGATGTTAGTCTCAGATCAAGATTTTTCTATGTTTGAAAAATTTAATATAACTTAAATTCGTAATGAGTTGTAAAATTTACATAAAATAAGTTGAACTTTAAGCGATGAACGGATGCAATTTGACAGACAATAGTTAAAGTAGGTTTCAAAAGGGGATTTTACCACTCTCTTTTTCTCTTGTTAAGAGTTATAAATAAACAATTATTATCATTACCTTTAAACAATTTCTTATTCTTTGTCATGATTAAAACGTAACATTCTGTTTCACTAAAGTGATTACCATTGATGCAGTCCAATTCAGACATTTCAAGAAAAGCAATGACGATCTGATCACTGTGGTCCCATATTCGCATGAGTGGACGGAAAGTTCAGCCGTGTCGTGTATTATGAGGTGTAGGCGGGAATTCCCGGATTGTTTTAGTGTTTTGTTTGACAAGTACAACAGACGCTGCACACCTGGTGAGTTGCGTGTACACGATAACAGGACAACATGAAATAATTCGTTGTTGGCAGCCTATTTAAGACTCACATTACATGAGTTCATACTATTAGTTCATGTACAGATAATTTCCCGGCATATTCCCATACTTGCAGCTTAATTGCTGACAAACATTGCATGCGTTCATCATACTGGCAGCTCACCTGGAGTCTAAATTTAACATACATTCGTACTGGAAGCATAAGTAAAGCTTGACCTAAAATTTAAAATCTTTTTTTTTTAAATACCTTCTTTGAAAGACCAGTTTAAACGCAATTAAAAGTAGAAAATAATTTCATATTTCTTAAAATGCATAACGCTAAGAAAGACTGTGCAGACGTGTAGATGAGCACTCTATGTAGCCCAAAGGATTCGAACTGGATGGAAACGAAAGTGAAGATATGTTTTATTTTTTTTTAATTTTTAATATATTTTCTGCACAGATTTTCTTTGCGTCTTGCATTTAAATTTTTTTTTTTAATTAATTCTACTTTTTAGTTAGTTTTAACTCGACTTTTGTTTAATACTTTTTAATATTAAATTGTAATCTTTATCGACAAAAGTAGAATTATTTACTTTTTTCAACATGAAATACTTACAAAATACCAGTTGAAGTGACTTAAATCTTTACCTAGGCATCAGTGGCGTAGCGAGCTTAACTCGCGCCCGGGGCACAATACCTTTTTAGCGCCCCCCCCCCCCCATTCGAAAACCATACAATATTATATGTAAAATATACCATTTGGCGCCCCTTTGTGAGTAGCGCCCGGGGCATGATGCCCCCCTTGCCCCCCCCCCTGCTACGCCACTGCTAGGCATAAAAATAAAATAGTATATCTGAGCTTACCAACCCAGCCTTTCAGTCAAACGCGAAGCCATTCACCAGGTGAATACTGCCCGAGAATCTTAAAATATCACGTGTGTAAACAAAAACAAACCCAAAAAAACCGCTCCATCCGAACACAAGATGGAAATGCCAGTAGAGAGAAAATCTTAAATAAAATAAGTCCGTGCTGGTAACTTAAGTAAAGCATGGGATGGCTTATGAACCAACCCACGTTTTATGTTAAATTTTAGCACATTGAGTTATTAAAAAAAATAAACTTGGAAAAACTATGGGCATGAAGTTTGGTAGGCCTTGTGTTGTGTTATTTTGTTCTTTACTTTTGTCAATGCGGTGTGTCTAGACACACGAAAATTGCTATAAACAGTTATTATATTTTAAACATTTTTAGACAATGTAGAATACACTTCTTGAAACATGGAAAGGATAATAATTACTGTTATAGTTTCATTACAGTCGAGCTTTAAATCAGGAAGCAACTGTAGTAACAATAGTCGGAGTTAAATTAAAAAGATATATAAGATATATTATGTTTAATGAGTTAGGTTTTTTTTTCAATATGTTTGTTGAACTACACCAGGCTCGTGGATTGTTCCAACGTCGTCTGTCCGAGATTTGAACCAAACTTCGCTGTACCACGCTGGAGCCTTCTGTAATACCACATCTAATTTCACAATCAAAAATCATGGTTCCCTAATTACTTGTGCATTGATGTCAACAAAAAAACAAACTTACCAGGCTGCAAGGACAGATTGTGAAGGTGAGCTTAAAGGTTACAAATTAAATGTGTAAATAAATAGTGTGTATGATTCGATTATTTTTTAAACAAAATACTGGACGTTTCTGCTAAAAGCCTACTTAAGCAGACAAAAATAAAATAATATACTGTACTATTACTATTTGTCTATGTCGTAAACTTAGGGTCCCTTATTTCTGTTGTTATTAAGTCGTTAAGGCCTTTTGAGTGACACTGACACCCCCTCCCCATGTCCGGGCGCAGTCTGTCCATCGTTGTATCGGCAGGAAGCTAGGAAACCTTCAGGGGTAAAAACCCGCCTATCGGGCTACTGTCACACGGATAATGTGCGAGTAAGTTGGGCAAACGTGTTTAGGAGCTATCGTTTAGTGTTCATGATTACAGCAGCCGTTAAAGGATCGTTGACAATAAAGGTGTTATCGATTGTTATCTAGACGACGTGCTTATGTCATCTTTCCCCATGAATGAACTCTAGCTGACTCCAAGCTTGGAACCGCATTTAGGGTGTGGCTAGCTAAAAATAGTCTCTCTTGACCTTGTTTAAAATTAAATAAAATTAATAGTCTGTTCATTAGAACTATGTATAATTATCTGGAGAACTCTGGAAAGGAAACAATTGTCTAGGGTCTCTGTATAAAGATCAGTAGAACATACTATAAAAGGAGACGAGAGTTATTTTGTAGGGGTGATTTGATTTGATCACGAGATATTTTGAGCGTGTGTTATTTTTGCTACGAGACAAGAGATTTTTGTATGTAGCTTCTTTTTCATCATTGTACCTTTTTACAACATTGTGTATTCTTCACCATTGTACCGGTACAAGCTAATTATTACTCTGTAGGTAGATAACTTTAATTATATTTATTTTTTATTTTGTAATTTATCATTAACATATTAAAATATATTAATTGTAATTAGAGATTGGTCTGGGTATCGTATTCTTTGTTATAGTATTTAACTTATGGTATCGTCTTTTGATCGGTACTGTTTTAGAATGAGGCATAAACTTAAATAAGAGATTAATTTCTCCATACGGATAACAGTATGTAGCATCGGTGATGAAAACTACAACCCCCGTTGATTGCAGGTCTCCTATCGGCAGGCGTTTCGTTCCGGTCACCAGCTAGTTCTGATGATGTGGTGTTTTACTTAGGGGCCAGTAGTACACAACACCACTTTAGAAATAAACATCACTAGGATCTACGTGGTCGACGTCTCTGTGGAAGCCTCTGCAATGAGGTGCCATTGAAAATCCCTCTGAGTCACGTTTTGCACCAGGGGTTGCGGGGGAGATCATAATAATCCGAAATAGGAAATACACCTCTTACTAAGTAGTTAGTTTTTATTTATAGGAAGCTTCCCCTTTGGCGTTCATGGGGAAGCCAAGGATGACACTTCGCGGCACCACCCCTCTGGGCGCAGGGGAAGGTTCACGAATAGGGATTCCCCCCGGGGGGGGGGGCGCATAAGATCTTTGACTTGGGTCGCTGACGTCATTTCTTATGAACGCTTTTTCGATTTACAGTGACACTGACTTTGACTGACACATACAGAGACTCTTTTGTTTACTGACACGTACTGATACTCCAACCATAAGTCTAACGCCTGCTTTCCTTTTCCAGATAAACGAGCTCACCTGTACACAGTCAAAACAGAAGCAAAGTTACAACTGTTAGAAACTTACTACAGTAGAGACACTGATGATTTCTGGGTAGGTCTTGATGACCTCCAACAGGAAGGAGTTTTCAAGTGGGTTGACGATGGTGCGGTTGTAACAGACGATTGGGAAAAGATGATATTTAGCGAAGGTAACGATAGCGTGTTTAAGAAAGTTAAAGTGTTGGTCGTATGGCGCTGCTTGGAAAAGTCGTGAGGACGTCACACGCTTTAACGCATTCAAAATTGTTTTTTTTTTTAAATATATAATTGATTAAACAATTGACTAGAATAACTGGCTAAAATAAAATAGCATTTTTTTTTATTTACAATTTACGAATATACACAACTTTATATACCATGTTCCATGTTTGGGGGGAAAAACACTTTCACGTTGATATTTTATCGTTATATATATTTCAGGTCGGCCAAGCAATGTAACAGATAACGAGGACTGTGTCATATACGATGCTACTTCGGTTGCTTTGAGTGATATCCCTTGTGGACATATAAAGAAATACGTATGCGAGGCGAGCAATGGAGACTAACGTCAGATGAAATCTTTCATTAAAAATGAAAATAAATATTAAGATTTATTTTTGTATATTTTCTCCTTTTGTTATTTTATCTTAAATGAAAGTTGTTCAATGTGTCAACATTGCCTCAATCATAATTGGTAGAAAATGTTTTTAAATAATGTATTTTTATTGTCCAATTACTTTAGTTCACTTACTGTATTAAAATGCTTTAATTTTTTTTATTAGACTTCAGTTTAAATCATTGAATGTCTTATACTTAACAATCGTCGTCATTCCTCAAATGGTGAGCAACCCAGTGTTTCAAGCATGTTGCCAACACTTGGGGTGTTTCTGTAGCGGTTCAGGATTCCCGTCGCTGGACCGCCTTCAACCTGTCGATGATTTTCTAGGTGAATGGGTCCCAGACTGCGTACTCTAAAAGCTGTCGGACAAAGGCTTTATATACGTTTTCTTTCACACTGGAGTTGCCGATCTTCAAATTTCACCTTAGACTTCAGATTTCTTGTTTGCCCGTTGCACACATTGTTAATGTGCTCGTCCCAACGGACATCTCTTTCAATGGTAACACCGAAGTACCTTACGGAGGAAACTGGCTCCAGGATATGGCCAAGCGAATCGTAAGAGTGGTGTAGAGGAATTCTACTTCTGGAGACTGATAGCGTCTGGCACTTGACGGGCTTAAAGTCCATGTCCCAGCTCAGCTCCCACTTGGCTAACCGATGGAGGTCCTATTGTAGCTGGTCCTGGCCAGGACTGTTGACCATCGTCCTAGTTACCGCCGATTGTCTGCGAACAGTCTTGCTTGTGAGGTCAGCTTCTAGGGCAGGTCAATACTTACTCTCTTCATGCTATAGTCTGAACTCTAAGGAGATACTTGTACCGGTAGCTTGTCTATGGGTCCGTATTCGAAAATGTGTGCAAAAGAAATTTTTTCAAGTAGAATTTTTCGACAGAAGTTTGTCCGAACAGAAATTTGCTGTGTGTGTGTATTGGGGGGGGGGGGGTGGATTTGGGAGTTTGTTAGTCAAAGGACTCAACTGTTTTTGTTGTCTCTTATATTATGCTTAGTGCAGAGAACATGTTGTTAAATTATTTGATTCACACCACTGCACTACCCCCAGAGTCTGGTGGTAAAGCAAAAATGTTAAATGCTTTTTATATATATTTATATTGAATTTAAATACTCTAGAGAAGTTGAAAATGTCTACGAAAGACAGGATTTAAAGAATAAATGAAATAAAAATCTTCCAAAATATCAAAGAATTTAACGATATACCTTCTCAATCCTCTTAAAGCCCTAATTACTAGAAGTCCTTCTCCAACTGACTGAAGCCATGTGGACAATTACTATTTCTGATCATGTTGTCCCGTCAATGAAATGAAGCAAAACAATATTTTCTAAAAATTATTGTTTGTCTGTGGACCTGTGATAGACTGTTTCCGAGCTGGTGCAGTCCCATGACCAGACGCCGGGAGCCTCTGAACCATATTACAGCTATATGTACACCACGCAGGTGGTCAAAAGGACAATGAAAGAACCTGGAGGCTCGTAACAACATTTGCTCTAACTTGAACCATCGATAGGAGTAGAGATATCAGCGTCAGTTAACAGTCGGCAGTTCTAAAATTAAAAGTTTTAAGTCCCACTCCTCATTTCATAAGAAAATTGGGATGCCCCTCACAAAACATACCAGCATTAACCAGGTGCTACATTTGGAGTTCATGTCAGACGTGTGTGGAGGGGGGTCAGTGCCCTATGCAGAAGTTTTATAAATCCCGACTACCCTTTGGATCGCAATTTGAGAATCACTAAGACATCGGATTATGTTTGAGCGATAGGACAGATAAGTATCAGTACAAATGTTTACATTGTTGTAACGTAGTTTGTTGCGGATGTAGAACTCTTGCCTGGTTGCGTTTACTTGGTCTTGACATTATTAGTGCCCGTGGTAAATGTAAAAGGATTATAGTGAGTCTCCCGCCCCCCCCCCCTTTTTCTTTTCTTTTCTTTTTTTTTTAATAACTAAATTACTAACTAGTATTAGGAAGAAGAAAAATACTAAAATCATTCAAACTGAAAGTAAACTTAATATTTGAAAAGGATTTATGGAACTGTCAGGAAATTGTAGGACATTTCAATTATGTGAGTCATCAAGTTCTAAAAGACATAACTTATAATCAAACTAAGTACAGCATGCGCTTAGTACTGAAACTCTCAAGTCCTGAACGCGTCGTGCGTTCCTCAAATATTCATAACTACAACCGCCACTTGGTCTCGGTCGTGAGAAGGGAGATATGTTGGGCAGTTGTTGCAAATAGATCTCTTCCGGGGAAGAAACATTATTCATTGTTGACCATTATTTTTCCCGTTCGTAACTGATTTTAAGTGACAATTTTTTAATTTTTTTTTTAAAGGGTATGAAAAGGGTAGGCGTGTTTGAGGGCAGTATATTCCCGATCATGTTGCAGTATGGAACAAGGACAAGATTCCAGTGTCATATGCAGTCAAGATGAATGATATTGATAGAGTAGGAATACGATATTTTGAGAATTAGAGGAAAGTAAAATGAGTAACAATAATAACATCGCTGCTTGAACGGATTTGCAAAATCTGTAACATCTATTTTGCATCACAAGACGTGTTGAAAAAGCATGTTCAACAGCACCGACAATGCCCTCTTTAGCATAAGAATGAGCACCTGCTGCTCAACAAAAAAGGTTTCGACTAATGCGTATAGCTGCACGGAGACAGAAAGAGGCTATGGCAATTATTGCTCAATGCTTCTATTTTAAGTGCTGAATGATTAGATGAGGATGATGTTGACTTGTCTGGTATATCAGTTCCGCAGGATGAAAATGATAAATCAGCTACTATAGACTATGCCCATCAGGGGCGTCTTTTCAGTGGGGGTGGGGGGGGGTCAAATGCTTCCCTGCCCTACACAAATAATGTCCCTGGTGTCCATTTTTACCATAGATCATCACCTGGCAACTCCATGGGCAGATGATAGCAGCTAGAAACTATACTATAATTGTCAGCTTTACTGACAATAATCATATTTATACCACAAACAGTGATATTTAGTCTCTTACAACATTTTTATTGATTATTCATTATAAAATTTAAGTGTAAAAACTTTTTAACTTGTTGATTAACAAGCTAAAGATGTAATAAAATGTTTTTCCTACAATTTTTGTATCATTAAAATAGATCAGCACAAAGTAAAATGTATTTATAAATTGATTTATATTAAATATCTTTTCTTTTGTTTTAAGGGGGTTGGTTTAGAAAATGTTGACATAATTAAATGGGGGGGGGGGGGTCATCGAAAGTTTGACAGTTGTTGACAAGAAGGAGGGGGGGGTCCAAAATTGCGTACAAATTGTTGACGTAATTAATCGACGACCCCAAAGGGGTAAAAATGTACCAAAATAGCGGGATTTTATTTATGGATGGCTCCTTATTATTTTTACTTGTGCTGTTGTCTTTGATTTTGATCAATTGAAATATTGCCGTCTGTAGAATTTTTTTAAAAAGATGATAATATTAATGAACATTTTAATGGACATTAGCCTTTATTCCTTCCCATTACTTAAGATTATATCACGCTGTGACACTATTACGTTTGTGTTATTGCCTTCCAGTTCCAGTAGGTTTGGGAGCCTCTGTGACCCTTGTCATCGAGGTGGACTGGCCCTCAAGGACACCGGGAAATATCCCTGTGGGCAGGTGACATTTTGGACGCTTTTGTATTACAATAATAATGTGAAATTCATAATGATTATTAATACTTGCGTATTAAATCTCCGTTTGCAGTTTATTTTTAATAAATAAGAATATTAATCAAAGATTAATTTTTTTTAATTAGTTCATGAGCGATCCATACGTATTTCAAATTGCACATATCTACGGTAAAAGGTGTCTTTGAAACTATTTTCTTGCCAAAACTGCTAGCTATGCTAAAGGAAACATAAAAACATTTATTTAGTGCATATACGCCTTTACTGAATATTTATTGTAAAATAGATTTTCAATTTATCGTGTGGGTTATGACTGTCTAACTGTAAGGCAGTAAGTGTGATCTGTGACCTTCTTTGAAAACAAAGTCCCCACCCCAAATAGGATAGGAAAATTGAAGTCGGATTGGGCTTCTTTTACTTTTGATTTTTGATCCAGGCCGCTTGGATACTCCAGTCTACCACTGCTTTTCATCCATGAACCACCTCACTCTCACTCAGATATACATTTTATTGTTAACAATAGAAGGCTAAATATGGTAATTCCAGATGATTGCATTTGATAAATGCCACAACCATAGGGATATACATTTCTGAATGACTTAAATAGATTGTCACGTGCTTTTTGGTAAAAAGATTTATTTGTAAACAATCATCATCACCTTTGACCCACGTCTTCAATTTTAGCCAATCCCACGAGTCAATGTGATTTAGCCCGGAACTAGAAACGCGGGAAGCTTCAGTAGAAATATTGTCGTCAGGTGTTCTGAAGAATCAAGATTTACAACGGCGGTTGTAAGTTGAGAAACCAGTGATTTGTAAAAGAAACGATCTGGCTAATTCAGCATATGCTGGATTCTCTATGGGTTTTGGCATGGAGGAAAGCTCTATGGAAAACTTTCAAAAGATTGAAAAGATCGGAGAAGGAACTTATGGGGTTGTTTACAAAGCTCGCGAGAAAGGGTCAGGCAAACATGTTGCTTTGAAAAAAATTCGTCTAGACGCGTAAGTCAGTTGGTTACTTTTCTTTTTCATGGCTAAGTCTAAATTTTCACATTTCTTTGTTCACAACTGTTTTCAAAATATGGTTATTGCACGCTACTGGTCCCTCTGTCGCTCACCCGAACCCTAAATCTATCATAAACAAAGGGAAGTGACTCCCAATAAGGGGACCACAACAGCACATTAGCCCAAAATATTACTATACAAATTGCAAATATTTGTTCTAGTAAGAAGTTAGGACATGTTTGTGGACTTTTTTTCTGAAACGGATAATTCAAATAATTGTTATTTATTTTTTTTTTTAATTGCTAGTGCAGCAATGCCAAAATCAATGCATCCACATCATTTTCATCTAATCACTAATGATATGGTCCTTCCACTTGATATTAACCCTCTTGAGACTGAGCCTTTTCGGGGTGTATGTGCCAAAAAGACGGAGCACTTTTTACGAGCTTGGCACTCGCATTGCAAAAAAAATTATAGAAAATAAACTAAGGTAAATTATGAGAGATCTATCCGCGTCTTTTACCATGGCCGCCATCTTGGTTGCCCCGACCCGCGAACTTTTACGTGTTCACAGGTCGGGACAACCAAGATGGCGGCCGTGGAAAAATAAAATAACTCATGTTTTTGCTAAATCTAAAATTACGAATAAAAAGTTTTTAAAAATGAAAAAATGATCTAAATCTATCCCTCACCCTAACCTGAACCCTAAATTCCTCCCTAACAGGGTTTTGACACTCACCCTAACACTAACAGGGTTTTGACCCTCACCCTAACAGGGTTTTGACCCTCTCCCTAACAGGGTTTTGACCCTATCGGAACCAGCGTTCTCCTTGACACTCTCCTTAGCCTAATGTTTCGCTGGGTTTTGACCCTGATAAGTAGGAAAATTTAAAAAAAACAAAGAAAAGTGGCCAAAATTAATTATAAAATAAAGAAGTAATGAAAACCCAACTTACATTTTCATGAAATACACTTTACACACTTTTTTCCAGATTCCAACGAAAAGAATATCCAAAAATTAATGAAACACAGCGTGGTCAACCTCTAAGATTATCTTAAAAAATGGCGCCAACCAATGAAATTTAATAGGCCAACCAATGAAATTTTAAAAATTATAATTAATCAACCAATAAAATTTGCCACCGTCATATTAATGAAAATGTAACTCTATTAAGGGGAGTGAATCCACGCAAATGACGTCATGGATAAACAACTCAGAATCAGCCTAAACGATTTCCTTACTTAATCTATGTAAAACTATTACTATTATATATATTCCTGTAGGAAATTGAATGAACTAATAGAATCTCTATGAATCAAACTGAAATATCAACATTTATGCAAATGAGCTACCCCAATTTGCATAATTTATGCGTGTAATTTTTTTTTAAACTTAGAACAAACATGACTTACTTACTTGTATCAATCCTGTGAATTTTTTGATAGATGAAGCCTGAATAAGTCCTAACACTTATGTTTTTGGGAAACAAGGCTCATGGAGGCCCTTCAGACACCCCCGTCACATGGTTCTACGCCTTTTCCAGACCTCACCCCTATTTTTCAGTTGTTTCAGACACTCACTATAACAGCCCCAATCCCCTCCATTTATGACCTAGGGACCTTCTCTTAAGCTGGATGTTACTAAGAAAGTTGTCTGCATATCTATTGGTCCCTCTCATAAACATTTGAGTGTTATTTAGTGTAAAAAATAGCATAAAGTACTCACATGGGGTGCTTATGTCTTATTTATAGGACCTTTGCTGTCTAAAAATACTGAGGGGTCATCTCTGTCCAGTTGAGGACCCCTAATACTAAACCAAGAGTTCACAACATTATCATTACCCTCAATGTGAAAGTCTTCATTAATTTCCTGATTGTTTTCATCAGTTTCAGTCTCAGATTCACTGCTAGAATATCAAAATCACTAAGCACAGTTTGATCAGAGTCACTGTCAGACATGTTCGAATTTCACGATGTAACTACACACACCAAAAAAAATTCCTGCACACAAATAAATTTAGTTCACCATCAAATAACACCGTCATTACAACGCCAAGCCAGCCATTCACGAGGCTCGATTTATCGGGCCGATGGCTCGGACTTTTGTCTTTCTCGCTAGTGCACCTATCGGCCCTTACGTCTCCAGAGGGTTAAAATATTTATAATTATATTATATTACTACTAACACTAACTGTATTAGGGGCCTACTTGTGGTGTAAGTGGCATACTCATTATACACTAGGCTAAGGTGGGCCAAAAAGGGAGATGGTGAATCTGGTGATGGTTGTGTGTAGACCATAGACAAGTATAGACAGGACATAGAGTAAAATATGATTTAATCCTCCTATTTTTTATTCAGTTTAATTCTGATTCATTGAATGTCTTATACTTAACATTTCATATTTGGCATCAGTTTTCTCATCATCATATCTCATGACTTTGGACCATAGTGATAAGTATGACCTATTTGTATCCATCCATCTGCCTCAGATCTGGCATCCTTAATAACCTTTTACTACCCGCAGTCTTCACTATATTATAGTGATATTCTTTTTCCCTCTTACTTTTTTAATAAAAACCTTTACCATTTCCTGTCAGCCTCATATCCAAGATTTTCAGATTTCATGATATGCTTCAGTTTCCACAATTAAAAATAAATTCCTGTCAATCTCACTTTTACTATCTTAGATGAATTATTTATTGTTGTTCATTGTGATTATTCACTAGGTTTTTTTTGTTGTCTTTCTTCATGTTTTCCCTACCATGTGTGCTACACTTCTTATTGAACTGAGCATACTTGCCTTGTAGACAGTTTGATCTCCTCTATGGGGCTTGGTATGTTCAAGCTGTGTCTTTCTGTGTAAATCAGAGGCTCCAAAACTGTCAGGGTTTCATTTCGGACGGCACAAAGTGAAAATACATTCAATATTTTCCAGTGCACTTCTAATCTTGGGAAAGCCTTGATGCACTAAGGGTCCTGTGACTCCAAAAGTTTTGAGAACTTTAGTTGTACATCTTTACCTTTGTAAAGCAAACTGCAGATGGTGACTCCAAGGAATGTGAACTCCTAAACATCTGTCTGTTGTGGAAGATGTTTCTTTTAGGGCAATAGCATATTCTTCATTAGGACGATCAGTCCAAAATACGACTGAGTAATGGATACTTTATTATTATGTGATTTAATAATTACATAGACCTAATGCATATATTTATTTGCTTTTAAGGATTATATTAAATATACAATTAATATTTGTCTTAGTGAAAGTGAGGGTGTCCCTAGTACAGCAATCAGGGAGATTTCTCTGCTAAAAGAACTTGAACATCCAAATGTTGTTAGGTAAGTAGGATTTCAATTATGTTCACCTTCACTATTTACTTAATGCTTTTTTTTTTTCTCTTTGCATTACAGCAGTTTTCAAACTGTATTATTTTGAAACATACTTAAAGAAATTACATTTTTGTCATGCTTGTAAAATAATTAAAACTTTGTTGGTTTTTTTTTAAAGATTTTTTATATGTTACATACACGAACAATATAGCGTCTGACTATTTATTAACCAGATGACATTTTAAATAATAATGTCTTAATTTTTTTCAATTTATTTATTTCAGACTTCTAGATGTGATTCATTGTGATATGAAATTATATCTTGTATTTGAATACCTCACTAAAGATCTGAAAAAATATATGGATTCCTTTCCAAGCAATGAACATATCAATCCAGCACTCATAAAGGTTCTTCACCATTTTTTCCAGCATAATTTATGTTATGTAAAAATTTTTTTAGATGAAATTTTTATTACTATTAGTATTAGCACTTTACAAAATACTGTTATTCATCAAGTTACTTTTGTACAATTTTTTTTTTTTCGTCTTTGAATGCCAATGATCTTTCTTCATCATGGGCGGAATGATTACCTTTTCTGTTCTTTTTACAAAAAATATTAACAATGATAGCATAATGTTGGATTGTTGAGATATGATCTCTTATTTTTTTCTGGAAAAGGTATTTCATATTCTGGTATTACTAAACATTATCTCAATTTGATGTTATTGTGACCATATATTTCAGAGCTACATGTACCAGTTGCTCAATGGGATTTCATACTGCCACTCACACAGAGTACTTCACAGAGACTTGAAGCCTCAAAACTTACTTATAGACATGGAAGGCAATATCAAATTGGCAGACTTTGGACTTGCAAGGGCTTTTGGGGTGCCAGTCAGAACTTACACACACGAGGTACCTTAATAGCTTTATATTGTGTTTATTTAACATATAATTTATAAATAGAAGACATGGCCCCTAAGGAAGAATAGCCAAGGCTATCAAGCAGCTTAAATTTGGGAAAGCATCTGCACCTGATAACATTACAACTAAGATGATGAGAGAAGATATAGATATAATAGTCAATATGCAAAAGAGAGTTTTGAAAAGATTAGAAATAAAGATACCTCATCCAGATGTCAAAGAACTGCAAATTACAACGGAATTACACTGCTGTCAGCCCCAGTAAATGGATTTATCAGTATTATTCTGAATAGAATGAAGGACCAGGGGACTATGAGATCCACAGGCTTTTTTCCTCCCAAACAGATCATGCACGGACCAAATTGTAACACTATGCATCATTGTAGAACAGTGCGTCAAATGAAATCCCCCTGTATCTAATTTCTCCTGCATTATGAGGTGCCAGGATCATTCAGATTTATTATGAAGAAATGACATACAGGGTTGTTCAAGATCTCTCAAGATTTTCAAAAGGTGTAGTGAACACTGAAAACCTTATTTTTGGAACACTTTTTGCAAAAGTATACATTACATTTTAATGTTTTCTTTAATTACTCATTTGTATTATTTGTTTTACATGTAATTTATAAAAATCTTAACATTGAAAATATTCCAAGTTATGTGTTGGTGCCATTTAGGATGGACCCATGTTTTTAAAAAAAAAAAGATACTGAAAGATTAATATAATTAACTTATAATGTTTTGTTGTGTGTTCATAGGTTGTGACTCTATGGTACAGAGCACCTGAAATATTGCTGGGCAGCAGATTCTATTCGACCCCAGTTGATGTGTGGAGTCTGGGCTGTATATTTGTTGAGATGGTAAGCAATGAGCTCATTTTTAAATTCTGTGGCCTGCTGGTTTATATTAAATACCAATAAGTTTATTTCATTTTCCCAAGAGAATGATTTTAAAAGAATTTAATAAGCCTTCAAATAGGATCTCAATTGGCAGAGGGATTAATAGTCTTAAGTTAATCACTTAATGATGGAAATAGCATTATACAATGCTCAAGATGCCTTACATAGTCTATTATTAAGAAGCCACAATGCCTCTGTTGATGATGGTAGTGGAAATCTCTTAATTTCTTTGGATTCAGCATTGAAAGAAGAAATTGATTCTTCTCAATGCTTTGTTCTAGGAATGCTTACAACAAAGCTAATATCTATGCCTTAGGTTCCAATACAATTTACCAGACCAGTTCCTGTACTTTGTGCATTTGCTTTTGGTCACTGTATAACTGTAACACAGTTTTTCTAGTTTAAACATTTCTCCCAAAATGTGTATTACAATAATTTGTGAATTTGGTTAACAATAAAAAAAATATTACCCTAAAAATGGAGAACTTATTGAGAAATGTATGCATATCAGAGTTTATAAAGGTCCAAAAGTGATGAATGTTTAGATGAAGCACTTAGAATTCTAAATACATGCCATACCTAGTAACTTTTAAAAAGTAATCTGTTTTGAGTGAATTTCTTTTTAACGGTATTTTTAATTTTTTGGTTTATTTTTTATATATTCCAGGTTAGAAGACAAGCTCTGTTTCCAGGTGATTCTGAAATTGACCAGCTCTTCAGAATTTTTAGAACATTGGGTAAGATCTCTCTGTCTCAAAAACTATTGTTAGAAGCTCTCCATCCTATAGATTTATGTTGTTTCTTCTACTTGGGTAACTTCCTATAGCAGACCAGTATTAAATTCATTGGCATTCATTTCTTTTGTTTGGGATGTTTGCCCTAAATTAGTTTGTTATTCAAAAGATAAACCTTTACTGAAAGTGAAAATTTTCCTTTAAGAATAGTTAATGTACACTGCAGCAAGTAGTAAGGATGAAAGCAACAGTGGTAGTAAACATAAAATCAGGAAATAAAATAAAAAGAAGACTCATCAAGAGAGAGAAATATTACATGAAGATAAAAGACGAAAAGAATGGATATCAAGCAAGACCTCAAATGTGTGAAAGTCATGATGGAGAATTAATTACAGAAAATAGATAAGTACTGGAGAGGTGCGCTGAATATTTTGAGAAAATATTAAATGTAGATAATGGACAGACCCAACTTTTGAAAAAACTATAGAAGCAATCAATTCTATGAAAAGCCACTAGAGAAGTCCTCATCAAAGCAGAACTTATGGAGGAAGAGAACTATACACTCAGACGCACAAACTTACAACTAAAATTTGGTTAGAAGAGAAAATTCCAATATAATGGGAAACAGTACTCCCAACATACAAGATAGGTTCCAAACTTCAATGTGCAGACTACATAGAAATTTCCCTATTACATGTTACATACATATTACGGACATTACTAATTGGCAAAAGACTCAACTGTACAATGAACAAAACCAAGGTGACTACCAATGTGGATTCAGACAAAACAGATGGAAGACTTAAAAGATTTTCACCATCTGATGCCATTTGGAGGAAAAGAATATGAATATAATGTCCCAGTGCATCAACACTATGTGAATATAAAATGTCCTGTGACAGCACCATAAAATATCTTTACGAGACACCCAGTCAAGACTGATACTGATACATGTAACATTAAACAACTCAAAAAGCAAAACCAGTGTTCATGGAGAATATTCAAAGGAATTTCAAATTAGACAAGCATGGAATCAAAGCATGGAAATAGTAAAGAATCGGGTCTGAGTGGAAGGAAGCAGTGAGGCATGCCTAACTACTACATGGGCTGTAACACCACAGGGATGGATTAGAAAGCAAAAAAAGACAGGTTGTTGTTTTCTAATGAATCTCAACAGCTATTTATTTAGTCTTTCTTTTCAATCAGGTACTCCAGAAGAAACAACATGGCCAGGTGTTACCAGTCTCCCAGATTATAAATCCTCATTTCCCAAGTGGCCAGTAAAAGACGCAGGGTCACTGGCACCAGGGCTTTGCCCAGAAGGCATGGAATTGTTGCAGGTATTTTTTTTTTTTCAACTAAAAATATGAACAACATATTTTATGTTTCCTCTTCATCAAATTTATGGGCCAGAATAAATTTGGGCTATGCTCCTTAAAGCCTGACACAAACTCAATCACATAACTAGAAGTCAGTAACTTTCTTTTCTGCAGTCTGCTTACTTTTTATTACTTTTTTTTAATGAACAGAACTTTCATATTTAGTTTTCACTAAATGATATAAAATTTTATCATTCTGCAAAGACAATACTGTTTCACAACATTCTATTCTCTTTAAAATCAGTGGAAGAAAGAAAAAATGGGTTAACCCAAATTTTATTTTAATTTGAATCAACAGAAAATGCTGACTTATGAGCCAAGCAAACGAATCTCTGCAAAACTTGCCCTCCAGCACCCTTACTTCATTGGGGTATGCAGACAGACACCAGGTGGTGACACCAAGTAGCAGGTGTTTCAAAACTCTCATTGTCAAACCAGGTGTATAATGGCTGACATCATTGCCACGCCGTTTGCTCTCAGCAAATCCCATTTTGGTTGTGACAACGAAAGACATTTAAAACAGTTGTGCTCATTTACTTTTGGGGCAATGTTCTGTTATTTTAATTGCACTGCAAATTTGTGCACAGTATTGAACATTTTGTGCCACTGGCTTCCTTTATTATCTGCTGTTATTAAAGGTGCTGTGGTCACATACAGGGTGCTGAAACTTGTAAATTTTAAATGGCAAAATGTGTTTTATTATTACAATACACCATAAGTGTCTTGTATCCAACCAGTTTGCATAAAAGTTAATTGGCGCAGTATACACCATGTGTAAATTTCATCAATGGCGAAGCATTACATTTTTTAAATTTATAATTGTATGCATAATGTAGTGATTTAAAAAAGTTAGATTTGCTCAATAAAACTTAATTTCTAGTCTGATGGGAGTGTAGCCTTAAGTATTTTAATACAATTATTTATTTTTAATCTTTAATTTATTCTGAAATGTCTAATATTTCATAATTATAAAAAAAAAAATTGTTGCAAATTATGGGCCTCAGTTTATTGTAAGCCATACATTAAATTTTTATAACAGTTTAAACAAACTGTATTGTTCCAGCCTTATATTACATGAGGTCATATTTTGGCTTACAAGACGGGGAGGGGGAGGGGATTTTTACATGAAAACATAGGCTAGTGTGCTTTATCTATTGGAGGTGAAGTGGCGGAAACAAACCCTGTATAAAATGTGTATTGATGGGAGTGCCTTAATTTTTTTTAAATACCTGGTATGTCTGATATTCTGTATGAGGTCATTTATATTAACTTACATAATTGTGCATTTAGGATAGGGTCTTAACAACCCTTTTTATAATTGTGATCTTAGTCTTAACCACAATATTGCAACAACAAACAAAATGACATGCACATTTTTGTCTGTTTTGGTTAGATCATTTACTCCTATATATAGTCATAGAGGATATCTTAGGAGAATGTATATGGATTTTCCATAATGTCTTATAACTAGTTTAAGTGTGCTGATCTGGTTTTTAAAAAAAATATCCAGCTGACTTAACTGATTCTGTAGGTCTTTGCCAGACCATCTTCCATGACATTTAAAAAAATTGTATTTGTTAGACACCAAACTGAAAATAAGTTTGCCTAGACATGTACCAGCTTGATGGATCCTTTGTAAATTTGTAATTACATTCTTTTCATTAACGTTAATGAAGACCAACTGCCATTGCTGTGCCTAGAATGGGTTGTCTGCATGATCCACCTGCGTCTGTAGTGCTTTTTCTCATATATTTTGGGTTCATAACCTGTCTCATATTTGTTTGACATAGCATAGACCAGGCTTATTACTGCAATAAGTGACAGTGCAAGTTTTAGATGCTTCTTTTAAACATGTCAAACATTACTGCCCACCATTGTGTTTCAAAAAGGTGTTTGAATTGATTATCAATTTAATTACCACCTTTTATTTATGTCATCTTAATGGAGTAAGAACTAAATCTTAAATTATAGTTCTTGATGTTATCAAATATATCATGTATTCCATTACAAATTGTTGAATATTTATCTATTTGGAGAGCTCTGGTAATGTCTAGAGACATCAGAGTTTGTAAATTTCTCATGGATAATTATATTCCATCAGATAAAAGTTTGAATGTACATTCACTAACCACATGAAAGTCTTTTATAAATTGCAGTTAAGTGCATTCCATAATACATAATTTTTTTAAAAAAAAGCTTTTCGTTGTGTTCACCTTTAAAATGTTTTCTTGGAATAAGTTCATAATTTGAGTCCCCTGGTACATTATTTATAGTGGGGGGGGGGGGGGGGGGGGTTTAAATTTCTACAATGATAATCGTGAATCTCTGACAGTCAAATATCAGTAAATATCTGGGTTTTTTTTTAAGACTTCATGGTCATTATGTTGCCTTGTGTTTTCGCATATGTACTATTAAAAACTGTACTCTGTAATAGTACTATTAGTATTACAGTAATATTTAGTCCACTATATATATTCTATGTGCGGGGAGGTTCCCCATCATCATCCCCTGGATACGCCAGTGGTTTCTTAAATCGTTTGATTCGAGGCACCCATTCCTAATTTAGGTTTTCACCAGGCGCCCTTTGTGAAATTCTAACAAGTACAATTCAGCTAAAAAAAATAGGTCACTGAGCTTCATCTAGTAACTGTAAACGGTAGTTGCAAGTGTTTTTGCACCAAGAAATAAGATGAGAAGTGTGTAATATTTCGTTGTGACCCTGTGAGGAAGCCAAGCATGACATGGCCATGCCAAGGAAAAGTGCCACCTGGGACAAAAAATGGTGCCACTAACCAAATACAGAAAAAGTGTTGAAGCTTCACCAACCAAACCCCCCCCCCCCCCCCCCTCCCGAGGCGCGCTTGTCTTTCTAAACATAAATGGCATCATATATTTCAATTCATTATTAAAGTCCTATCTAAAGATGATTTTGGTTCGTCTGTGCCCCATTCTCATGGTTATGCATCGAGGGCGACCTGGCGTATATTATGGGAACACCAGGACTGGCCAAATAGTCTGTGGTGTAAAAATCTGGGACACAACTTTTCTTTTTTTGGGAAGAATATATTGAAAGTTTGTGCTCATTCATTGTGTGGAGTGTCATAAAATATGCATGCAACAGGAAAGGGGGGGGGGGGGGGGTGAAAATTTGAATTTTTCCTTAATGGAAACTAAATGGATGGCCATTACAGGGTAAGATTGTTTTTTTCATATTAGATTTAGATCAATATTTGTTTATCTTCTGTCATGATGCTAAATGTACCACAATAAAAGAAGTTTCTGGGGTTTTTTACAATACTATTGGTATACATTATCTTATCTTAATTTATACTGGTGGCATACATTTATCTAATCAATAAAACAGATTAAATGAATATCGAGATACTTTTTTAAAAGCCGATTATGACAAAAATTTCATGATGATTTATATTAAATTTTTTAAGCCACTTCTGCTTTACTCAATTTGGATTTTGTTAGCATTTAAAGGCAATACTCTCTTGTGGTAATGGTAATAAAATCTTTTCAGCGCTGTAATTGTAGAGAAATGAAAGTGCAGGAAGGCATCATAGGTCCATGACTCACAATGTATCAGTAGTCAAGTTAGATTGGATCCCTACAAGTTTATTTTACTTTAGCATAACACAACCTCATTTTAAAATCAACTCTGAGACAATGAAATTACTACAAAAATATTATTAAATTAAATTAGTTTAAAAATAGTTTTCTGGAACATAATTGCGTGATAATTTCATATACTGCAATCTCCTATTAAAAACTATGACTCCCATCCATTTGCAGATGAAAAGATAAAGTGTTTGAGACACACGCCCTACCACCTCCCTCCCCTCACCAGTTTGTTTGTTTTTTTTTTAAATCAATTCCAGGACATTTTTAAAAAGTAATTGTTAAAATAATTATTTTAATATGTAATTATTTTAAAAAAGTAACAAATTGGAGATATCAAAGTACGTAGTTAATTTATTTGTACACCATTATTTGAAATGAAATTAAATCAAATCTCTAGTACAATCTAAAGAGAGCTAGCATAGCCTAGAGCTTCAGACAGATATTTTTATCACTTGCCTGGCTGGTGCCAACGTGAACATTTTTTTTTTTTTAAATACATAGCAGATGATGTGCAACATTAAAATCAACAAAATAAAAGAACAGATTGCTGCCTTGGAAAACCAAATGAAAACAGAGCAAAGCTCAAAGTGTGGTGTGTTGACATGGATGCCTAGATAGAATGCACATTGATTAAAATGAGTAGGCTCTGTAAAGACCGAGTCTCCTATTTGTACCATTTTCTGAAGGCTTATTAAAAAGTATAAAAAGGAGGCATTTAGTATGGCTCACAGAATTTGAATATTTATTGTAGAATTTCACACAGCAGTGTTTCTCCACATGGTGATCTGTGAATTATTATTGATAGGTATTACAAGAAGAAAAAATATTAAACCAACCAAAAACTGTAATTTTGAATGAGACAAAGTAGGGAAATTTAAATCACTAAAAAAGACTCAAGTAATTATTAAATGGTGTGTTTTGATCAATTAAAAAAGTGCAGTGGCTGAAATATTTATATAGGAACCCTCCCATTCTGAATAATACTAGATAGAGTGAAAAAAAGAGACAAGTAATGTAAATCATGTGATAAGTTTGTGTCCAAATATAAGCAGTAATTTGTAAAAATTAAATATAATTGTATTTATCTTATCCGGATAGTAAATGTGGAAAATGTTTTATTTTACGAGGTATTGTTCCATCTCATTTTCAAGGCTGTGGTAAACTATTAACATAAAAAAATTACTTGCTCAACAGAAAAGAAGCTCATAACTCAGACAGCATTTTTAATTGGTTGAAAAGTCAATACTGATCATATCCCAGTTTTGGTCATATTAAAGTGTTATACATAATAAATATATTAATAGTACCAAACAAATTTTTAAAAATAAAAATAGAAATACAGGGGTTTTTTTTCTTTCTTTCATTAAGGCAGACTATTGCATAATTAGTAAATAAAGATAAAATACTGAAATGACAGCTTGCCTGGTTAAAATCAAAATAAAACTTTCAAACTTTATTTTTTTTAAACTAAATATTTGGACAAAACAATGCATGCTGACAAGCAACAATCACAACAAATATGCCAAAACAACTGCAGCAAAAAGTTACTTTTAAAGATCATATGAAAAGAAATGTGAAAAATTGCACTGTTATGATATTGTTGGCACAATCAGAATAAATACAAGCAGAACCAACTCATCCAACTCATCACACAAACAGCATTAACAAATTTGTACAACGGGAACAAAAAGCCCAGTGATCCTCCCAAAGCAGAGTTGTCTGCCACTACTAGACTTTTCTTTACAGGTACATTAAAATTATGGCATGTATCTGTTTAAAATAAAAGATTTTAATTACTGTAGCATAATTTCTAACTGAACACCTTTTAAAATGCAAACATAAAATTACATGTTCAAGCAACTTAGAGAGAATGTCCTTAATAACTAATGTAATGCCATAAAACTTACTTTACACAAAAAACAAAACAATTTAATAGTTCCTTCCACATTTTAGTATGTAGAATAACAATAAACCTATTTTGTATGTTATTAAAATAAGATATAAAAAAATAACATATATATACATATTTTTTTTTTAAAGTTGTAATATTTTAAAATTAGAAAGCAAAGTAGTTCAATTCATTCTCTCCAACAATTTAAAGGTATGAAACCTTGCACTGAATGGTTAAACTTGTAGCAGAGAAAGAAATTTTTAAATATTTTATTCTATGTTCTCCCATTAAGTCAGTGTTATTGGTGCCTAACGAAGAATGAATGTCCTTATTCCCTTGTACCCACTATGGCATTTCTTGCGTTTATATATTTTATATTTTCACATTATTTAAACTAAACTGCTTTCTAAAAAAATAATAATAAGTTTGAACAAGAGTGTTAATACCTATTGTTAGGTGAACATAATTAAACAAAAAGGTATGACATGTGACAACATTTCAAAATAACAGCAAGAGATTCACATTTTTATACCATGATTTTTAAAGAACATCCTTTACTAGGATATAAACAATTGATCTGGTCACAAACATATGCTACCATACTTTTGATAAATAAAGCAACAATCCATGGCAGCCAAGTAAGAAAAAGTTGAAACTGCTCCACCCATTACTTTTTGTACTACTCTCACCTGGCTGATTACTTTTGAACATATCTACTGAAAATCTCATTTGTTCTCACAGTTTAAAAACAAATCCTTTTACTTATTAATCAACAGCCCTGGTTGGTTATCAAAGTGCCAACTTTTAAAATGTTATAGATGGTTTAGATTATTTCATTAGCAACTAGAGGATATAGAAATGAATTAAGAATCATCCTAGTTCCATAGAACTTGTTAGCATTTTAAAATGAAGTGCTTTTACTTTTAAAGTAGTGAAATGTAAGCTCGGGAATGGAGGCAATGGTTTATCTTATGGATTAGCTTACATCTGAGTCTCCTAACTTTAAATGAGGACCAGAGGAAAAAATATAAATGTTTGGCAGATTAGATAGAGAGCTGCAAACATTAATATCTCCAAACAAATTTTTTTTTTAATTCTCACAAATTTGTCACAACAAATAAATAAATTTAGATGGCAGAAACATACAAATAAAAACAAATTTTAACTTAGTTCTTAAAAAAGTGCAGCTTCTAATTATGTAATATTTTTAGTATAACAAAAGTTTAGTTTAAACAAAGAAGAAAAAAATTTAAGTTAATGGCACGCCAGATACCTTGAAGTAAGTTTATTTTATTGAATAAAAGTTGCAGATGTATTCCTTTATTGGGGAACTTTTTAAATATTGCATTTAAGTAGCTAAGATTTCAGTAGTGTTATGGTTGTGCGCAACAAAAATTGAATTATCATGGGGTTAAGTTTGGAGAACCCCCCTCACCCACCCAACCGTCGCTGTTAACAATCGTCATGACTCAATCTGACATTCGAATTGATTAACACTATCTGAAAATACATCCAATGACTAAAATTCACCATGCAGATTCACCTCAGTCCTTTATGGTGCTTACCAGCAATCACACTCAACACAAAATTAATATTTGTTACAGAAGCATTTATGTACACTAAATACCATTGAGTCTGGTGCAGAATGTTCCTTATGTTATCCATGCAGCTGACAGTTTCATTCAAACAAATGTACATTGGTAAAGTGAAATGCAGAATTTGGAAAGAAATATTCTACGAGCACATTCATGGAACACATAAAATTGACAGTCTTAAATTTACAATGCTAAATTAATCCAATCTTTGTTTAGATACATTATATCCACACAAAATAAAGGAAATTGTCATGGTTTATGAGTTTGGAAAGATTTCCCTTCACCTTGCAAAATAAAATTGTTTTCATTTCACTTTTTCAGGTGCAAGTAAATGTATTTGCAAACAATAAAATGTTCACTTCATCATAATGCTACAACAGGTGCTGAATGTGTTGATTACAAACAAAAAAAAGTGTTTAATATGTGAACATGTTATATTTCAAGGATATTGAGCTACCAATAAGCACTTTCAAAGAACCATAAAATACAACCTTCTTCTTCTCCATGCTACAAAATGTTAATATGAACATTCATTCTTTTAATACGAATTTAAATATATGAATTTTCATCATAGTACTTGTTTCATTTTATGTCACTGATACACCGTAAAGTTTTAGTCAATTTATATTTTGTGTGTTTTGTATGTATGCTTTGGAAGAGAGGGGACTTTTCATGAGTAACTAAACAAAAAATTAACTGTTTGGGGACATGTTCGATTAACATTGAATACTTCAGTCACCTGGATTTCATTGCCATAAAGATTTGAAACAAACTTAATTGATGAATTTAAGGCTACAAAAGACACTTTTGATTAGGGGTCATATTTAAAAAACAATAGTGACCACTTCAGCTTGGTTCTGATTTCTAGAGCATAAAACTGAACTGACTCAAAAAAATGCCAACACTAGGCAACAATTTTTACACACAAGGACCTCTTATTCTAAAAAAAAAATGTTTAAAGTTAATGGTAAAAACAATTTTTTAAAAGCCTGTTCATGATATGTGATGAAAATATATGATAATATTTGCATGAGCAGTAAGTCTGAAGTTTAGTGTGTGAAGATATATAAATCAACATTTTCTTAATTTTTTCAACATAGGTCACGTGAAATTAATATTAGTTTATAAAAGTTGATACCAGGTTGGTGTTAAGCCCAAGTCATGGGCAGAATAAAACTCTCAAATGTTTTCCTCAGTATAAACCTCCTAAAGGTTTAATTGAAGTGTTTATAACTAGAAGAAAAGAATTGGTTCGATTTAGTGTCCTATTCCTTGGTATTTTCTGAGTTGGGCACACTCAAATCTTAAACAAAATACTTAATGAAAATTGGCACCCCATCTGCTTTATATCCAGGTTATAATTTCAATCTCCCACCACACCACTGGTGTTCAGGGTACAGTACCTTATCACCCTCCACACAAATGGTGTTCAGGGTGCAGTGACCATCCCCATCCACCCCAATAGAGTTCAGTGTTGACTTTAGAGAAGTTTGTGCACCAATCCTTATATCTCTCAGGTTATTCTCCTACCAGCAGGTAGTTTTTTGTGGGGAAAAATAAAACCGACGACACCCTTTTTTTTGTTTCTACTATACACAAATCAATTTTCCCAGACCACAAATGGTGCCTTTTTCAGTTAGTCCTATAAATATAGATAGCTGAACTGAAATTAAAGTTCATCTGGCGAGACCAAGTTTCGTCCTCACAAAATAAGGGGGTGACATACAGGTCACAAAAATTGTCACCATGAAAGAAATTTTGAACTGAACAGTTAATAAACATAACACTGTTAGGGTTATTGTTTCTTCGTTAACTTCTTTTCAACATCATCGATGGGTTAAAACAACTAGTATTGTGAAATGACACAGATGTGGGCTTAAAGGTGAGCTAGAACCTGCTGCAATGTGACACAGAAAAAAAGGATCCAGGATTTATTACTGGAATCATCAAGTGACTAGAGAAGGAAATAAACAGACATCTGCAATATTGATTGTAGTCAGTGTTTACATTAACTAACATCAGGACAATAAAAATGAGTGTTTTAAAATAACTGTCACTACCAATGAGCATAACTAATTTTCCATCTTAAAATTTACAAAACCACTCATTTTATAATTTTTTCCATGTTGATGATTTTACTACTGTCAGAATATTAAAGATTTTTAAAGTAGGCAACAGTTAACAAATCACATTTTATTTTTAACATTTCAGGTCATATTAAAATTACTAAAATCTAGACAATGCCACATATCCCAGTAGTAACAAACAAAAATAAATTTCGTTCACTGTGACATACTCAACGCCGGCCTTTAGGGTATATGACCTGTGCCCTCACATAGGGCGCTGTGGCCATAGGGGTGCCTGGGGATAATCCTTTTAATAAAAATGCGCTGATGGTTCCTACCTCAAAGGGGCAGATTATGGACGAACCCAAAGGTGGTGTGGAAATGGAACAAAGTACGGTAGAAAAACTAAAAAGTCTAAATTAATGTGCATGTTAAAAAATTGCTAAAATTGCTTAAGGTCAACCAAGACTGTGGTTATCTAATAGGGATTTTCATCTGTTATTTATTGAGGTTTTGTTGTTGCTATTGTTTACATTTTTTACAATTATAAATTAGGAATATTTACACAAAAGAACAGTTTAGCCTTGCTACAAAATGAAATAAGACTTTTAGTTGACTAAACTCCAATGCTTCTGAATGAAAAAAAGAAGAGACAGCAAATTCTTAAAAAGCTGAGTTCTTTTCATTCATAAGAACAAAATGGAGCTATGTTCAGGTGGATACTTATTTGAGAACAAAAGCTAATATCTGCCCGAAGAAATATACATAAATAAAAGTGATTTCAAATGAATTTTTAAGTGTTTGAGAAATTAAAATATATCTGCATGTGTTCTAAAGTCATATAATGTCAAATGGTGCTCAGGTATTAATATTTAAAAATTTATTGACAAGTGCATAACACAATCCTCAGCATTGTCACAGTTAAGCAAGGAAGCATTCCAAAAAAATCACAACTGAAGAATAAACAGTATACAAAAAAAAAAAAAATAACAAACTATCTTGTACTTGTAAGATGAAAAAAATCAGAGGTATTTGATAGACCATTTCTGAGCTTTTTGAAGAAGGTTTGCTTATTCATTTATTAATAAAAAAAATAATTTTACTATTATTTTTTTGGAGGGAAATGTTTGGAGTTTTATTGATTCTTTTGTAATGTACAGTTTTGCAAAAATGCATAGCACTGTAAAATGTTATGACCTAGTTTAAGCTTTTAAATGCCCTAAAAACAACCCTGCATATAATGGCATTTGATTGAAAAGGGAAAAGAAACTATTTATTTACTTTGACATAGTTTTGAAAAACGGTGTGTCTGAGATTCTATTAAACAATGTGAATAATTGCTCAAAGCTGTGATATATGCCTCTTTCCATGTAAATATCAATGGTAAATCCATTCTTTCAGTTCAGTTATTTTCAATGAATTGGATTATGCAACAAGAACCTTTTTTCTTCTCCTCTAATAGGAAAATTAAAAGAACTTTATGATTTTAATTAATTGGGATAAAGAATGAACTAAACCAATAAAAAAAATACACACCCATTTGAAGAGTATTTTAAGACTAAAAGAGATCATTTGAAACATATTAATTATCTAGGCATAAGGTAATAGAGCACAGATGCAGTCTGATGTCACCATTGTCATAAAAATACATAATGAGCTTATACCAAAATAATAAACAACAAGCTGTGTATGTAGCCCATGATAATGATAGCTGGTAAGTCCATCCAGCCACTTAAATAGGCTAGGGCCAGCTTGTATCAAATTTATTAACGCTGGAGCAGGAATACTCAAATGGAATACAAGTTTGAATGGTGAAATTCATTGCAGAAATATGTTTTTTGTAAAATTTTGGTTTTCAAATTCATTTTAATTAAATTTGTATCACTCTTAATACAAAATAAACAGTTTATATGTCTGCAGTGTTAAAGATAAAAGCACAAAATTTTAAAGAAATAAAGTAGGCAGTTGTCTTACCATTCTTAAAAAGAGTTCGGGGGGGGGGGGGGTTTGTTGATAGAGTGGTGCTAATATTTGTGTATTTATTTGTAAGAATACATCTTTCTGAATGCAAAGTTTTCTTTTTATAATAACTGAAAAAGGTTTGTTTAAAGATTATAGATAGATAAATTAAAATTGTGCACTGCAAATGTGCATAAGAATGAGTAGCCATACACTCAAATTTTAATTAAAGAAACAAATTACTCCATTTATTTTTATCCCTCAATGTTTAACAGAAAGAATGTGGCAAGATTTCACACAAAATATGCAACATTGCTTGAAACCCACATGTCACTGTCATTTTAGGTAATCACTCTATTTTCAAGACTGTTTATTAAAAGGGTTAGCTCATTTTCCAAGAAACATTTACTTTATTTTCCAGCTCAATAACAATAACACAAGTACAAACTTTAACTTTGATACTATAACACTCAAAGTCATTTCAAAAATTTGCAGTAACACAATGATTGATAAAATTGCAGTAACAATGATTGATAAAATTAATTTGAAAATGTAGCAAGGTAAGATTGACAAATTTCGTACAGATAAAAAAAATTGACCAGATAAATTATAAATTTTTAATAAACATTTTCAAGTGCTTTATTTTAATTTTATTTACTCTTTCCCAATCTCTTTTGATGTATTTTATTCTCTAATGTGAGAATATGATGAATTCTCAAAGTTTCTTTTACAGTTTGTGTCATTTTGTTGTTTTTATTTTTTACACTTACGAAGCACAGTTGGTTGGTTTTGTATTATTTGGCTTTGCATTACATTTTTAAAAAACAACTCAAAATCAGCAAGTAGTCGGAAACACTCCAAGCATCCTTTGCCATAGTTTTATCACTGGTAGGCATATAAAATAAATGTTGTGACATTGAGTTTTTTGCAAGAATTGGAGTCATTATAATTTTTACTAATGCAATTTATTTATTTCAATTTATACTTCATGTGAGGGTTGTCAGATTATGGCATACTTTGAATTATAATTACAAGTTCTCTTAGGAATAAAAATAAATAAATGAACATACACTTCACAAACATCACATCATAAGCATCCAAACAAACCATTTAGTTAGTTACTATAACAATTGACCAGATTCAGAGAGTGAGCAAAGCTGGCTGCACTAACTTCTAAGCTGCATAATAAATTTCCCTACTTTAAAACAAACTATCACTTGAGAAAACTGTCCATTTAATTACTTCGAAAATTATAAGGGTACAGTACATTAAGTTATTTCAATATCACAGCAGTGTTAGACACACTCTTCATAGTTAACTCCATTAGAATTCCAATGTTAAATTATTTCAAAATTTGAAAACTATTCTTTAAAAAAAAGACTAACATTTTTAGTTAGGAAATAAAGAAAATTGAAGATTTTATTCATGAATTTATTTAAAAAAGAAGAAAAAAAAATATTAATAGTATAATATTTTTAGAGTATAGACAAAATATTTTTAAGTGCTTCCATTTCAAAAATTATTACTTCAGTCAAATATTTGTATTCAGAGATGTCAATGAAAGTAGGATTTCTCAGAGAAAAAAAATAACATTTAAGTCTTTGTTTGCACTTTATACCAAAGGAGAAACATAATAAATATTGAATACAAGAATTAGAAAACAGCAAGATTATTAAAAATCACATATTCACCTAATAATAGGGCAGAAGTCCCTGTTTTTTTTTTTTTGAATATCTTTTTACAAAAACAGAAAATATCTACATGATGCATATAATTGTAATTTCTTGTGAAAGGGAATTCAATCATTTCTAAAGAGCATGGAAACTCAATATCCTGAATTAGTGATGATGTGAAAGAATGTACTTTGATATGATCTGCACATTAACCCAGCATGTGTGGTTTATTCAATGTGTATCTGTTGTATATGGGGTGAATGAAAACAATGGGGTTCAATGAACATCACACTCACTGTCAACTGATATGATTGAGCACCATAAGATTAAAAGCATACAGGACTGCCGTGTTCAAATGACTACACTTACTTTAACACGTGCATAAATCACTACTAATTTAATGTAAAAACATTCAGAATGCTATCAGAATACATGTATGGTACATTTAAATTACTTACATTATTATGTGGCCATCAACAACCAGGATTACAAACTGGATGTAATCATAAAGAAATACACATTACCCCTCACTCACTTCAAAGCTATATAACACTAGCAGGTAGCTTGTCAAAAACATCATTCTTTCCCTGTTGCACACTGCCTCTGCGCCGTGGTAATGTTGGGTGCTCAGGGCATCCACTGGTAGTCAGAAGTTCTGTACACTCGGATGAACCTGAACTCCGAGCATACCAAAGAGCATTTCGGCCTTCATGATCCACAACTTTGACGTTAGCGTTGTACTGAAAATGTTATAAAAAAAAATTTACACTGTTAAAATGATAGATATTTGGTAAAAATTTTCAAACATATCTTTTGATTTGAAAAAGTGTGGGAAAATGGAAGGAGTGCGATAAGAACATACCCATAATAACAGCTGGACAAAAACAACATTTCCCAGGGCTGCTGCAATATGAAGTGCCGTTCTCCCATCATCTTTACTGTATGGAGCATTGATATCTTCAGGCTCTGCATGGCCCAAGATAATGATGATATTTCTGATGTCCTCTCTCACAAGTGCATCTATGAGTTGCTGGAAAATAGAGACTTTTTTTTTTTAGTGGAAAAACTTTTTTAAATCATCAAGCTAAAAAGTTGGGCAATCGATTAAATTGTAATTTCAAGAGGGAAATGTTACAAATAAATTAAAACCAATGTGCTAGCATTATAGACAAGATATGCAAGGAAGGTGAATGGGTGCAATGTAATGCTTAAATTTTTTTTAAAAATCAGTTAATTGCAACTATTTATGATAATAAATTGAAGCAGTGGGTATATATTTGAATGAGCTTTACTTTTTGAATGAACAACAATTTTGGGAGGTAGAAATAAGAAAAACAATTTAATGGATTTTGATTTTTTCTTTTAAATTCAGAACGAAAGAAAAAGTCATTTAGTTTTGAAAACAATAATAAAATTTGACACTTGAATTGAGACAAGTTATATTTCCTAAATATACAAGGAAATATCTTTAATTAATCCCACAGAAGTGGAATGCTGGTAAAACATTTGGGCAAAATGGTGATATTAACATCTTCGGATATAAAACAAAATATATGCAAAGATTGTGGTTTTCCACATAAAGAAATGTTTATTGATTGATTTGGCTTTTATAAAAAACTTATTTTCTTAACACTACCACAATCACACTTTTAATTTCAATACTTTACCTGGTTAACTGGAATATCTATATAAGGTAAAGGGGGCAAAAATTCTTTAGCTTCATATTTTGCCCTTATCCATCTTTCTTTTTCATCTCTGGTATAGAAACAAAAATCAACTGAATGTAAATAAAATTTCTTAAAATGGAACATAGAATGCAACTTTGAGTTAGATGTGATAATCTGAATAAAAAAAAAAAAAATTTAAATTATAGCATAACATGCTTTGCCTCTGGATCTGGACTTACTAAAAATTCCCTTGCATTCAAAAGATTATAAGTGCAGACAGAAACTGATAAAAATGTGTTATCAGTCAAGTGAAAATAAGAATCCACTGCAAGCGAATCAAAATGAAAATTTATTTTGCGAAACTGATATTTCAGCACCTTGTATGAATGCCCTTGTTTTGAAAATCTATATTTAAGTAGGCAAAGACTTATTTTGATTGAAATAGCACTGAAAAATGAAAAAAACAGTTCTTTTTTTTTTTTTAATTAATAAATTCAACTGTAAAATGTTTGAAATCTGCACATTAAAATGAATAATCTGTAAGTCATACCTAGGTGAACATTGTGTTGGTTTTGGTCTGCCTTTCGTGTTGGCCTCCCAAACACTATTGACAGTACTATTTCCTATTGACACCATAACTTTTACAATGTCATTTCTGTAGACAAAAATATAGATGGTAGGAATGATAAAAGTTTATAATGGTTTTTGTATTTCTTAAACAATATCTGTATAAGGGAGTTTTTTTAATGAATTGTGTGAATAAACCCAAAATTTCTTATTGAAACATAAAATATTTTATAATCAAAACAAATATAAAAAGTTAAGATAGAGATCAAAGGTTTTTGCACAATTATCTCAAAAAAAGAAATGTTCTGCTTTTAGATCTTTGAAGAATGCTAAATTGCTAGTTTGGACATTTTAAAAAAGTACTTCGTTAAATAAATGTAAGATATTGTAAATAGATTACAATTAGACTTAAAACTCAGTGTTAATTACAGTGAATACATTTCATTACAATCTATTTAAAACAATGCTGTTTTTACTCTTCTGAAATAAATAATGAAACTTACGGCCACTCATCAAGATCTAGAGATCGAACTCGAGATATGTGTGTCCCTAAATTTCGGTGAATGCCTGAACATTCAATACAGACCAGAGCTCCAAGGTTTATGCTTGCCCAATCAGGACCTGAAAGGAAACAGAATTTTATATTATAATTAAGAGTTTCTATTTTAGGTATCGAAGAATTACATGTATGGGGTTTCTAATGTATCATTTAATTAAGTGAAAAGGTATGAAAAGCTCTACAAAAGACAAATATGGGATATCATACTAAATATACTCACTTGGGGAAGAACAATCAGCACAAGCATTATTGCCTCTAGCACATCGAATAGCCTGAATACCCGCAGGGTCTGAATTATTTTGTTTCTGTCAACAATCAATAGTGATGATTTAAGCTTCAATCCAAAAAGAGGAATTTCAGCATAATAAGCAGAACATTTAATAAACAATAGACTTGCCTTTTAGCTGACACAGCTATCAGATATAGGTAGGGTTTAAAATTTGTTGAATAAAACTGTCAATTAGCTAGGGTCTCATTAATATGGAAACACTCATTTCTAGTTTAACTTCACTTACTTTATTTTTCCCTGCATCATTGGCTTGAAGACTAGAAAGAATTTGTTGTTCTATTGCATCCACCCAACAGTCACGTTCCTGTGGGATTGTCAAATGATAAGACTGGGATTCTTTTTTTGTAAAATGGACTATTTCAGCTCTTTAAAAGTTCTGATCATTTAAAAAAAGTTTCATCATAACTATTCAATATTTATTTCTTAATACTTACTTCACCACTAAGTGCCTCAAAGTGCCATTGTTTATTCTCTAGTGAAACAATCACAAATTCATAACCATCAGAGTCTGAAATATAAAAAAAAAAAAAGGTTTGCTCATAATCAGAATATACTCTGCTTTAAGTAGGAAAATATATTTTTAAAAGTCTAATGCACTCAAAAACATTAAAAATATAGTTCATTTTAATTTGTTTATTTTTACCCATGAAGGTTTAATCTAATTTAGGTGGGGTTTTTTCATGATAAATACAAATGCCATGTGTTACACTGCTGAACTGATAAAATTTACCAACAATAATTTTACTTATTGCCTTTAAGGTTAATTAATTTATAAGATAAATTTGTCTTGATTACAGTTATAATCATTGGAGTCTGCTAAGGATGATTTCAGATAAATTATACACTAACCATCCCCATCACCGGGATTTGAATTTTTTATTCCTCCACTTTTTGCCCGGCGATGTCTTTTTTTTACATTTGGTGTGTCCCTACTTGAACTATTGATCCCAAGCTTTGGCAACATAGGGGAACGTTCAGGCCGCGTCCGTGGTTGGTCAGGGATAACTGGCAAGAAAAATAGAATTGCATTTTTAAAAATTAAATTCTGAACACAAAGGGGAAAAAATAACATGGATTAAAAGATTACCTGATAAACATCATGTAAATCCTGATGGGGGTTTGCGTTATCAAAGACTTAAAACCATGAATAGAAAGAACAAGTGCCACATAAACGTGATTGTGTGCGCTCTCCATTACCCAAGCCCATTTAAATCATTTTAAGCACATGAAGTAACTGTTAGATGAAGAAGATTATTTACCTGGAGTTATCGAAGAATTGGGTATAACAAGCGAGTTATCTATCTGACAATCACCTGATACATCAAATGCTGGAAATCAAAACAAGTTGGCAGTTTGTAATCAAGAAAGCGTTAAACAATCAATCATAATTATTAATGAGTAACAGCTACAAACTATAAAATAAAAAATGAGAAGAGCAATTAATTACTAGTTCATTAAATGGCTTGGAATAGCGTATACTTCCACAACAAATCAATGTTTAATGTTGTGACTCTAACCTATCGAGTTATTCATGTCTCCATTCGGGGCATTGCCCGTTGAGACAGTCCTGGAACCTCTTGGTCTCATGCCTGGAATTTTTACTGTTGTTTTCACCAAAGGAATTTCTTTGGCATGTGTATCTTCCATATAATCCTGTAGCAGAGTAAACAAAACTTAAAAACTATAATGAAATGAGATGTCAGTTACATACTGCACAATAATTCATTCCTTTAAAATGTCCATTTAAGCGACATTCAAACGTATATTTATGTGTTAACTTGTGTAAGATAGGACTTCATATTAAACTTAAATGAAGTGATCATACCAGGATTTTTACCACCAAAGCTTTAATGATACATTTATAGGCTGCAGCATTATTTCCTTCTACTCACATGTAAGCTTGAGTGGTACACCAATCTCCCATCATCAGATAATGCCACATACTTCTTTTTCCATTCTTTATTAAGACCATGACTTTTCTTGTACAAGTAGCCCTAAGAATTAGACAAGTAATGATGTTTCTATTTGGCATTGAAAAATTATTAATACATTGAATACAAGGAAACCAAAAATGTAAAGAAAGTTATCAACTAATTGAAGTTTGAATATTTTAATGTAGCAATGAAATCTTTTACATTACACTGAGCTGCTAATCTCTTGTATTTTTAATGAAAATAATTTATATATATATATATATATGTTTATATTATTTATATATTATAGTATATATATATATATATATTATGTGATTAACAAACCTGTTTTAATGGGATTGTTCTGCCACTTCCAACTTTTTCTCCATCACCTGCTTGCTTTTTTTCTTCTTCTTTAGATTTTGGCTGAATAAGTTTGTTAAAGTAGTGACTAATACAAAAATTCAAAATGATTTCCTTTTCTTAAAACTGGTAACAATGTTTTCCAAGCATAGAGTAAAGACACTTGGAAACAAATTTCAATTTGCTTTGATACTATTAAGAAATATAAACAGAGTTTATTAATTGTAACATATAAGCTCTAATGAGTTATTTCTTAACAAGGTTATTTGAATCTTTGGGTAATCTCAAATTCATCCCTTTAAAAGCATCTGTCCAGTTTTGAATAGTTCTTGATGATATTACACCATTTAAAATGTATTTTTTAATTGTTTTTAAATACCCCAGATATTTAATGATTTATGAATGGGCTAAAAAATAATACAGATATTTTTAAGCAAAAGTACATACATTGAATAGATTTGACCGCCGTCTATTTTTCCTGCTTTGGGTAGGTGTAGAGCTTGGCGTGGGCAGATCTTTTCCTTCTGTTGGTTTATCCTGAAAGATTAGATTGGGGCAGACAACTTAATAGTGTGCCTACTTGTTATATCTTGAAAATGATAAATGAAATGATAGTCACATTTCTTCTTCTTAAAATCAATATATTTATATGAAGGGAAAAATACTCCAATTCCATTTGATTAACTTAAGGTCTTTTTTCACTAATGGTTTATAACATTGACTTACTTCTTCTACATTTAAGAATATATAAATTCATTCATTTTCTTCACCGATAAACTAAAAATAAACAAAATATGTGACCTTTCTGATCATATGACATTTTATGGTTAAATTGATTTTTTTAATATATATAATATTATTTCAAAATGATACAGGTACTTAAAATCTCTTCTGTTTAAGAGCCTGAAAATATTTTGAAAGTATCCCATTTCTAAAGATTCCATTTAAAACCATTTAGACTAATGTCTTAGAAAGATAAATAGAAACATTTAATTGAAAGACAACATTAAGAAATGTCTTCGGGTAAAATTAACCTATGAGGCTCAATGTATCACTAAGTTTTCATTTGATTTGATATTAGCAGTCAGCATTGCTGTTTAAAATGTCTGAGCGGGGGGTGTGCGTAATGTTTACATTTTAAACAATGTTATAGCATAACATTACAAAATAATGAGCAACTACAACTGATAGAAGAATATGTAAAATGAATATATATGATTAATATGATAAATGAATGTGCCACAGATTATTGAACAGTTAAACATAATTTAGGAAATATTTACTTTGCAAGATTTGGCCATTAAATTTTATTATTTTAAAATGTTGGTATAGCTTGTGATATTAAAACTGTGGAAAGGTGCCATGAAAGCCATTCCAACTTTAAAAAGTTCACTTAGTGTTAAACTATATGTTTAAGGAACAAACTTGATGATATAAGCATTTTCATTGTGGCTGAGAAATAAATTTGATATATAAATATAACTAAAATATTCCATGTTTTATTTGGATTTTAAAGTATTGGTATCATGTATTTAACACTTAGTAACAGATGTATTCAACTATAAGAGTGAAAAATGTGCTGAATATATCTCATCATGTAGCCTTTTAAAGTCATAATAGTATTGGTAAGAAGTGTCAAAAGTTTCACAAAGCACACCTCATTGATTTCTAAAAGTAAATATTAAAAGGTAAAACACACAAATTATTGATTTTTAACACGTTAAAACATAAGAAAGAAAGAACTTTTAAATATGATCAAATTGTAACATCTGGTAAATTTTATATTAGCCTTTACTTCTGTAAATAATACAAAACCTTAATAATCCGAGTAATGATGATAAAATATTGGCAGTGCATGATCAGTTTCAGCATTATAAGAGTGGTTTATGAGTTTGTTAGTTGCATTTTAGATCCAAATAAATAAGAAATGTGGCATGCTTAGTCAGCTGCTAGAGAATACTGTTTACACATTTATACATGGCACAAATAGCACAGGAGAAAAATGAATAAATCAATACATTTCTTTCCCAGTTTTAAATATAGAATCTTGCTTTACCCTGACTCAGTCAGGTGATCAAAATAATCTAAAATTACCTCTAAAATTTCCCTCCAGTCATAAAAAAAGTATTTTATCTTATTTATAATTTAAAGAGATTTTACCAAAGTTACAAATGCCTACATATCTATTCCAATTAGGGTTATTCACAATTTTTAAAAATCTGTTAGTTTGAAGCAAATCTCAGGACTGTGCTTTAAAACACATTAATTTTGTTAGCACTTACCATTTAAAAACTAATGGGTAAGAATTAAGATTTGCATGACTTTCTTGAGGTGCTGTTGTATTCAACAGATGAAATAACTCTTTAATTGAACATTTCATTTATATTCAGGTTTCAATTATGTCGCTTTGAATGGTTATAAAATGATGATTGGTCTAAAATATTGTAGAAAATGTAGACTAATTTTGTAAATATAAAAAGAAAAACATTTTTCACAGTGAACAAGGTATGATCAAATAAACAACAAGGTATGCAAATTATTCCTAAAAATTGAAACTATTAATAAATCTATTTGAGTAGAACCTTAAAAGGGTAACTATTTTTAGAGATTACAGACCATTCAAGATATATCTATTACAAATAATAAATATAATACAGATCAGCTACTGTAGATACTGTTAGCAGAAAAAAAGAAGATTTGTACTACTAAAGTTCATTACTAAAGAAATGAGATATCGTTATTGAAAAGGTGTGCTGAAAATAATTTTGTTGTTATATTTCCCATTTGTTTTTATATTTGATGCAATTCATTTTGCAAAGAATGATTGAATAAATTGAATTTTATAAGTTTGAAACATGTTGCCAGGAAGAACCATATCCCCCACCCTTTCTAGGACAATGTCACTTCCATTACTGAACATAACTTAGTTACTGACTTGGTAATATTCCTTTCACTGAACCGCAGATTGCAGAAAGTAATTAAAACTCTGTAGTGTATGCATTATAATGGAAAACCACAGATAAATAAACAGCTTCTGAAATTATATTTTATCCTTTCTTGACTTGTAAATGCAACCATAAAGAGTGGGGGAAATTTAACATTCATTATTTTATCTCAAATTGAATGCACTGCACTGGTAATTAAAACCAATAACTTTTCCTAGAAATGCTTATTAGTATATTTATCTGTACGAATGTGTGATATTAGAGATCTCAGAGGTATTAAATATAGAAAACTACACAAGGAGAGGAAGGTAGCCAACTAAAGAGAAGCACATGGGGTATATTTTGAAGCTGACTGAAACAAAACTAGGTCACACACTGAGCAGCAATAGGAACAAGATATATATATATATATATATCTTTTCATAGTAATGTTATTTACAATTGACATAGAAATTTACTGTTGACATTTTGAAAAAGAAATGAAGGAAAGCTGGAACATCTGATTGCAACAACGAATTTAACTGCATTATTCCATTTAAAGACTTTATATCTTTTTATTGACAATTATATCTATATCATAAACTAACTTAAAAACCAGCACCATAGTCAAGTGTTTAATTTGTGTTCACTTATTTTAAAATTCAAATTTAACAAAATTATTATGAACAGGAAGAATTCAAAACTACATTTTGCAAAAGACCAGACTTACATTGAAAGAATTTGACTTTTTAATGGAGAATTTTTTGTTTTTACGCAAGGCAAGTGGTGTGCAAGTGACAGTTTCCTCCAGATGATTATCAAATCCCTAAGGGGGAAAACAAATAAAACATGGTGCATGCTCAACAAAAGTAAACTACAAGGCAATAAAGATTAAAGGAAGAAGATAATTTTTAAAATGTCTAAATTTACAGCAGAAGTTAATGTTAGGCTGGTTCTTTTTAACCTGTCACAGGTTGCAGATTCTCGCTTAGGGTAGTATAGATGATAACTGTGTACCTTCATCATTCAAATAGTGATATGGGAAAAGTGATTGTCATTTCCTGAAAGCTTTCAAGCTAACTTTTGTGACGTAATAATCAAACACTTCAATGAAGTTTTTTCCCCTCTCCTGAGAGTTGTTGAAACTTCAACATCCAACACATTGATTTATTAACCATTGGTACCAAAATCAAATATTCACCAACAATATTTTAATACAATAAAGCTTTAAGTTCCTGTATCAGCACATTTAAACAACTCAGAATCACATTCCATGACAGTTTTTTCAGCTTATAGTAAAGACTTAAATTAATCATGAATATGTACTTGGTGAAATGCAAGTAGAAGTTTAATTATCAACTCTGTACAAGTTTCCTTGTCAATTTGTTATGGTTTTTATTGTATGTGGTGATTAATTATTTTTCCCAGAATTTATTTTTTTTTTAACTCGCTGCTCTTATTGATTTAGTTAGGTAACTAAATATGAGGCTTTTAAGATACAATTGATTACCTTGATATTTTGTCTTTCAAAGGGCCTCATTTTGAATATGGGGACAAAAATTCCAGGTATCATGTGTTTTTATAAAAATTAATCTTTAGAAAATACCAGTAATTTTGTAGTTATTAATAAGCCTTGACTTAAGCCTTAAGTTTTCATTTATTTGTCACAATTATTGAGTGTAGTGTGGTAATAGCTAATGTTAAGATTGTACTGTTCGCTTCATGACTAAAGTTGTCACAATTAATTTGGTCAAAAAATTTTTTTATCCACATTATCACAATCAATGGTCTGCAGAAGGCACTTCTTTTTAAAATTGGTCAGTACTATGTGGATAATAATTATTAGGTCATTGAAAAAAACAAAAAAGCTTTAATTTTATGTTAATAATGAAACATTGATACGTTGTTATCAAAGTGGATCTAACTAGAGCTGATGGAGAGAAAAAAATTAATTAAATCCATTAGTGGAAATGAAATGTGTTTCAAGAAATCTGAGAATAGCACACATCTAAGGTGCTCTGCAAGGTCAACCCCACATAATTAATCTTTGTTCTCTTAACAACATTTCTGTCTTTGAGTTCTACCAGAGATGAGATCTATTATCTCCTTATTAAATGAGTTCATCCTAAATAACAATTCGCTTTTGCAACACACTCGCATTTTACCTCTTTCTTTCAACATTCAGAAAACGTATGTAGCTTGAACATAGAAAAAAAAAACATGCAAAGTAGAAGCCACATTTGACTAAGCATTTTATTGGTAATGAATTTTGCTTTCTTTCTTTTTTTATATCCGTAAACTGGCAATAAAGAAATGCATAAGTTATTTGCTGTTTGGAACATTGGCCACTTCCCATTAAAGATTCACTTAAAGCCACATAAGAGAATAAATAATGATTTCTAATTACACTGCAAACTGCACAAAGCACTAAACACTAATGATAAATTCATTAAGTTGTCTATGCGAAAATATCTTCTACATTTCACCAAGTAGCCAATATCTATCTATTTAAAGGTATATCAAGTATTATTACAACGGCAGCTATTTTTACATCAATACAAATATATTTTCTACACAAAAAACAACAAATTGTAAAAAATATAACAATAAAAATACTGAACATCAATTTGATGCAAGGTCCAGCAAACAAAGTGTCTCAAATTTAAAATTACATAAATTCTGTGTCTAGAATAACATTTTAATAACATGACTGACTCAATGTACTGACACACTAAGAATTGTGATTTTTTTTTTTAAATTCTTCTCTTAACCCCTTTACCGGCTATTAAAAATTTTAAAAGTTATCCTTATTTGGCGAATAAATCTAACCAAAAAAAAAAATGTGTTGAAAATTTTCAAATTAAAAAACCAAACAATTAACAAAAAAACTATAATTTTCGTTTGTCATAGTCATCGTCCTTGAGCATTGTCATTTATAATGTCCTTGAGCATTAACCTATTATTCAGAAGTTTTTTCGAGTATGATATCTTTCGAAGCAAGGAACCGGACAGAGTGCTGGAAAACAACAGTACGGTACACCGAAGAAGTCATAGTGTACACAAAAATTTGATTGTTTCATAACCATCAAAATAAAATATTTCAAGGGATCTGAACAACTGGAAGGTCTGTGACATTTGTTGTTGTGTAGAACTCTCAAAAAGATACACTTTTTCACTGTTATTTACTGCCACCTATGCACATATAACGTTGCTAAAGTGTTGTTTGCAGTCTTCTAAAAAAAATAGGTGTTTTTAGGTATTTTGGGTATTTGTAGGTATTTTTGAGGCTTATGGCTTCCCATAGTTTTGAAAAAACCAGCTACATGCACTGTAACTACGTCATAGCATTTTGGACGAGAATAATCGGGTCTGCCGCATACTGCAGATCATAATATCATTTGGACGATTATAGTCGGGTCTACCGTCAATAGATCAAGACGACTATAGTCGGGACAACCGGTAAAGGGGTTAAGTAAAACTATCCATTGAAGCATGCCTTGCAGTTCTAATATATACACTAATCTTTAAATATGGAGGCACTACCAAACTAAAACATTTACTTTTTATACATGACAGAGGTCAAAATTTAAAACAAATCTTACGTAAAATTTACTTCCCCCAAATTTTAAATAAATAAAGGTACCAAAAAAATCATGAATCCTACAATATTCTTTTCATGTGTATTTAGCCAAAGGCTACAATCACTATTTCAATGACATTTTCAACTGACATACAAGACCAATTTTTCAGCGAAGAAATTTGTAGAGCATTGTGCTTACACTGAAAATGATGCCATCCAATTTTAATGAAATTATGGAATTAACACTCAAATAGAAAAAGATATTTTTTTTCCAAAGCATCATTTGAAAAATTATGCCCAAAAAAAAAAAGTTTGATTTCAAACAAATACTTTTTGATACCTGTCCGTAAATCACAGAATTTGACTCAGCTGTGAGCATCAGCACTTTGTTCTACTGGAATTCGGTCTCGTATTTCAGTCTAAAATTTCAGTGTAATACAGATCTCATGTGATTATAGCCTAAGCCCTTCAATGATATTTTTATTTAATTTTTAAAAATTTAGTAAATTAATCAAATCCACTTCATGTACATGTAAATTAAAAATTCAAGTCAAGACCTTTGACAGCATTAAGAATTGAAAGCTTAAGTATGTTTGTAATAAATCTAAAGATTGGTTGAATTCCTTTTAAACTTTTATGAACTCTTTTTTTAAAGTGGTTGGCACAAAACAAATTTATTTTTCTTTGATTGACTCAACAGAATTTAACATTCATGGCAACATAAGTTGTGCATACCAAAGAGATCTCAAGCATACTTAATGCAAGCTTTTCAATTGTTTTAAAACTTTAACCCCATTACTGTCAAGCCATTTTTAGCATTTTCATTTGTCTAAAATGACAAACATCCCACATGAAATGAATTCAGAGACCCTTACAAGCATACATTGTCTGAAAGTATATTGGACAAGGCATTTTATGGTATGAAACGGATTTGTTTTTATATTAAGTATGTTGATATTGATTGACCTTTACAGAGTGAGTACAAGTTTAGCACTCAACTTTTGAATTCAACCCATTAATAGATACTCCATACATTGTTAAAACTATCATAAAATCATGTTTTTTAATTGCCTACCTTTAAATTTCTGTCATACAAGGGGGAAGGCACAAAATGAGTCCAAAATTCATTTTCCACTGAAGTTATTAAATCCATTTTTTATTAATTAATATTCCTAAGCACAAACATAAATGTCTTTGGGATCCAATTTGTGTCATTTTCTGTTCAATTTCCACCCTTTCCCAAACGAAGCTGGGTGTAACAATATGACTAAGCTTAGGGGTAATACTGTCATTACTAGCACATGGAATATCTGTGAAATCTTTGCTTTCATTATAAAATTTTAGAAAAAATTCCAAGAAAGAAATTCTGTGTTGATTTTGCAATCTAGAGGGGGGCCTTCAGATATTATGGCGGTCAAAAATGTGAGAAAATTTCACACCTGATTAATCACACAAAAATCCCTGATAAAAGCACGTAAACACACAGATAGTAACAGAAATAGGAAGCAAACTCATTTAGATAGAGTGATTTCCCCTTAAACAATATACATTTAATCATTTGCATTTTAAATGAAGATTTTGCCTGCTGCCGATTATATCGGCCATGACTCCGCAGAAAGGGCTGATGATCTGCCATTATGACAGTTATAGGGTTAATGTCTTTCACCAAAGCCATTAGCAAATATGATTTTTGAAAATATTTATCTAACTTTATCAACCATCACATTCTCAAAGAAACAGTTTTAAAAATATCACAGTTTTTAAAGTATATAGTTTGAGACATTTGTTTGTTTGAAGAAAAAAAAAATTGTAGATATTAAAATGTTCCAAATGACTAATGCAAAAAGATTAAAGAGATAAAAACTTATTGAAAACAGACAATACAATCATCCAAAATTTACTAAGAAAAATGCACATTAATGAAATAAAAACATTCAGATAGGCCTTACTGCACTGTTTCATATAAAGAAACAAGGCAGTTAACAGTCAATGTTCACTGGTTGTATTTATTTTCAACACATTCTAAAATAAAACATATTTTGACTGATGCAGATATGTAGTAACACAACATTCATAAAAATAACTATGTGATAACATGCATTTAAACTGACATTTAACTCAACGAAGCTTAACTAATTTATAATATAAACCAATGAGGGAATGACAAGCTTTGTAAACAAACTAAATGTTTACTGTAATAGTGCCATTGGTACATATTTAAGTATTGACTAGATGATGCTATAAGTCAATTGGAAATACAACACTTATGTCTTTTTATTTTGATTTGAAAGAGTTTAGATTTCATTAAAAATATCTAAATAGAAGATTAATCAATTTTTGCATATGGCAGCAAGGATTGGCAAGTGAAAATGGGGATTTTTTATTAAATTTCCTACATAAAATCAAAATTACACATAAATGCCGGCATTTACTTAAAAGGAATAGTGTGAATTTATTAGCTGATGCAATGAAAATATGACATTATCAGCCATTGATGGGAGAGATTCGAGCAAATGTAAAACATCTGAGAATAGAGCAATTTTTGTTTATTCAAAGCTGATATTTCTTTCTAAATTTTACAGAGAAAAAAGAGCCGAGAGACATTTTTTCCTGGCCTACCTGAATATCATTTAGTTCTGTGAGTTGTGTGATGGGTGCTGGTTGTGGGGGAGGTATCGCCGGCACCTGTGGAGGTTGTGTTGTTGGTGGGACTAGAACAGTGGCTTGAGTTACATGTGGAAGAGGCTTGTCTTTCTTCTTCTCTGGTCTGTCAGTCTTGCCCTCTCTCACTTCCTTTTCTTTTGGTGGAGGAAGTGGAGGCTGTGGGTAAAAAGAAAGACAAAAACTTGAATACCTAAATAAAACTTTTCATGAGAATATCACTATAAATAGCTTATTTCAGCTATGGGATGCACAGATGATAGAAGGTATTTTTGTAAAAAAAATTATTATTTATTGTTTACACAATGAATAAAAAAAGAAAAAGAACCACACAGCGCCAAAAAGGTATGAGCTTGAGAAACCTGAATTCAATCCACTTAAAGACCATTTACCATTCCCATGTGCAGATGTTAATAAGGGGCAGACAACTATTAAAGAAAATTGTCATCAGATGGACACCAGATTTGTGGATCAGACTGTGAAAATAAATCCTACTGATTATCTGCAGTTTAAACTGTGCTAGACAACTCTCAAAGCGGAAAAATGAAATACCATATTTGCCAGCATATAGTACACAGCTGTGTATATGATACATTTCTACATTACCTCCCTACATAAAAGCACCCAATATTTTACGTGTATTTTAAGGAAAGGAGGAGAAAAGTGTGTCCTAAATGCCAGGCAAATACGGTAATTTAATTCTAAAAAATTATTATTAAGTGTGTCCTGGATCTAGACATACTAGGTGACTACCAATGTGGATTCAGGCAAAATAAATCAACAACTGATCAGATTTTCATCATCAGATGCCTATTAGAGAAATATTATGAATATAATATCCCAGTACATCAACTATATGTGGACTATAAAATGGACTATGAGAATCAAAAGAAAGTATATATATGAGACTCTGCAGGAGTTTGGCATACCCAAAAAACTGACACGACTGATACATGTAACATTGAACAACTCTAAAAGCAAAATCAAGGTTCAAGGAGAATATTCAAGGGAATTTCAGATTAGACGAGGCCTAAGACAGGGAGACTCATTGTCTTGTATGCTATTTAACCTAACATTAGAGAGAGTTATAAGAAGCATACATATTGACACACTAGGAATAATAACAGGATACTTTCTGAGAGAAACCCAAGACCCACAACCAATGGGCACTCTCTACAATCAACCCCTTCAGTATCTTGCATATGCTGATGACAAAGCACTGCTAAGGAAAAGTATTAAATACATATCAAAATTCTTTAATGAATTAGAAGACGCATCACTACAAGCAGGGCTGGAAGTTAAAAACCCAAAAAAAAAAAAAAAAAATACATAACTATGATAAGAGAAGAACAGGCAGATGAAGCAATCAAAATTAGAAACCAGACTTTTGACAAAGTAAATCAATTCAAATACCTAGGATCTTTATTAAATGAAAGGAACGATTAACTAACAGAAATAAAAGACAGAATATCAGCCGGAAACAGGGCATACTTCAGTAGTCAGAAAATACTCAAAAGTAAAAACATTACAAGGGAAACAAAAAAAACTATTTATAAAACTGTAATCAATCAGATCTGTTATAACATATGCAAGTGAAACTTGGACCTTAACAAAAATGGCAGAAAACCTATTAAACACATGGGAGAGGAAAGTTCTCAGGAAAATATTTGGAAAAACAAAGGATAATTATAGATGGAGAACACTAAACCAACCATAAATTGTACAGTCTATATCAGGATCCCCCGATAGAAGCAGAAATAAAAAAGGGAACGCTACGCTGAGCAGGACACTTAGAGAGAATGCCAAATGACAGAGGAGTGAAGAGGGTGCATCACCATAACCTCAAAGGAAAATGACTCAAAGACAGACCAAGGCTTAGATGGATGGATGATGTGGAAAAAGATCTACAACAACTGGGAATCCAAGCATGGACAAGAAAAGCATTCGTTAGGTCTGAGTGGAAGGAAGTAGTGAGGAAGGCCAAAGCCCTGTAGCGCCACAGAGATGGATGGATGTCCTGGATCTTGAGTAATTTTAGCAGAGCTTTCACAAGGGGTTTAAACTGCAAGTTCTATATTAATTGATGAATAAAATGATCATTTCATTTCATTAAGAAAGTGCACTGACCTGTGAATGAGCAGTCACTAATGTACCAGAGCTACTAGTACTATGACTGCTAATGCTGTGTGTATCACTGGGTTTGTTACTGCTAGTTTGTGATATGTAAAATGACCTCTGTGAGTGATTTGGCGTTGATGGTATAACAGCTGGCACTGATGACGGAGCGTTAGGGTAGCGCATTTGAACAATGCGTTGACAGGCTAAGGAATCATCAGGAATAATTAATTAAACATACAATTGATAATTATACATGTTAATGGTTAAATTATCTTATAAACATTAGACTGTCATAATATATATATATATATATATATATATATATATATATATATATATATATATATATATATATATATATATATATATATATATAGATAGATAGATAAAAAGTGTTTCATAAATCAACATTGCAATCTGTATTATTAAAAAAAAAATGTATAATTTAAAATTGTGATTAAGCTTTGAGAGCAAAAGAAAGTTCATGCCATTGTTTACTTTACTATCTCCTCTCTAAGATAATGTGCAGAAGTAAATAGTATGAATTATTTTATTTTACTCATATGGAAAATGTAAGTAGTGAGCAAATGTAAGCAAATGATTTTCAAATGAATACAAAGAAGACCAACAAATTAATACAAGAAAGTAACTAGATAATTTTGATTTACCATCTTGAAAGACCCTCTCCACATTAAGCCCGTAAGTTGCACAGGTTTCATAATATGAGCACCGCTTTAGATCATTGGCCAGTTTTCTTGCTCTTGTATCATCAATTATGCGGGGATTGCTTTCACTGATGGCATCTGAACATACAACAAACAGCATAAGACAATTACAATTATTGCGGTTGGCATATATCTTTACGAAAAACAGTGTTTTCGAAACTTAGTTGTGAAATTATAGCATCCCCCATCTCTTCTGAACTCCTTTTAAAAGGTGTTTATTAAAAAGGAACAAGCCAACACTGATAACAGAATAGCACGTGAGAGAGACGTTTAAATTAACAAACCTTGAGTCCCTACAAGTATTAGAGGGATCTCTTTTGTATCCCTGTATTGTCTCATTTTGGCATAATGGCTGTGGACTGCTTGAAAGCTCATCTCATTCTCCAGACTAAACACAAAGATTACAGCATCTACCCAGTGGGTAAACTGAAAAAATAAAATCAAGGTAGATTTAGTAACTAAAGTTGGTACAGTGAAACATTTAGAGTTTGGTAGGGTAGTAGTAAACATCAAGCATAATGAAAAGTTTTGTTACTTTTTTTAAATTTAAAAAATGAACATAGTTACCTGCATTTCTGGAGTTCCACCTTCATCCCTAATCAAGAGAAGATAGCTCTGTCCCTCTATAATTACTTCTTTCTTGAAACGACCACCTGATGAATATTTTAAAAATTATCATCATTCACTATTTTTGATAATATTGTAATGTTGATTGCATATCAAATACTGAACTATTATTTAAAGATAAAAGTACAAAAGAAAATTAAGAAGAATTGCAGAAAAAAATTAGCCTGATTTACCTTCAGGTGATTCTTCCTGCATGTAAGAACCTGTAAGATAGCGATGAACTAAGGCAGACTTGCCACTCTGAACACTTCCTAGGATACCCTTGAATAATTTTTTAAAACATTTTGTTAAATCATGGGCTTTAAAATTTCAAATATTATACTCTTTATCATGTAGTATATTGTTATTTGAAGAATTATTTGTCTCAAAAGACATTTGTTTAAAGTTACAATACAGTTAAATGCATTTAAAGTTAAAATATTGATACATTTACTGCTCTAAGTGTTACTTAATATTTGATTTTTTATAATTTTTTTTACTATACAAGATTTTATACTCAACTAGAGCAATTTATCTTTGTTAATTTCAAGGAGGGAATGGTGGAGATTGTTTTTGGCTGGGAAGACATTTGAAGATTATAAGGACACATAGTTTCTAGGATAGAAGCTTAGGAGGGAAGTCTGCACTGTGTGGGACCTTTTTTAAATGGAGGGGTGGTATTTTGGTCAACTGCTTTTTTTTAAAGGTGGTGGGGGAAGTAGGAGATATATATGACCGTTCTGGGCATTATTAACCCTAGTTACGCCACTACTATGGGATATAGAAAATGTAATAATGTGTGGGGATTAATACAGGATAATTTTTAAAGTTATTCACCTACACTATTTGTCAGACTTTGCAATCCAAATATAAATATATTTCACGTTGTAAGTTTTATCTTTCAAAATGTGTCTTAAGGAGTAAAAATAAACAATATAAAAAAGCAACAAAATTTAAATTCAATCTTCTTGACGTCAGCATGGAGATCACATTTTTTATCTCGGTGGGGGGCACAATAATTATGAAATAATTATGTCACAAAGTACATCACACAATCAGAAATGGTAACCCATGGGAGATTGCAGTGTGTTTTCAACAGGCTAAACATTACTGTAGCAATACCTAGCAAGTAATTTATAAAAATCAAAGCAATACTATGACAATAACTATGAAACACTGTGGTGATCTTTTTTATAGCCTTTTTGAAAATAATTAGAAATCATCATTGATTTCACAGATTTTTAGGAGACAGTTAGCTTTCAGAAGCTCAGGAAAATTTTGCAGAAATTGTGCATAACATAAATGCAAATACTTTCCTATACACCCCTATGCAAAATCTCCAAAATCAAAACCCCAAACCCCTCAGTGCATACATAAAATATGGATTGCACCCAAGTCAGCAAAAATGACCTTCAGATTTACTTCCAAATATTACTATACCTACCAATTTCAAATCTGGTACTGATCGACTTAATGTCCATTCTTGACTGTTAACAAATGAATCTGTAATAATAACAAAGACTGAAAATGTGTGCAAAACCTAGTTAAAAAAGAAATACTTAAATGTCATTTAAAATTATAATGCTTTTTATATCTAGTTCTGAGTGGAAGGAAGTAGTGAGGAATTTCTGTGTATTGAAATCCATTTTAAATCAACTACTTATTGTCTGAGCACAGAGCCATAATCAATGATTTTAAATCTATGCTCTTATGATACCGCTACCCTTCACATGTGTTTATTGATATGCTAGAATTAAATGCTCTCTAAAAAATTCTATACCTATGGGTTGAATAGGCTTAGTATTAATATAAGTTTAACTGGACACAACATAAAGTCAAAATAATAAATTAATTGACATGAGATGATAATGCTACACATCTGTCTAGACAACACTGATACATATTAAAGAAAGTGTTTTAAATTTACTACCATATATACTAGTTCTAAAGCCTGTTGGTTCATAAGCCTACCCCCATAGTTTTGTTCTGGAAAAAAGTTTAATTCCCGCATAAACCAAACCCATAAAATTATATGCTATTGCTAGTGTTGAGTTAACCATACAATATGATACAAACGAAGAAAAAAATATTAAAACCAGACTTTTTAAAATAATTATTGTGTAAGTAAGAAACGAATAAACGACCAGTATACATTTCTAAAATAGAGGATTGCCACTGCCACAGATATATGTGGCTGCCTTGTCTTTCTATGTGAGTATACTGCTATAAATATCAATTATCAACAATGTGTAAGTGTAGATTGCATTATGCAGTCTGGTAGCTGGTATAGTATAGGTGATAGGTCAGATGCTTGTACCAAACCATATGAAACTTGTTGTTCTGACTGTTCTAAAAATAGATTTAAACTGCTGCTATGATCTTACTACTCACTTACTCTTACAAAATATGACTCTGATTTTTCAATCATGATTCAATTACAACTTTACAACTACATTGACATTGGTTATTAGTTTTTAGTAACTTTTTTCAATAATTGAAACAATGTACCATTAAGTTAAAGAAAATTATAAAAATGTCCAATGACTATGACTTGCTCTTATGCTTAACCCCCCCCCCCCTCCCCCCAATATTCCTCTGAAAACTAACTATGATAAAAAGTTAAGTTTGCAAGTGTTAGAACTTATAACTTATGCAGTTAGGTCTTTAGTTTGTGTTGGGGAGACATCCTCCATAGTTCTAGTAGTAATAGATCTCAGCAGAGTAAATTTAACTTACTTACTTAACCACCAATTAGATTTTAATTTGAATCAAAACAAAGTTTTTTCAATTCTGAATTTTGTGGCATTTTGATCTAGGCAGGGGTAGCACAATGATTTCAAGAATTATTGAATAGCCAAGCCCAATAAAGCCTAGAATTAATAGGTCTAGGGATTACTAGTAGTATTGTAATTAGTTTAGTAAGAGTAGGCTAGCTAATTAGTCTTAGTCCTATTAAATTAAGCTAGACTAGTTTAAGACTGACTCAGTCATCAAGAACCATTGAGTACAATTGACATGGTCATCATTTCATGATGTAAGAACAACTTAGTAACTTGGGCCTACTTGGAAGTTTGTTTTTTTAATATTTGATAACTGTTAGTAATAGTAAGTAGTGTTTCTTATCTTAGTAAACTCTTAGTTCTTAGACTAGTGGCAGAGGACTAGGTCTAGTTTTATAATTTACCTATTTGCATGTGTATAATTAGGTGAAGGTTTAATTGAATATTAGCATTTATGAACATAAACAAAAAAATATTATACAAAATAAGCGAATGTAGCCTAGTTTATTTTAGATTAAATTTAACAGACACTGAATGACTCACCTTCAATACAAACTACGTGTTCTCTGATCTGTTGTTGAATCAGAGGGTCGGGGATAGCTTCAATTAGATCATAGATCGCATAAATGCTAGGATGAACACTTTCGAAGCGTTGAATTTCTTGCCGAATAGCAAGCGAATTACTCCAGTACGACTGCATCGGGCTCCGCGCATTCATTCTCATGATTCAGAAAACTCATCCTTTAATATAATCCTTCAAATCGAATATTATCAGAGTCAACTCTCATTTTGGAGTCTAATACATAAAAATGGCCAGCCATGTAAATTTTACTATTTGCGCATGCGTGAAAGGAAATGCCATTTCTAGCATTATTTTTTTTCTCCCCTTCCAGATTGGGAGCTAACCCAAATGAGTGAAAAATTAGACGTGGTTTGATTGAGTCGATCAATTGTGTTACAAAAACTTTAGGTCTATTTAGGGTACTAAAGATAGATATTGTTATAAAGAAAAATTTATGATAAGAATATGTGGGGCAAACTAATTTATAATTATCTTTATAATTAATTGTGAATAGGATTGGACATAATTAAGATAAAAATAAGGATCAGCGGCGTCATAAAGGAAGGTGCGGACCCTACTTATGTCCCCAATAGAAGGCTCAAATGGTGAAATCCCACTTCATAAATATTTATCAAAAAGTTTTTTTGTTTTTTTTTTTAATTTTATTTTTTTCTATTGTATTTAGATAATTTGCTTTCAAAATTATTTTAAACAGGTCTAGTCCTTGGGGGTGGCGTGGGCAGGTACGTCATTTGGGTAGGACAGGGGCATTTGCCCCCCCCCCCCCTAATCCTGAATTGCAGGTTTTATTTAAATTGCCATGTACTGTAAAGCTTCGAGTAGTAAATTGCTCAAAATAGCCGGGAAAATATTGGTTTTGCCCCTCCCCCTGAAAAAAGCCTGAAATGACGTTCCTTGATGTGGGAACTCACCCAAGATTCCCACCCCTCTCCCGAAATAAATATGTATTTATTTCTTAGCAAAACAAGTATTGGAACGACGTTCCCGTACGTACCGCAGGACTCAAGTCCTAAATTTAAATATCATACATAAGACTAAGACTACCTATGCTACCTTGTCGACGTACGGTATTTGACACCTCTATATCATTTAAGAGTCTAGTTTATATTACAATTGTCATTACTCATTTAATTAATACTTGTTCAGGAGTTGTTTAAAAACTTGATGAATTTACAGAACAACGACTGCAATATTTTAATTTAAACCAAAAAAAGTTCTTTAAAAATATATTTGTTGCCTATAAAAAAAATAACATAAATTGACTAAAAAGTGTTTTCCAAAATGTTCATGTAGGCGACACACTCTTTAGACACACATCACGACTATTCGCAATACATAAAATCAGTTTTACTAGTAGCCTACGCTGTCCCATTTAAAGACATTGACACAAACATAAAGTGTATTAAAAATGTCAATATTTCCACAATTATCGAGCTATTATCACATTACCTCTCTGCTATAGTTTTCTTTAAATAAAGTACTATACGAATTATATTAATGTTTGAATATTGTCTTTTACCAGCACAATCTATAGCATAAAAGCTTGTATGTAGACCCTGGATAGAACGCCTACATTAATATATATCACGAACTTATCTAATAATTACTACAATCAGGGGCACATCGATGACATGTCTTAGGCAATAACTATAATGTGCCCCTTTTAAGTTGAGAAACCTACTTGTATATGATTAAGATTTATCATACAACATACAAGGATGGAAGACCAACCAGATTAGTGAGAAACATTTTAGCTTATTCAATATAGAGTTATCAGGATATAATATTAAATTTAAACAACCCTTGAAATCAAAGTTTTTCGTTTAAATCCTTTATAAAATGTAATATTGAGCTATGTGGGTGGATATGAAAATTTGACAAAACATGAATACATGCGGTGATTTAATCGCTCGTTCGCTCCGTCAGTTTGACTTGTAACCATGATATTGTGATGGGTGAACATGCAGCCGTCAATTTGACTTGTAACAATGATATTGTGAAGATTAAACACTTAATTCTTACATGGAGTTAGATACCCAGGGCCGGATTTACAGACAGGCCAACTAGGCCCCGCGAAATATTTTTTATTTTTCAAAATGGGGCCTCAAATTATTTTTGGCCTAGGGCCCCTAAAATTGTACATCCGGCCCTGTAGATACCAGTGTGTACGTGAGCGTCATACTAACCTCTATATCGTTCTGGATGCACATACTACAATGTGCTTATAAGTAACATAAGCAATTGATAAAACAGTATCCAACCAGCGAATGTACATAAAATATGTTTAGTATTTACCCCTAACCCCCATTTGCTGAATTTTCATATAGGAAATGGTGCGTGTGTTATTAAAAGCTCTATTAAATAATTAGACATTCTGCAATGCGCTTTTGTCTTAAGAAGAAACAGCGATAGCTTGATACCGTATCCGGAAATTTAATCGAAAGAAATTTCGTCGACGGAAAATTGATCGACGGAAATTTGATCGAACGGAAATTTGGTCGAATCGTTTTTTTAGTTTATAAGTTAAAATTTTGCGTCAAATTTCTTTTTGAACGCATTATTTTGTTTTACTGTATAGTATAGTGCGTTAAAAAAGAAATTTGACGAAAATTTTAACGTCTTAATTGAAAAAAAGATTCGACCAAATTTCCGTTCGATCAAATTACCGTCGATCAATTTTCCGTCGATGAAATTTCTTTCGATCAAATTTCCGGTAACCAGCTTGATACAACAAGTATCAAACTAACGGTTGTTATAACTTATTTATACTATTTTGTAACTGTCCTGCTATGAGTGCATCTGTATAGACACCATACATGGACGACAGTAGAGTCGTAATTTCTAGACATGTATGCTCGTTCCCGGGGTTCCGGTCGACAAGTCAGTAGTGGCTTGCCGATTTGGAAGCGCTGGCCACCGACCCCCTCGGCGTTAACCCGGGTCACATTACCACCATTGCGTGTCCCGCGTGGCAGACAGGGACATGCATGGTAGTTGCTGGAATAAACGGCTCCTACAGGGCTGCCACCTGTGATACTTCACAGGGGGAAGAAAAGGCAAACACAGGGTAGGGATCATGATTACAAGTTGCCGTTAAGGGATATGAGGCGATAGACTGTGGTGGAAGCCTATGGCCGGTGATTCTAAATATGCAGCCCTGAGAAAGCTGCTCCTAGGCAACCGTTTCGTCCCAGCTACTTCGCGAATTAGTTGCGATGTGGAAACCCACTGTAGAATCCCTCTTAGAGGGCGTCCGATGCGTCCCCGGGACGGGTGGGGGGAGATTTAGGACGTTAATTTACCGTCCCGGCCCCTAGGAAAGGGGACTGCGGACGCTTTAAACGCAGCGTCTTCGGTCGACCAGATGTCTCCGGGCGGGGAGGGCATCCATCGGCAAACCCGATCGAGCGGTTGCTGGTGGGAGCGCTTCACGCCCGGGGAGGTCTCTGGCGTTCTCCCGCACGGCCCGACGTCGGGGAAACCCGGCGCCTGGCAGGTGTGGGTGGACGCCAGGGAGGGCATAAGGAGCGCGAGTTCGACGGCCCGCTGACGCCATTTCCTAATGAGATATTTCAGACCTGTATGCTAGCCCTCACATTTCACACTGATTCTGAATGTAAGACTGTGACGTGCTACAAGTTAAAACCCTACCACGTGATTTCTTTTACAATATAACGTTATTGAAATAAACATTTCAATTTCTAGTTGTATAATGGTTATTATATGGTCATCGTGCATGTATTGCTAGTTAAGTATATTTTGTCATAACATGTAATTACAGAGTTATTTAACAAGTTTATTTGTATAGCTGTTTAATTAATTGTTAGTCAATTGTTAACCTATACTGTTTGTACCTTTCAGAGATTGTCCTGCTTCGATTTTTCTTAGGAGTTTTCTTCAATCACTCCTTTTTATACAACACTAAGAGCCAATGAAAGGTTATTGTTATAGTCCTCAAGATCTGAATTTCTTAAATGTATTAAAAAAAGTATACATTTGAAACTGTCTGTCAGTTGTCTCTTCACCACACGGCCCCAGTTTTTGGCGCTGCGAGCAGGGTAAAATTGTGTCAACAATTAGGTACCCACTCCGACCACTTGGTCACTCACACACACACACACGCACATATATATATACAAATATATATATATATTAAGTTTCGCCCGAGACAGACCAGCAAAAATGCGATTTTGGCGACCGTTGTCTTTGTGAAGTGCACGGAATGTTACTGTCAAATCAATAAGGATTTATTAAGTATAGTTCACCATTAAACTATTAAGATCCTATCTGTCTAACAACTATTTTGGGGCCACACCTGATGTTGACGTAAGGAGTGAGTGCGCCTTCCCACAATCCTGTTAAAAACAAAGTGTGTAATTTCGTGGCATTATTTATAATTCTGGTTGAATTTTTATCGAAACGTCGTGTCATATTTCCTACAATTGTACTTATACTTACTAAGTCAATAACTTGCACATAAAAGTGGGCTTTTATTTTCAAAGAAAAAGTTCGATTCTTCTTATATTTTTTATCACCAGTATTCACTTTTTCATAATTGTATTTTGATTTTTTTAAATTAAAAAATTCGGTACCGGGTGGGCCAATAAAAGTGAGAACATCTCGTAGCATATGAATTTGAGTTATTTCAAAATATAATTTAATTAATTATAATTCTTCATACATTTTTTTTGCGAAATATTTAGCTAATCAGAAATCATGTTCAATATGTAAGTAAGTAAATCAGTAAACTATTTAATCTAGTATGGATATATTTAAACTACTTTTATGTGATTAAATCACACTTTACTAGATGTTCTCACTTTTATTGGGCCACCCTGTATTAGTGTTTATTGCTATTTTATGATATCAAAATTTTATTGTAGAAGTTTTAGTAAATTATTTAAAACTTATATGCGATATAATAAAAAAAAACATATTACTCATACAGGACACTCCCACTTCCTGTATAAACTTTTTTTGGGTGTACATATTATTATATATTAAATATTAAATGTACTGAACTTGGCCAACAGAACTAATAAAGAAAGTATGTTCTAATTAATACAGTAATTAATGGTAATCCCTTATTTTGACCTTACTCCGAACAAATAATAATGATCTAAATTAAATTCTTAAATATAACATCGTTTGAAGGTGGCATTCAATTCATTTCAGAAATTTCAATCATTGAATTGTTTCATTGTCGTTGTTCATTCTTATTCTACGATAAAACTATAATTATAATTTAATTTATTCATTAAATTTATTATTTTGTTAGGATCGGTTCATATTTTATTGCATGTTCTCACAACGACAAAACTCATTTTTTAACTTATAATTTATTAAGGTAAATTCGTATAGATTGTACCGCGTTTTTTTACCATAGCCGTCATCTTGGTTGCCTGAACCCTAAATTTATCCCTCACCCTAACCTGAACCCTAAATCTATCCCTAAACCTAACCTGAACCCTAAATCTATCCCTCACCCTAACCTGAACCCTAAATATATCCCTAACTAAACCTAATGAATGATGAGGTACCATCTATCTGAAATAGCCTTTATGAGTTTATTAACCTTAGCCTTGATGAGTGCATTTATAACTTTGGTTGGAGTTGGTTATTTTGAATAAGTAATTAATAATTAATTATTAATATAGTCTATATTAATTTCCTTCTCCCCAAGAATTAAAAATGAACGTTGAACATGAGATTGGACTTCTTGTGGAAGAAATAAAACGCTTAGGAACAGCAGGTAAATATTCATATCAATAATAAATTATCAATTTTAAATGACAATGATTAGCTATGGGGCCATCCATAAATGGCATCACGCGTCTAGGAGGGGGGCACAATTTTGTGATGGTGGGAGCTTAAGCAATGTGACGTCGTATGAAAAGTGGAATATTATAGTAAATAATTGCACTTAATAATCTTAAATTACATACATTTTTAACATTATTCTTTTATACAACAATTATAATTATTTTATTTTTAAACTAAGATCAATGAAAGAATCAGTACACTTCAGTACAAGTATGTGAGGTCAGAGAAATGACCTCTAATCAAGTTACAGCCTACCACAGAGGAGGAGCAAATGGGTGTAGTGACATTGACAGTCGAGAAATGTCAAAATGTGGAGACTGGAGTCATAGAATTAGGACTTCGCATGAAGCGGGATGGAACGAAAAATATGGTTGAACCAAGGGGTGGTGGGGGTGATCTTAGTAAATGCTCTAGGGCAGGGATTCTTAACTTTTTGCAGCACTGCAGCCCCACTCTGTTTTATACATCCCCCCAACCGTATAAATTATATTGTAATAAGATTTAAAATATGAAAATAATTAAATAATTTAGTTATCATAGTTTTATTTCTTTAGTTTACTTTTTATAAACAAGGAAAAATATTACCAATACAAATAATGCACAAACAAATTTCACCAGCGAAACATTTACTGCTGCTAAAAAATAATTTAAAAAAAAAAAAGCAGGAGTAACTAGCATTGAGAGCAAATACAATTTTCTGATCTTCCACACCTCAGGGTTAGGGAGTTACTTTTACCCTTGGTTAAGAACCACTGCTGTATTAAAATGTTTCTGAGATCGTGCAGTAATTTGATATCCATGGGAAGTGAATTTCTTAAGGGTTTGTAAAAGGACAGTAGTTGACACAGGGAATTTTTTAGAAGGGGGGGATGCAGAGATTTATGACCTTATATTTGAGGGGGGGTCTAACTTTTTGTGACGATGGGGGAGGGGTGTAAAAAATCGTCAAAATTTATGTGACGTCATTTATGGATGGCCCCTATGTACCGTATTTGTAATTTGTATATTTTTTATCTTGTGACCATATCTGGAAATTAAAATTAAACCAATTTGTACAAAGTAATGTTGTTGGAGTGGAATTCTGATATGAGTGTTATGAGGGCCAGAAATCTGTTTAATGGGACATTTTTTTAAACTGTTGATCCCGTGCATATACCTTGAATAAAATGTTGCAATGATAGCAAAACTTATCAAAGTTTCAAAGTATGCCAAAATTTCTAAAACTTCACAGTGGTTTAATTTTTATTTTTTACTAAATTCACCAGTAATTGAATTATTATATTATGTTTTAAAGAAAATTCCATTTGAACAAATCTTTGTTTGAACACACTTCCATTCTATCAAACTTCCATTCGAACAAACTTCCGCTCCTTGATACAAATTAGTTTTGTGCAAATTTTCTAGTAACCAGTGGTGACATTGTATCTTATGACAGCAAACAAACAGAAATTTATCTTTTTAATAAGGAAATTAAGACAATTCATAAATTGTTGTACTTTGTTTGCATTTCTGTGTACAGTTAACATAGATAATATTTTCAAGCTTTAATTTTGTGCCTGCTATTTCTCACATTTTTTAAAGATTGTTATGTCAAAAGGCTAATTCATATTTTGTTCTTAAAATGCAAAACTATCATGATTTTTTTCACCATGACCATGTTTTTCAGGTACCTTAAATTTACTAGAAACAAAGCAATAAATAAAATTATTTTTTTACCATTTTCTAGGTGCAGGGGGAAAGACTGAAGTGACCTTTGGAACATTATTCAATGATGATCGATGTGCTAATATATTTGAAGCTTTAGTGGGAACATTGCGAGCTGCTAAAAGAAAGAAGATCATTAGTTATGATGGTGAACTTTTACTTCAAGGTGTTCATGACAAAGTCATCATATCTTTACTCTGATGCAAAAAAATTAAATACACTGTACAATATATTTCTGTCTATTAACCTATTTATCTTGTTTTAAAGACATTGCATGCTGTCTTTAATATGTATACTCTTAGATTAAAACATAAAATACATTACATACTTTAATTATTGAAGAGTTTTTTTTTTAAATATTTCTTTAGCTTGACCTCTCATACATTTTTTTTGCTTTTCTTTTTGGATTTTCTGGAACATGTAAATGTAACTTTGCAGTTGCTTATTACAATTTGATGAACCAGCAATTTCTGAAAAAAGCAAACTAATCTGGCTCTGGTCAGTATCCATATTGTTTATCCCACAAGGGGGTGGAATTTTTTTAATGTGGTAAAGGATTCCCTCCTCTCAATGAGTAATTTAGCTGGACAAATTTGAACCTGAAACTGCTACTCTTTGCTACAAGTCAGACAGATTACAATAGCACAGGAAATTTTATTCCAAGTTTTAGCTAATAATAATTAAGCTTTAAAGAAGTTTTTCTCAATGATTTCCATGATGCTAAACAGTGAAATAGGGGGAAAGGAGTAGGTATGAATTGGTTAACTCATCTGGAGATTTAGGCAACGGCTAAATTTAGTACCACAGGTAAAACATAGGTAATAAGTAAAACAAAGTAAGGTTAAACCCGAAAAAAGGAACGCAACAAAACAACCAACGTGTCGGCTGGAAGCCTTTGTCAACGAACAAACAACAGAAAAAACAGAATAAAATGTATAAAAGTTATAGCACTTAGCTGAGACTTAGTGTCCGAGAGGGCAGCAAAAGAATTGTGACAGAGAGTAAGTGGGTGAGAGATTAAATAGAGAAGAGAGAATGTAAGAGGAGAAGTTGGTCTACTGCGATAGGTTGTGACATGGAGGGGTGGAGCTATGCTAAAGCTGTGAAAAGAGACATGACGTTCATCCCATGTGCGTGTCAAAGTGCTATAGGTCAGGAAAATTTACACATGTGTCACAATTTGATTTAGAAACTGATCTGAAGGTTCAGTTGGTAAGTTATAGATAAACCGAAATCAAATGTTCAAATTCAACAAAGGACAAAAGAAAAGATGGGGAGAATATTCTAAACAGGCCAGCACCACAAGAACCACCTGGAATTCTCCTTGCAGAGGAAGATCTCATTGACTGCAATGTACCGTACCCAACGAAACAAATTAAAAATCCAATCAAACTATTGAAAAAAAGAAAGGCTGCTGGTCTTGTTGAAATACATTCGGAAGTACTAAAGATGGACCTGGAACTGTCATCAAGCATACTTCACCACTAATTGTGACTATGTGGGACCAAGAAGAGATACTCAAGGAGTGGAGAGAGGGATACTTGGTCAAACTTTAAAAGAAAGGTGACCTCCAAGAGTTGTGGAAACTATAAAGGAATCATGCTGCCTTCTGTACTAGAACAATTCTAAAAATTATTCTGCAGAGAATAAAATAAAGCAATAGACTCCAACTCCAAACTAAGAGATCAACAGGCTGGTTTTAGAGAAAACAGATCATTTACTGGCCAAATTTCAACCCATTGCATAATCATTGAACAGTACTTGGAGTGGAATGCATCATTGTACCTAAACTTTGCTGACTTCTAAAAAGCATTAGACAGCTCTGTAAACAGCTAAGACATTATGGTATTCCTCAAAAGCTAAATAGCTTAATTAAGAACACATACAAAGATATGAGTTGCAGGGTTTTATATGAAGGTGAACTCAGAAAACCATTTATGATAGAATCTGTAGCTGGAAAAGGATTCCTGCTCTCACCATTCCTCTTTCTGTAAGAGAAAAAACACAGGATTGAAAAAATGGAATCCAGTGGACACCTTTTTTCAAACGTTCAGACACTTGGAGGATTTGGATTTTGCAAATGACATTGCACTTTTTTCTTGTAGCCATAGCAAATGCAGGAGAAAACAACAAAACTTGACTCTGTATCCCAAAAAGGGAAAACCAAGACTTCAAGAATAAATGCAGCAGATGAAGGGGTCATTGGGATTAACTTGAGAGGAGAGTCTCTTTACTTTAAGAAGTTAAAACTTTTACATACTGGTACTTAGGAAGCATCATACATAAAAATGGGGAAACAGAAATGGACATAAAGTCTAGGGCTAGGGTCCAAAAGAAGCATTCAATACCCTGTAGAACATCTGAAACTCAAATGATATACTGACAAAAAACAAAAAGATTCAACTCAAACGTCAAGGCACATGTTCTGTATGGATGTGAAACTTGGAGAACAACAAAAGCAAACCTTAAAAAACTGAAGGTTTCATAAACAGATGCTTGCGAAGGATCCTCAAAATAAGACCGTTTTGACAAAATTTGTAACACGATCCTTTGGGAGAGAACATCAAGTGTTCCAGTGGAAACAGAGGTACAAAAGAGAAAACTGAGATACATAGGGCACACATTAAGGAAACCAAACACTAACATCACAAGACAGGCCTTGAATTAGAATCCTCAAGGTAACAGGAAATGAGGAAGACCAAGAGCCACATTGAAGAGGGGATTAGAATTAGGGGCAGAAGTGAGGAGAATGAAAAATAGTTTGGCTGAACTAGCAAAGATAGCACAACACAGGCATATATTGAAAATAACGTGGTTGGCGTATGCTCCATTTGGGAGTGGGAAAGGCTAAAAAGAAGAAATGTTCAAACATTGTAGACCACCATATTAGTCAATTGACATGAAGAGTGAGCTTAATAGTATGATTTCAACTTTTGATTGTGAGCAGAAAATGATATAAAATAATTATAAACAAGAATGAGAACATTATTTACAGATGAATTACTTGAACTTACGATTGTGAGCAGGAAATTATATAATTTATAATCATCAAGAATGAAAAAAATTATTGACTGCTTAAAAGTGAATTACCGTACCTTAAAACATAACAGTGGTGTTCTTATGAGCAATGGTAAACTTTCTAACACCCTTGGTATGTAAACCTAGTTTCGTGCCCTAAAATCCTTTTTAAAAATAGATTTTTGACCCTTTTCCAGATGACACAGCAATAATAATTTGATGACTTAAAGTACTAAAACTAAAACAGATATTAGCAGAGGCGTAGCTAGAGTGTTTGGCGCCTAGAGACAAGATTCATTTTAAAGAGCCTCCCTTTATTTTTTCCACTCTCAAATCCATTATTTTCATCAATAAAATAATATCAAGGCACATTTTGGCGCACCTAACTAGTCTGGTGCCCAGGGACAGCTGCCCCCCTTTAGCTACGCCTCTGGATATTCGTTGGAAGCACACACAGAATTGGGGCTGGGTACCAGGTCATAGGAAAAACAAGAGTGCATGATGGATATCGAATCAACGGAAACTGTAAAAAAAAAAAAAAACACTATTCGTATTATGATTGTATTGGTAGGTTACTCGGTAGTGGTATAACCCCAATGAATAATTGGCACCAACAGAGACAATACTGTCGATGACACTACCACTAAAAGCTCAGGCGACTACGCTTTTGTCCATTGGCACTGCCCATCCAAAAATCTGAAACTGTCTCTCCCCCCCCCCTCCCCAACTCTTCCGGAACTTGACTGAAAGAAACACTGATCCCGAGGTCCTCAAACCTCAAGGTCACTCCCCTTGTGTGGTTTATCGCATGAGCAAACCGACAGAGAATTTGTGTGAGAATGCAACACCGAGTTCAGCACAGGTCCAACTTGGCAAGGGGCTGTCATGAGACAACTGAAAGGAACACGATATTAAATTTTCTCATTCAACTTTTAGTGATCTAATAATAACCCACATAACCGTTTCTGGAAACTGTTCAAAGTATCGGTGAATCTTATAAAGTTTGAAATGAGTGTCGATGTAGAACAGGGGCTCTGTGCATTTTCTTTCATCTCTGCATCCAATCTTGATTTTACGACATTTCCCGCAACCCCATCTGGATTTCAAAATATATTTCCCAAAATACACTGCACAGGAGGCGTAGCTATAGTGTTTGGCGCCCGGGGACAAGATTCATTTTAAAGCGCCTTTTTTTCCTTTTTTCAACTATCAAACTCATTATTTTCATCAATAAAATAATACCAAAGCACATTTTGGCGCCCCTAACTAGCTGTCGCCCGGGTACATCTGTACCCCCTGCCCACCCCCCTTACGCTACGTCTCTGCACTGCAAGCCCCGAGATAAAAACAAAACAAAACTAAACACATTTTTATTTTAAAAGTACATATCCTGATTTGCTGGATCTTCCCAGACCCCTGACACTGCCTTCCGCACCACCTGAGGATGTGGGAACCCCCTCAAAAGTTAGTTACCAATTGTGTCCTTTCAGATGCCATATGGTTTACAGGGCCAGCGCTAAGGATATTAAGGCACGCTATAGTCGTACTGGGGCCTTGCTGGTCATAATGGGACGCGTCATAACGGATATTTGTTCACTCGCTTAGTTTCCGAAATTTCTATTTTTTCCTATAACAGTTAATTGCCCTGGCCCAAATTACTCATCGCGGCTGCATTGTGTTCACCACTGGATTAGGAACTATTAGTAGGCTTAGGTATATTATAAATATACTACGGCAACGCGCGGGGCCATGCCCCCACATCGCCGTCCCCTAGCGCCGGCACTATGTTTTGATACGGCGTTTTCCAAACTTTTAGGTTTGGCGGACACGTTTTGAAACTGCACTGCCACAAAGGACGGTTCCAGATTTATTAAATATATTTCCTTTTTAACCTACTTTACAATTTTATGGAAATTAACATTTATGTTGCGCGGACCGGAAACGTAAGGTTCGCAGACCGGTCCACCAATTTGAGGATGCTTGGTAGCTAAAAAAAAGGTGGGAGGGGTATAGAGCACGCCAAAATCGGTTTTATGGTATTCTATTAGATGTAAATAAAGGGTTTCAGAGTTGTTGTTGTTGTTTTTTTTTGGGGGGGGGGATAAACCTGTCCCTTGGCGCCAAACACTCTAGCTACGCCACTGCCAGAGGCGGATGGGTGGTCCGTTCAGATGTCATTTTTCTTTATATGCAGGTGGGGCATTTTCGGACAGCTGCAAATTTTGTGTCGTGAAAAGGAGCGTGTCAAAAATCTTATCCCACCCAGGGTGGCACTAACACTAGGCACGCCACTAGGAATCGTATCTATCGGCAACAAAATTGGCGATAAGTGTCAGTCATATAATCATTTGGGGGCAAAAATCAAGGGCGCCATTGGCTTTTCCCTAACAATTGAAGGGCTGAGTAGAAAAAGTACTTAAGTTACAATTTTCCAAAAATGAGTTAAGACATGCATTACATTTGAGTACTTCCCCTGAATCATTCCTGTAAATATCATTCATGAAAAATGTCCACAAGTGTCTGATTCAGATTTACCTCGAGCAGATTTTAATGCATCTAAATAAGAATTTAACAATTTTAAACTCAATTTTCTCAAAACTTCAAAAATACACTTAAGTACTTTTTCTACTCGGCCCTTCAATTAAATTAGTGATTATTTCAAAATCAAGAGTTAAATTTTGGAGCATACCTGAATTCAAGGTTTTTGTTAGTTCGGGGGAAGGAATTTTTCAAGCGTCAGGTGGGGCATTATTGCACCCAGTGCCATACATAAACACAATTAACTCTGGTTGTGGCGCGCTCCATGGTTATAATTTGATACATTGATTGACGTCCGGGAGCGGGTAAGAGAAATTAAGAGCGCCGAGATCTCTCGAGCAAAAGCAGGGTCACGGTCCCCTTAATTTTTATAAATTGCACGGATGCATGGTTGTGCATACTTGAATTCAGTGTTTCTTTCAATTTGGGAGGGGACATTTCAGACTTTAGGTTGGGAAGCGCCAAAAATTGCCATAATAATGATCAGGGTCATATCTTATAACTCTTCCCCAGGCCAACTTGATTTAAATTCATTCCATATGTAGCGCCCATGAAGGAATCCTTTTTGCCGATAGATACACTGACTAGCTTAGTCTCGCCCCTTAAATCGTTATGGTCCCTGTACATTTTATGATAAATTCAAAACTCAAGAATGCATTTTAGCAAATACCCAAATTTAGTTTTGCATCATTCTACACTCAATCGGAGAGCAAATATGGGATAGATGCTAGTTATAAATGTAGAAGTCACTTAACTTCAGAGCCATCGTGTGATATGCAGGGGTCCTATGATATTTTAGGGGTTTAAGATTGTGCTGTAGACACCTTTTTAAATGATCAACTTTGAATGCAATGTGTGGGAAAGACAAAACCGGAAAGTGGCAAGGGCCACAAAATGTCAAGCGATGGCTCTGCTTGACCAGGTTATGTTATGCACTTTTTTTAACCAGAGTCAAAAATCCTGTTATGCAGTAAACTATTTCGGAGGAAGGGGTAACTAATAGATAAATAATTTTTTATTTTTTTTTTAAATCCTCCCAAAAAAGGTTTTGATCACAAAAAAATTACAGCTAACATCATTTTACAAGTTAAACGAAATGAAACTGATGGAGATTTTGAGCTAAAAATCGGGCCAAGGATGGGAAAGGCAAATTGGGAATTCGAAATGTCGACATCCACAATGGAGGTTGAGCGATCTAAGCATCTGCGTCAAACATTTTTTACATTAGTTCTCCTCTATGGATCAAATTGATGTAAGACCATTGGAAGTTTGCCAGACCAAATGCCTAAGAAAGAATGATCCCTATTACTTGCTGGCCATTGACAATGAGTTATAAAAAGATCAATGACATTAATTGATAATTTAGTTATTGTCATTTTATCTCTATAATAATATTCTAGAAAAAATAATACAATAAATGTGCAAACAAAAGTCACCAGAATAACATTGCTGCTGCTAATCAAAATGCACACAAACTGATCTTTCTTAATGACAGCAACAACTGGCATTGGCAGCAAATACAATTTTCTGGGTCTACCGTACCTCATGAGGTGCTTTGACCCCTGGTTAAGAGCCACTGTTCTGGTGAAATGCTTCAGACACGGGTGCCGTAATGCGATATCCACGGGAGGTGCATTGTTTAAGAGTTTGTAAAGGACAGTAGTGGACAAAGAATTTATTTTTACATGGGGGGGAGGGTGTACAGAGGTTTGTGACATTATATTCGAGGGGGAGGGGGGGCTAGCTTTGTGATTATTTGTTGTGGGTGTGGGGGGGGGGGGTACAAATATGCAATATTTACGTGACGTCAAATATGGATGGCAATTCAACTAAAAAATGTCGCCACCTGACTCCTAAGATAAACCTACGTTGGTTTTTAAAAAATTGTAAAAATTGTTTCAGCTTTTCCAAGATAGCAGCAGAGTAGGTCTTCGTGCCCAGATAGCTATTTGAAGTATTTGAAGTATAAAAGCTATTTGACACATGACTCCCGCGGGTTTCTCAGAAAGTGTTAGGATCTACTATAAGTTCTGTTACTAAAATATCACGGAATAGGACTTACGGTTTATCTTTTCACTATTCTAAATGAGTTTGCCGTTATTAAATCAAAATAAAATTAAACCCATCCACAATCCAACCCCGTAATTTAATAAAAAAAAAAAAAATGATGCGCCGCTCACGTTAGGTTAAATAGTCCGACTAAAAGGTTTACTCTTTAGATAAGCACTAGCTTCGATATAGGCTATGTCTATAGTCTTCTTTATTTCAAAATATATAGGCCTATAGGCCTACAGGGTGGGCCAATAAAAGTGAGAACATCTCGTAAAATGTGATTTAATCACATAAAAGTAGTTTAACTATACCCATACTAACTATATTAAAAGTCGTTGAGAAGCAAGGAAGACACATTGAACATGATTTCTGATTAGTTAAATATTTCGCAAAAAATGTATAAAGAATTATAATTAATTAAAATTATATTTTGAAATAACTCATATGCTACGAGATGTTCTCACTTTTATTGGCCCACCCTGTATATATATATATTTAAAAAAAAAAAATATTTTTTTGCTTTTCAACCTGAAACCGCATCATTAAAAAAGTTATTATTGATACCCTTAAAATTAAAACCCCACGCCCACGCCAGCTAAGGCTTAGGCCAGGCCTAAGGCTAAGGCAATAATCGAAAATCACAGCAATGTATATCAATTAATTACAAGCGTAACCGATTATAAAGCAACCGGCAAAGCTTTATATGAACATCAAAAGTATTTCCCTAAGAGAATAGGCCTAAAAGGCGCCAACAGGGTTGTAACTTGATTTAATGTACTCATTTGAAACGGCACTTATTAGGCCATAGAATAAAAGAAGGGAGATAAATCGATGCGAAATAATTTACTCTAAAAAAATACTAATTTGAATGAGGGTTACTTGGGAAATGATTTCCTTTAATAAGTGGTTATCTTTCTTGACGAATGAAATTTCGACTGAATACTAGATGTGTTTTTTGTGCTGAGTTTACTACAACTGTAGCCGCATTTTTTACGTGTCTAAAATAAATATTTCCTCTTGTTTGATATTAGATAACCATCGTCATTCAACGAGTCGGTAATTATTGACGAATGTACAGTGATAGCATAATAATAAACTAGCGGATTAGGCTAACTGTGTTGACGGTTCACGAGAACGATATCCGGTCTCACGTCTACTGAAGCATTCTGGGACAATGCGCATGCCCAGAATACATTCGGCCATGATAAATATGAAAAAAAAATGTTAAAATTTTATTATATCATTTTAATTGAAATTACGTTATTGAAGGTTGAGTTACCTCTGTGAGAACCTATTCATATCTGGATATTAAAGAAATTTCTTAATGCCTTATTTCAAACTGCCCTCGCAAGATTAATCCTCGGTTTTTGAAGCCCATTATAACGTAACTGCTATACGTAAGTAAAATAAGTTAATTCTTATTGCAGCTACTGCCGATATGGTTTGTCTTGTTATTAACTACCGAATTCCGTGATTAAAAATGGCAGCTGGTCCTGATGATAAATACCTAGTATCTCAAGTATGATAAAAGAATGTGCTACCTGTAATTTATATTACACATTTTTGTTTACCTGGCTCAGCTGCTATGACTAAGGATAGTTAGTGAAGTTTATAAGTGTCAAGAAGTGCAACAATAATAATATGGTCTTTGCCTTGCAAAAGTCTACACTCTACAGATTTAATAGTACTCAAGATGAAGTATGCTAAGTTACAGATTTTGTATCCTTACTTAGTAGTCACTTAGTGGCATCCTATTATTATGTAGAAATCTCAAACTTAATGCACAGTAAATAATTATTTAAACTTGATGAATATAATTTATAAATTGGTAGGGCTAATCAGGTGTTTTGTTTACCATTTATCATTTAGCCCCATTTAATTTGTAATTTGGTCCTAGTCCAATTTCATATGATGAGCAATAGGCCAATCCCTACGAGTAGAACTTTTTCATGTTGGGTAGGTCTATTCTATTGATAATACTTGTGATTCTAAATAATCTACTAGTACTAGCCCTCAAAACTTTTAATACTTGTGATTCTAAATAATCTACTAGTACTAGCCCTCAAAACTTTTTATCATAATTTTTTATTTGAGAGTCATTTTACACCTGATCATCATTAATTTTTTCTTTTATTTGAGAGTCATTTTACACCCAGTTTCAAAGTTTTTGCTAAGATATTGATTATTGGCAATATTGGTTAAATCCATTGTGACGAAAGATTTTTTTATTCAGACAGGCTTTTGATTTTATAAAAATGTTTCAGTAGAGTAGTCTTATACTCAGAAATAAATTAATAAGCCTACTAATTAAATGAGTTTCTCCAGATTCATTATAATTAGGCCATACTGTTTTTTTTTATCATGTGATTTAAATCTAATAATTAAGATAAATTGTCTGTCATAGTGAGGTTTATCTATTTTCCTGACACAATATTTTACCATAATTAAAAGTTATGTTTACAGTTTCATTTGCTACTGTTAAATTAGAAATGCATGCAGGGACATATGATAATTACAAAAGGATTGAATAGTACTAAATCTTAAGTCATGTAAAGACAAACTAATTATGATTATGTTAGTAACAAGTAATACACAAATTAATAAAATTGTAGACATATATACAAGTAAAAATGTTTTGGCTAAAAGATAACGGCAGTTAAATACTTATAACATTTTATGTATTTGAATTTTACATAATGTTAGGTACTCCAACTCAAATTTTCAAATACATCTGGCATAGACAAAGAGCATATCATTGGAAAGAGCTGGCTTTAAGCTTTCCAATGACACAAAGATAATCTTTCTATCACTTATAGGAGAAAAGTTATGAATTTTGTAGTGATTTATTTTTCCCCACTATTCGGCTTTGTATTTAATTTTTAAAGTCATGATCGCATTATTACACTTTTTGTACTATTTTGCTTGTATCTTTTTGGCTATTAAAGTTAGAGCTATCAAATTTGGAGGAGACATTTACAATACAATGTTTAACAAAATGTAACACATCAATTGAGAATTAACTTATTATATCTTATTAAATATGACATTATGAGCATATGGAGTGGATAACGACAAATGGCGGAAAATATAATTTTTCAAAAAATGACATAATTTTTAAACCAATAAAGCTACTGCTATAAAATTTTCAATACAAGCAGATAATGTCCATCTAAAAGTAAGGCACATTTAAAATAAATGAAATACAGATCAGAAAAATGTATGCAATTTTAGAAAAAATATTTCATGAAAAGCAACCACGGCCGAGACATTTTTACATTTAAATACATAACTTTTAAACTAATAGAGCTACTGCAATCAAATTTTCAGTAATAATGGTTTTTGACAATCCAAATGTAACAGAATATTCAAATATTGCAAAAGCAATTAAAATAATGCTAAGCTATACAAAATTCAAAAATGTCATGTAATCTTACGACATTGATGTGTATCTTTAAGCATAACGTTTAAACTAACAATGCTAATTCAATAAAATCTACAGTACAAATAGACAATGACAATCAAAATATAATAAAACATCCAATGTAATATTGCAATCCACGGTCCACAGCAACAGATAGTGTTCTAGTTGACAGCAACAGATTGTATCCTTGTCCACCTGAAAAGATACAAAATGTTAAAAATTAAACTTTAAAATGAGTGAGCTGAAAATTCAAATGAATTTTATCAAAACACACAATTAAACAAAATGAAAATCTCCCATAAGAACATCAGAAATTAAATGTGACAATGTTGTCCACCTGAAAGTATACAAAATATTAAAAATTAACTTTAAAATGAGTGAGCTGAAAATTCAAATACATTTTATCAAAACACACAAACAAAATAAAAAATCTCCCATAGGAACATCAGAAACTAAATATGACAATGTTGTCCACCTGAAAGTATACAAAATATTAAAAATTCAATTTTAAAATGAGTGAACTGAAAATTGAAATAAATTTCATCAAAATACAATTAAACAAAATGAAAATTTCCCAAAAGAACATCAGAAACTAAATGTGACAATGTTATTTCTTCATGATCTATGTCAGAAAATACCAACTTACAAAACAAAACTTCTTAACATACCCGACTAAATCTCCAATAAACTCCTCTTCCCAGTCCATGGTTTTGTTGACCTTGGCATCAACAAAACCGGTCGAAGCATTAGGGGCTCTTTTAAATTGGGCATCGACCATCCCCAAAACCCTCTCACTATGGATATTATGAACAGGGGCTGATGAGGTCAGGTCCATTAATTCTGCCGATGGATTAGCCAGTTCCCCAACAAGATACGCCTCAAGCTGCCTGTTTAAGACTGATACAAATCCTATAGAAGAGCAGAAACTGTCTAAAAACATCGTGGACACGGTGCACGGCTCCGGAGCTCCAGCAACACTTCATCCTCATCGAGTGGTAGATTAAAAACATTTTTCTCCATTGTCAATATCAATTTGGGTTGTTTGTTTATCAGGAAATGATAATCAGTAATTCTGAAGGAAAAAAAAAAGATCAGGAGTACTATTTAGGATTATTATGAATACATATAAATAATAATTAAATCATTTTAGATAGGCCACACAATGTTCTTTAGTTTATGTACATTTATTGTTTAATAACGTAGTCTTAGTACTTTAGGCTAGTCTATCTTACTAATTCATTGCTCATCGCATGTCAGCACACCTTGATCTCTTTTTGTCTTTGTTATCTTATTTACATGTATTATTGACCCAAAGCATGCTCTTATATATGAACTATATTAGGCCTAAAGTGTAATTATTAAAAACCAGTTATTAAAGACTACTAAGTTATAATGCAGGATTTATTAATTAAGTCATTTAAGTTGTTTCAAAAGTCTTTGTTTGAAGATTGTTTGCAATTAAATCACGCAAATAAAAGAAATTCCCTAGTATTAAATTTTTTTATTTCATTAATTTAATTCTAGTATGAATATAGATCTATCGATACACCCTTGTAACTAGTACTAGTAGTCGAGTTTATCTAATAATAATAACAAATAAATACATTGTAATCATTGTTATTGTTGTTGAAGAAGAGGAATTCTTATTTGCAAATTGATCAATTTTATAATTATAGAGACTAATTATACAAACAATTAATTTAAAACGAATTAATATTTATGTGCATACATTTATATTGTTTAGTCATATTAGAATCAAAAACTTTTGTTTAATCAGATGTTTTAATGATTTAGAAATGTTTTTTTAAAGCGTCTTATTTCCAAATAATTTCACCTCCCTCCGGTCAAAAAAATTGTTAAAAAAGATGGCTGCCGTCTTTTCATAACATGTGGATTTTTTTTTTCGGTCGGTATCATAAATTCTAGAAATAGCCAGTAATGTTAACTATAAATCCTTTCAATGTTAAAGGGATCAAGCTATCTCCCACTAGAGTTTTTATTTCGCCCATATGCTAAACAAAAAAAACAACACACGTTTTAACTTACTCACAGTATGCGCTCCAACTGTTGGTCTGAGACCGGTCAGAATGACACAGCATTTATATCATCGTGACCGGAATTCTTCAGCGAATAGAGTTTTAAGACTGAAACTTATTTATTTTTAGAAAATGACGCATAGGAACAACAAAGCCCGACACATACCGAATTCCGCCGTTCACGGCTCGTCACAGAAATGTACCGCGCAAAGCCAGCATTTTTTTTGCCCGCTCAGCCCGATATTGGAGTACCTAATAATGTATAACCTGCCTACTCAATAGAAAAAAGAAGAAATAAAGAAAAAGAAAACTGGAAGAAGATTAGAAAGGATGTGGAGTGTAGAACTAAAATAGGATCAGTTGTTTAAAATAATTGAATTGGTTAACGCAGTGTTAGCAATTATCCCAAATCTTTTAATTCATTTATATTCCATTTAAATTCGTTCCAATATAGAACTCAATACCACACTTTCCATTATTGTTATTACTACTACTCTGTTTGAAAGTTAAAAAAAAATTTTTTCCCAACTCTCCCATGTAAAGGGTGTGAGTGTGTAAATCATGCTGTGATGTGCTGGAAAGCCATCCTTGATTTTAACTAGAGGCAGAGGGAAGGTAGTTTGATTCACTTCAATGACATAAAACATTAGTTACAGCAACTTTGGTTGCAGTCTTTGATGCTATTTATTTTTTAATAACCCGGAGATGACTTCTAATCAACATGTCTTTTAAGCTTCTGTTCCATCAGAATGCAACAAGGGGAGGGGATTCATGAGTATGTGTTGGGTTCTTGGTAGATGAAGGACAATAATGAGATAAGTTTTGCAGCGATTAGTTTATGGGGATGATCAATAACATGTAAGTTTGGTCCTTTCATATTTTGGAATTAATCATGCAAGTACATCTTGTCAGGGGATGCCCTTAATTCCCTTTAATTCGTCTGAATGTCAGTTGTAGAATTAGCCCAATGCACATCAGGAAATCTAGCATATCTAAAGCCCAAAATACTTTCATCATCTTGATAAGTCTCAGTAGCAGGCATAATTAACAAATAAGTTTTTAGGCGCTCTTCTGCGGACTCAAGCTTCTTAGTTTAAGGGATTAGGTGCAGAAGTTAGGAAAGAGCATGAGGTTAGAGAGAAAAGTTTAGGGCATATATGGATAAAGTATGGGTGGGGGGAGAGAGTGAGGGCAAGTGTAGTTTGGGAAAGTATAGGAATTTAAAGGTGATAGGATAGGTTGGATGTACAGGGGTGATAGTGAATAAGCATAGGTATTACAGGGGTGATAGTGAATAAGCAGAGGCATAGTTAGAGAGGCCGGGGGCAAGATTCATTTTTACATCCTCCACCCTCCCAACTCTGAAAACTATTTAAAAAAAAAATGATATCAATAAAATACAATCAAAGGCCATTATGACACCTCCATTAGTCTGGTGCCACGGGAAATCTGTTGTCACACACCCTTCCCCATCCTTCAGCTATTCCTCTGGGAATAAGCATATGAGAAAGAGCACAAGGGAGGATGAGGAAGATGTTTGATGGAAATATTGAGGAGAGGATAGTGAGGGCGGGGGGGGGGGGATGACAGTAAAGGATGGGAGTGTTTTAAAAATTTTAAAAATAGATTAGGGATCAGGGTATGACTTTTAGAAGTAAAAGTGACGTTTGTCTGTTGGTAAACATAAGAAGGTGAGCAGAAAAGGTAAAAGTATGGGAAGAGGGTAATGGATATTGAGGTGGAAAAGGTTAGGTTACATGAGGTTTGGTGACATGAGGTTTGGTGATGTGGATTGGTGAGTCTATCTCATTAAAATTAATTGAGGAGACCAGATTGAGATAGGAGTTGAGAAAAAAATCACAAGAAATATAGTTGTATAAAGAACCAAAAGTCAGAATAATTACTTAGTATATTATGAAAATTATTTATGAATGAGAGAACACCTAGTATTAATTAAATTTTAACATTGAAGTAGAAAGTATCAAATCAGTTTCTTAAAAACTTTTTGCAGCGCTCCAGCCCCTCTTGATTTCAAAACATTTCCTGCACCCCCTCTTGATTTGAACACCCCCCCCCCCTCTTTTTTTTTCTTCTTCCCTTTCTTGTTAGTTATATGCTTTTTAAATGTTATTTTTATAAAATATTGAAATAATTAAGCACACTTGACACATATACTATCCTTTTAGCTAATGAAAAATATAATGCACATTTTATAATTTTTACATTTCTTTTTTGCTCTTTATTTTTTTCTCCTAGTTAGTGTTTTTGCTTCAAAAATTTCTGGGTCACCCCACAACTCCTGGCACCCCTGTATTAATTCAAGCTATTATGCTTTTGGCAGATTACAGGATATGGTGGCCATTAAATTTTTAATTTGTAAACAAAAAATATCAAAGACAACATGTTACACACCATCATTAGACAAAAACATAGAAAATAAAAAAATGATAGCTAATCAAAATAATTTATAATATATAAAACAAATCTAGGTCATTGTCATTAAAATATTTTTTATATCATACTCAATATATGAATTAAATGCATTGAGTGGGTATATAGGAATAAACTTTTTTCACTCTGTGAAGTAATGGTGACCATGACCTACTCAACCTAGAAGTAATGGGATTTAAATTCTTCCAGGGTCATTGCAGCTATAGGTTAATACCCAGGAGGAATGGACTCATTATTGAAGCAAGGCAGATATTTTCAGATTCTCCATTTTACCCCTACGTTTTTTTTTGTTAAGCAAATGGTTTTCAACCTTCTCAAAATATTATTTAGTTTATTTGCTTATGTGACTATCAATATTTAGCCAACTACTTCCACAGTTCACTTGAAAGATCCTGTGAGAAAAACACTGCTAAAAATTAAAAATTACGTTTTGGACCAACAGTCATGTATTACAAGATCTTGCAGTATTTTTATTTTTGCCTGTATTGCACTTACATTTCATTAACATTATTTTTATGTTGATAATTTGGAAGTATTGATAATCCTTGAAATTGTTTTAGTTTTAAGTCAATTTAATTCTGGATCCTTCTTCCATATTTCTCATAAAATTTTATTTATTCTAATTTTTTTTTTTTACTAAACTTTTGTTGTAAACTGCCAACAAATATTTACCTTGTTTAATTTTGATTTTTATAAATTCATAATCTTACATATTTATGTTTTTTTTTCTATAGGTCATTATGTTTATCAGAGGCTGTGATATCTTTATGCGGAACAACAATAGTCAATAATACAGGATATTCAATTTGCCATGACTTTCAGGTAAGCCGAATTGTAGTGGAACCCTAAAACAGACCTGTTTACCCGTAAACTCTTAAAATAGTATAATATCATCACAAAATCGTTCAATACATAATCTTTATAGTAAGAAAATAAAAATGCAGTATATATAATTTATATAATGTATGCACCTCAAAATCATACATTGTACGCCAAATTAGTAAGACTAAACAGGTCTGCTAAAATGATTTTACAAAACCTCATTACATTTGCAATAACAAATTTTCACCAACTCAAAACTCTGTTTTTCAGTCATCAAAGTCTTAAAGGTAGAGCTAGTATAAATTCAAATAAACAAAGTAATTTAATTGCATACATATTACAGATAGACGATTATTAATTTTAATTACTAATGGAAGAAAGGTATTGCAAGAATATAATATTAAAGCTTTGTGTGGCGGCTCTTTATTTAAATGCCGTTCATTGGAAATAACTAAAATCAGTAAATTTAAAAATAAATTAATATGTTACGTCTTAGACCATAAAATAAAACAAACAATTTTTCCGTTCTAAATATTGTTGGAATGTTAAAAGTGGTTTTTTTTCCTTCTTCAAAATACTTTTCTGTGCAATCAATTTTTACATTTATCTCTTAGAGTGTGATGTGGAAAATTACAAGTCACATTGGAATGTGCTAAGATAAGGAGGATTTGAAACAACAAACAATGCTCAGTTGCTAATACTTTGACAATGGCAAAGTTGTGGAGCTTGGCAGCTTATAGCGTTTGCTTCCTTATAAAGGAGCCCGACAGACTTTTCTTAATGCTGCCACCGACTTAGTTTGATTTACCCACATGTCCTTGACCTCTTGTGCCAGCAGGTAACAATGAACTATGACACTCAACAATATGCATTCAGTCATGGGTTGGCTCCCGCCCCTCAGCTTCACATACAACAGCAACAGCATCACCTGCAACAGCATCAGCTGCAGCAGCACCAGTTTCAGCAACAGCAGCAGCACATTTTCCAGCAGCAATACAACCATGCCATACCTACATCCAACGTCTACCAGTTTCAGTTTGCTGGAGGAGGAAACTCAATTTTTCAACAAAAAGACGCACACCAGATGGGACTGTCGGGTGGGATGCAGCAGAGAATCGGCCAACACAGTATGGTCTCCCAGCCTTTCATCAAGCAGGGAATGCCACTTGGTGGAATGGATGGGCATTCCATCCACGTAGTAAACGGGCTTGATGGGATGATCTACTCGCACCCTAAGAATAGTTTAAAAATAATCACCAACCCAGATAACAGAATGATGCAGCAGCAAGAGGGTAGTCTAGGCATGCAGCAGGCGATTGTTGGTGTGGATATGGTGGGAAGCTCCAACTTCATAGAGCAGAACCTGGACACTCAGCAACATCAGAACCTTGCTGTCACAGGTCAGGGTAATATGTTCACATACAACAAACACTTCACTGGTTGGCTGCAGCCGCAGAATATCAATACGGCCAGCAATGATCAGTGCCAGGCCATTGGTCAGAGTTCGTTGCCGTCTTTTAACCACCTGTGGTCAGGGTTTCACCAGAAGCAGTTGGGCGTGGTTCAGCATCATCAACATATCAACCAGTATCAACAGCCACAGCAGTTTCAGAATCCCATCCACCAACAGCAGATCCAAACTCAGCAGTTCACTGCCTCCAGCTTCCAAGCTCTGCCAGGTATTCAGATGATAAAGATGCAGCATCAGGGGCCGCAGCAGAAACCACAGCAGATCACTGTGCCTGTGTCGATACAATCAGTTCAGCATCTTCCCTCGCAATTTCACTGCTTCTCACCTTCCCAAGTTAATTTAATGTCTTCAAATTGTGGGGATAAGGAACCTGAAAGAGGAAATGTAAATGCTGAAAAGGGGATACACACTTCACTATATTCAGCACAGCCTTTACAAAACTGCCAGTCTATATCATCCCCTTGTGTGGAGCATAAATCTACCACTGCCGTTACCTATACAATTTCAGGGCCTCCAAAAGTTACAGTTACTCTGGATTCGCTTACTCATTGTGAAACATTCCCTCCTAATCGGTTCCTGGGGAAATCTGATATGTCTTTCAACCCTGATATAGCATCTTCAAATTGTGTGGGTAAAGGAAAAACTGTAAAAATTTCTAGTAATTTAACTTCAGCTGTCTTACAAGAAAATTGTTCCCACCAGCGACAGTGGCAAGCTGTGCAAAACCAAAGAACTCAGTACATACCCAAACCCCTTTTTCACACTTCCTCGACTGGTAGTTCTTTAGAGAGGTCTTCTTCTGAAAGCTCCAACTTTTCATCTCCCCCCTACACTTTTACACCACCAAGTAGTACAGACTCCTTATTTTCACCAGTATCCTCACAGTTTCCCAAGGTGAACGATTTCACTTCAGGCAGAACTATGGCAATAACCCCATCACCATCAGCAGCACAATATTTAGCATCGCCTGTAACGTCATCCTCTCAAATTATGAGAGAAACAGTGCAAGCTGCCTCCCTTGTTGCAACAGTGCCCACACCAGCTTTATCCATAGCTTCAACGTGTACAACAACAGTGACCACCACAGTGGCGTCCAGCTACCACTCTGTTGCCTTAACAACAACATCCGTAACATCAACAACTCCATGCTCCAGGGAGAGCACAAGTATGGCATCAGTTCATTCAGGGGTACTGTTAAGCAGCTCTAGCAATGTATTGTCGGAACACTGTAACCGATCATGCAGTCCTGCACAGAAGCAGTTTGTATCAGGGTCTGGTGTTGCTAATGGGAGGAAAGTTAAAGTCCCATACAGCTGGCAGAGGAAATTAGAGAATGGAATTATTGAATATTTAAGGTAAGCATTTTATATTTATATTTAAAAGTTAATTACTTCTTGCTTTTAGAAAGATTTAAAAAAACATGCTGATGTGTTGCTCTGTTAAAAGATGCTAGGTTAAGATTTAATAAATAAAATCTTGTTCTTGCATATATGTATAATAATTATTTTGACATGAGAATTTGCTTTAAATTTGTTGAAACACATTTTTAGCATTATTAGAAGTCATCATTCTCAGTCTTTTTCATTTAAGTGCCAATTTTAGAAATTGAATAATTATATCTAAACCTTTTTGGGGTTTTGTTTCTTAAACTTAAAAAATCTGTTCTTTTCTTGCTAATGTGAATAGGTGCATTGAAGAATAAATGTATGTTTAAAAACAATCAAGTTATTTTTGCAACTTATGCACATACAGACCTCTTTAATCTTACAAATTCAATGTACATTGAAAGATTTTGAGATTTATTTACAATTGTATGCCAAGACCTGTCAAACTATGATTTTAAGAGACCAGGTTTAATATAATTTTTTTTTTTTAAAGTACATTTTTAGTTGTTAGTATTAGCGCCTTTCTACATCCAGCAGTAAATGAATCAAGACATACGATTGGTTAGGGACCATCTGAAATATATTATTATATTACATTTGCCCTGTGAGAGGGAGGGTTAGTATTAATTTAAGATATTTTTGTGTATGGGTGTCTAAATGTCTAAGTCTATAAAAATATCACACTGCATTTTAGTAATGATGGTCATATTGTTGCTTTGTGTTTTCATAATGAACTCGCTAGAGTGCAGAAACTGGGAAAACTATTTTATAAAAATAAATGAGAATGCATTCTCAAACGTTTTGCACAGCAACATAAGATTTCAACATTTTATAGGATCGAAGAGGGCCTTTGAAATCTTTTTTTAGAATGCACAAAACAGCTTCACGTTTTTTTAAACCAAACCCTTCTCCCCCTATATTTGGTTCGAGCACTCCTTTGTAAATGATGTCCTCATTTGTTAATTAACAATTTCAAAAAATGTTATGTTATGCTGAACTGACTTCGAGTTTAAAAACCATGTTGAATTCACCAGTAACTTTATTTTTACCATTGACAGACTGATAATGTGATTTGCACGTTCAGACAAAAAAATTAATTGATATCTAAAGCAGACACATCTCTGCAAAACCAAGTAACAGCAGATTGCAATATAAACATTATTTCTTTCACTTTTGGAAGTTACCTTTTTTTGACGTCAGCTTAACTCGATCTCACTCAACATGCGATGCGAGTAGTTTTTTTAATACATTTTATATACTGTATGATCATTTAATTACTATTTTCATACTGTATTGTACAATATTGTACGATTTTTAGGAGTTCCATGGTAACAAGGTCTGCATATACATCTTAATTATTTTATTTTCAGCCCCAGTGGTGTGGTCTTGCAATCCTTGGACCAGATATGCAGATATTTATTGAGCGATACAACCTGTAAGTGCGGACTAGAGTGTCCGTTGCAAGTTGATACGTTCTTTAGCTTTGACCCAGAGGTTGGGAATCAGCCCTGGAATTCCAATACAAGTTGTGAAGACTTAGGGAACCTTTGCAATCATAAACGTGAAATCATTGCTCTGGCAGCTTTCCATAGCTCACAGACTGAAGCAGTGGATAAATCAGCAGGTACGTTGAACTATATGGTATTGTCACTTCCTTGCGGATTTCCATTTTTTCAGCTTGTCTGTAGCACCATTTACTTAATACTTTGTATTGGTACCCAAATGAACATTGGCTTCTTACCAAAGTCAGGAATGTTTGAAAGTGCCCTGTAAGAGCTCTCCTCTCCTTTCAGTGGAAGTTCCTGGCTCTGTCCATTTTGTCCTTACAGCTGTTTTCCTCCTGTGGTCCAGTTGATATTTCTGCAGCATGTGCAAGTTACTCTAAATAGTTTCTTTTGTCTCTTTGTGTGGAGTTCTATTGTTCTTTTGTCACAAAAGAAGTTAAGTGAATCAGACTTAAGTTCATTCTCAGTTTTCTTTAGAATGTAACATTTTTCTAAGCGTCACTTCAAGTGTTAAAATATTTAGATGTTAGATTTGTATACTAGCATAAGTATATTGTATTTGAAAGAACCATGACGCCCCCCTTTATCTGATCTTGAACCTCATTTTTATAGCTGAACAGGTCAGGCCTAATTGGTTGCTAAAATTTGATTTATTTTGGCACCAGAGTGACAACTCTTGAAGGTGATTAGACAAATTTACACAAGGTATGGTGAGGCTTTACAGAAGACCAGAAGAAAATGGTAGTCATGATGGTTTCATCATGGAAAAATTGAAACCTATGAATGGCCTGTAAAATAGAATGAAATATAATTGTAGTTGAGATCAAGTTACATAGCTTGATGAGTTAGTCCTGGTTTAGCTAGCTTCATTAGAACAGAGGAGCCCTTTGTATAAAGTCCTTAAATCTTAATATAGGATAAATTATTGGTCATAAGATAATCAATTTTAAAAATAGGTAACTATTAAAATTCTAATTTTGAATGAAAGTGAGTGAAAGATAGTAAATCTTAAATATTTTATTGAATATTCTGTTATTAACACATTTAATTTTAAGGGCAACTTCCACCACTAGCATTTAAAAAAAATTGATACCTCTTAAATATAACCATGATGAAATATTAATATTTACAATTTTTATGTATGTTGAAAGTTTTAAAGTTTACTTTGTTTTTCTCGTGAATGATTTATTTAATGAACTTTTATTTTCTTATTTTCTTTTAGTTCACGGAGTGCAATTGGGTAAAAAGAGACAAGACAGAAAGTCTCTCAGTGGGGATGAAAGCTTGATTGTTTCCCCTTTGAAGAGGCTGAAGACCAGTATCACAAAGGCTGTCAACAAACAATCCATGTTGCTAGGGAATGCATCACAGCCATCACATGTTGATGGTTCGCTGTCAGCAGCAGATGATAAATCTTCTTTAGTCAACAGTGATTTGCTATTTGCTAATGTCAATGACAGAGCATCTGTTTCCCCATCCAACTCACAAGGCACTCATGAAAGTGGAAGCTCCCTTGGAGATTTTTCAGGGCAGCCAAGCCCAGTAGGTCATCCCAAACAAATGCCTGCTTTCCCAAGACAGCTGTTGGATGCTGAAGAGGATGTGAAATTGGTGGGGTCATCGCCACATCCTTGTGCCCGGGCAAGCCCTAATTTGAATAAACAAACATTCCTCATGCATCACCAGCAGGCAGTCCCAGGGGGGAAACCACATCAGAGTTTTTCTGGGGGCAACAGCAGTGGAGGTCTGTTTGATCAAGGCGGTGGAAGAGAAACGACTTTGCAGAATCACGCCTCGGGGAGGGTGATTCCAACCAACAAGCAGATGCCATACCACCATGGAGATCTTCAACAACAGGGCCAGGCTTTGAACAACTCCAACATCTACTTCCAACAAAACAAAATGTATCTCAACAGCCCCCAGCTGACACAGCACACTTCTGAGGGTTTCCCCCCGGCTATGTGGCAAGGCTCTAGCCCTAGTAGATCAGGACCCATCCCTCACCAGCACAGCCCAAGAACTTTTCAGCCTGATATTAAATTTCATCATTCAAAGTACAGCAACCCCCAAGCCAACACTTTCCCCAAGCACAGCACACCGCAACAGCAACAAGTGGTGGGCCTCTCCTGGCTTGACCCTAAAAAAACAAAAACAAAACGTCCAAAAAGTAAGAAAGACAAACAGAAACAGAACACCAGCATTGTAGATCGCAGCTCCCCATGTGCCAAGTCACCATCAAAAGCAGTGAAAAATGCAGCAATACCGTCCACAGCTGTATCGTTTTTTGAAAATCCCACAGTATTTGTTGAACAGCAAACTGCCATTATAAACAATTCTATAGCTTCATGTCAGATATCATGTTCCTCACCTACTCCCTATAGATCAGACTCTACAAATACAAAGCACATCACTACATTTCCATCATATAAGAATTTAAACGTGGGCAATTCACATTCTGAATCCGGGAAAAGTTTGGGAGTTATAGACACCTCAGTGGGATTAGACAATCTGGAGATTGGCATCAAAACTGAGACAGATGAACAGAAGAGCTCCACTGATTTGGAAAGCAATAGAAGTTTCTCAGATACAGCTGAAAATAATGATTCTGCTTATTTGAGTCAAACTGGAAGTGACCAGGAAAGGTCGGACACAATTAGTGGCTCAGACTCGTGTGTTGAAACAAAATCGAAATGTTCTGATGTGTATGATTTTAATATGTCTGAAGACAGAGAAAGCAAACCCTCAATGATGAAGCAAACTGATATCGTTAACTCAGAACCAAGTGAAAGTGATGGAGAGCTGGCTTCGCCAAGACCCAGCTCTGCCCAGAGTAAAAATATCCGTACAGTGAAAATAACTGAAAAGAAAACCACTAATAAAATAAAGCCTCGATTAAAAGCCTGCTCGAATAAAAGAGAGATAGCCAAGCTGGATGTAGAATTGCTAAAGAAGAACTGGCCTGGCAATCTGAATGGAGACCTTTCTCAGTTACTAGCCTCCAACAACTGGAACATTCCGGCCCTACAACAAGTGCTTGCCCAGTACAATGCGGGGGATCCAGGCCAACTGAATACAGCCATCCAGCAAGCCGTATCACAAGCCGCAAATGCAGGGGTCGAGTTCCCAGCCAGTAATTTATTGTCAGCTGCTGCGAGGGCCCAGCTCAACATGCAATACAAGGATCATTTGACTGTCTCCTTGTCAAGTGGTGTTGTCAACCCGCCAGCACTGCACACAAGCAAAAATGATGTTCTGGTTTCAACAAGCGCCTGCGCTACAAGTCACAGCGAACTGAAAACTTCAGTGTCAAACACACTGTGTGGATCTGTTGTGAATCCAATAATTCCACACCTTCACCAGCCTCATTCTTGTATACAACAGCTACCAAACAGTTCGAGCCTTATAGGGAACATGATGCAGCTCCAGCAGTTAGCCTCAGGAAATTTTGCCATGAACATGCTCTTACCAGCTTGTGGTCAGGGTCAGACTTATACATCAGATTCCATTCACACTGGGACATACACAGCAGAGCATGACATGAAGACACCAGGACAAGGAAACATGAACCCTCTCATGACACAAGGTATCCTGGCCACTGTTTCTCAGTCACCAGAGATGGGCTCCCAGTTGAAACTGTCGGTCGCTTCTGTGATTCCCTCCGGGCTTGGCCCCCAAAGTACGCAGGACACCATGTTGCTGAACAGCTTTGGCCCACGCATGATAGTCAACAATCCTATGCCCCCCGTGTCTGTGTCTGTGGTAACTAATGTGACTAAATCTCTAGCGCAAGTTGTGCCCACCATTGGCATTAACCATACTGTATTCAGTGCCCAGCAGCTCATCAACTCGCAGCAGAGCACTGCGCAAATTATAAACACAGCTGGGGCACCCCCTGGAACCCATGTGATAAACTCTTCACCTCAAGGGGCACAACTGGTCAGCTCTGCACCTCAGGGGACGCAGTTTGTGAATCCCTCTGGACAGGGTGCACAACTTGTCAACAACACATCTCAGGCTACCCAGTTAATGAATGCTCTGTCTGTACAAAGTCTGAACAACCAACTGCTGATTACCAACCCGATCCAACAGGTTTCTCCTTCAAATTCTCTGTCTCAGCTCTCTCCAGCCATGGCAGCTCAGCTGTTGGCACAGGGGCAGCAGCAATTACAGCAAATGTCGCCTTCATTTTTGCAAAGTCAAATTCAAAAGCAGACCCAAAACTCTATGCTTGGTGGCCAAAATATGTTTGCTAGTGTTTCCCTTCCAACTTTGACTGTGACCTCTGACCACTGTGATGTCATAGCCAGCTCCATCCCCCAGAGCAGCTTGATCAGCAGCATTCAGAACAGTCAGAGACCTGAAGATCAAATGGATAAGTCTGATTTATCTAACATGAAGGACTCCATGGGGAATCCTTCAATGTATGCTGCAACAAGCCAGCCTCTGTTTGTCATACCGCAGGGTAATGCCAATCCAGTAATGCAAGTTATAGGCACCCCGCAACAGCTCAGCTCTGCACAGGGTCTGTCAGCAGATATGAACAACATCTCCCAGATCTTCAATCCAATCAGCGTACAGCAAATGATGAACACTGTCAGTCTCGGCGGGGTACATCAGCAGCACCAGCAGCCGTTTCAAATACTTCAGCTACAACAGCTGCTGCAGCAGATTCAAAACCAAGGTCAGAACCTTCATGGGATTTCTCTTCCACTGAATCAGAGCTCCAGCCCTAGCCAGGCCACCCTGGGACCTCAGACTGTTGTTGTTCCACAGCAGAGCCTTCAGCTTAATTCAGTCATGGATATAAACACTCTGCACTCCAGCCTGTCCCCGGTGGCCCAAGGTTACCAGAATCAACTGTCACCGGCCGCCGCCCAGCTTCAGCACATCTCGTCGGCTCTCACCGTCCATCAGGTGACCCCAGTTAACACCGGCGGGGCTGTGGGCGTCATACACAACACTGGAGTCCAAGGCTTGATGCAGGCTCCTCCCAAAAGCCTGTCCTCTGTAGTAGCAACAGTCCAGCAGTCCCAGCAGATAGCCACAGACCAGGTAAATTCCATTAACAAAACCCAAACCATAACTCCCTCAGGTATCATGACCCAGGAATCCAGTGGTCCATCAGCCTCGGTACAAACTTCGATAAATAACGCTTCTAAAATCTCATCTGTTTCTAACGCAGGGACAAAGCTATTACATTCGGGTAAATCATCTAAATCTAAATCTGCAAAGTCCAAAAAGTCAGAAACCAAACGAGTCGTTGATCCAGAGACTGAGAAAAATGAAGAGGATATTGTTGCAACAGTACAGCAAATTTTAGCCCAGGCTGTGCAGCAGCAAAAAGAATTGATATTAGCTGCTAAAAACCAGCCCCCGCCTACTCCAAAGGGCAAAAGTAAAAAGTCTCAGTTGAGATCAAAGTCGAATCTAGGATCTAAGGAACATGACCTGGGAAAACTGGCAAGCATATCTGACGAGTCTGCCTTCCTTAAATCAGAAGGCTTCTCGATACAGGATAAATTAGCCTTTGACGTCACTTCAAAGTGTTCAGAGACTGTTGATATGAGCCATGGCAACTCAGCTCCTGTTACCAACTCTAGTCAAAGTGAAGTAATCCAGTCAACAAGTCTGTCCAACCACATCAAGCTTTTACCTCCGTCAGCACAGATGCATAGCTCCTCCCATGTTCTTAGTACAGGTGTCACTACTCCTTCAGTCACTAGTTTTATGGAACAAACCCTTAATGAAACAACCAATTTAGTCAATTCAAATGTTAAAAAATCTGCCATATCACTTAAAGATCACTTGTCCTCCATTATTTCTAGAGACAAAGATGGAAGCAAAAATAGAGCAGCTGGGGGTGTAGTTCAGAGATCAGGGAAGGGTAAAATGATTATAGAATCAGTTTTAAATGGTGAAGTGTCTGCTGCTCCGAAACTTGTTAGAAAATCTGTTAAATAAATTTTCCCCAGCCAAATGCTTAAAAATATTTTTAGTTGTCTAAGATATAAAATGCAGTCTGACAGTATTTTAACATCTAAAAAATATGTCTAAGCTTCATTCCTATTTATTAACTTAAAAAAGACATTCTTAGTACAGATCGAAATGAAAATGTCAATAATGAGAGAGAGAACCTATAATCCATATAAATATATATATTCAGTAACCTCACAAATATCATCTTATTTTTCTCTCTCCAACTTCAGTGTCCACATAGAACTAATGAGCACTTCTTGAGGCCAGACTTTTATCAACAACACCAACAAATTCTGAGTTGAAGAAGGCAAACCTGGCGAGAAACACTATACCCTAGAAACAAATTATTACCTATGACAAACAAATTGCAAAAGAATGTGTGGCATTTACAAAAATCTACACTCAAATGCCAAATCTTGTAAATATGAAGATGAACACAAGTGACATTTGTAATGTTAATGATTTTTGTTGTTTTTTGTTTTTTTTTACTGATGTGAAAATATTTCTTACTGATGTTCATCAGTATTTCTAAACTTGTTTTCATTTGCATATTTATTTATAACCTGCAGGATTGAGATAATTACATATATGCTTTTCATATTCATTGAATAGCAAAATGCATCTTTTTTTTAATTTTTTTTTTTATATCTTGCTTCCTTTTCAAAGAAATTATATTAAGTATAGAGATGAGTCAATTTGAATATTTTGTGGTGCTGAGTATTAGAGAGAGGGAAATAGATTCTGTCTCTGTAGAGCTTATACTAGGAGTTTAAAAAAAAAACTTTTATGACCTCTGCTTTAGACTCAATAAAATTTGTTCTTTCATTGACTCATATTAGAGGCTATGTGATGTAAAATATGTTTACAAACCTTTGTTGTATTTTAAATGATCTGTTTTTTTCACTTGCATAATAATGATAATAATAATATCTATAAATTACTATAATATGATATATTTTGAGCACTGTTTACAATATAGTACTAGTCCATGGCCTGCCATGCTAAACTTAGGGCTATACCATTTAAGTACTCATCAAGCTACAACATAAGTGTGTGTTTGCATGCTGTGGTAAGAACCATTGAATAGTCCATAGACTATAAGAGCCAACACAGTGTTCAATACATGAATTTATTATTCTTCCTCCATCCTTTTATACTACCATTAATACCATAATGAATATGCAAACTCACATCAATTTTATACAGTATTTTATTTGTTTAAGAACTGGTAGCAAAGGTATTTTTAAACTTGATTGGTAACAAATTAATATTAAGATTTCATTTACTTATTAGCTTCCATGTCACGAGCTTAGTAATCCTTTAAGTTTATGTAGAGACCTTTTCTTTTTGCCTTGACATTCTCTCTATTGATAGTGATTACAAAAAATTGTGTCATCAGTGATTCTAATATTACAACATATTCAAGTCATGTATATAATCATTGCTTAAATTATTGCACTTAAAAATTTCACTCAGAAGCTATTCATTGCTGGTTTGCAGTCCTTTCTCTAAACCTTTTATGAGAGTAGTACATCTGTCTTTTCCTGGTATGCTCTTTTCCCCTTTAGATTGAAGCTCTGAATACATACCATTGTTACTAGTAGTGTTGAGGTCAGTATTGATTTTTGATAACTGGAGACTTTGGTTGATTTAACTCTTCCAATGCTCTTCCAATATAATAAGCTGTCACAATCAAGAATCAACTTACAGTTTTATTGACTCCATTTATTTATCCATTACAGCATATACCCTACCTACCCCAAATCATATAGGGTACCTACACAAATACACTATTACATTTCTTACCAGTTTGTGATTAATAATTATGTTCCAAGTATTTTTTTAAGACATAGTTATTAGTAATAGTATTTTGTGTCTGTGCTAAAATGGCATTTAAAAAAAAAAATTTGAACATTGATTAATTGTGATTATTTTATAATATTGATTTTTTTTGTTTTGTTTAAATTCTTAGTACATTTGAATATATTTTTCTACCCTAAAATTGTGATCACTTTTTCTTCCTTCCATGTCCCACTCCCAATCAAATGTTTTTTTTTTGTTGTTGATTTTTTTCCCTCCCCCTCACAATTCCATTGGTTTGCACATGTTATTCCCCCCTCCCCCACTTCTCTTGGTGATCATGCATAACAAATGACTTTGAAACAGACAACATGTGATTAGTTTTATTTTAAATTTAATCTGTTTGGTTGTGTGCAATGTCAACGATACTTGGGGATGACCTTAGCTTTCTTTTATCACTGAGTTGGAGGCAATTCAGGTTTGTGACATCTGCAATAATGTTTTTCCCTTCATAATTATTTATCATTAAGAAGCTGATAGATTTTAATGTTAGAAACTATTACAGCCACTGTCCATAACTGCTATTTTGTGTACTTTTTGAATATTTTGTTTTTAAGGTGAGGCTTGATATGTATTGGTTAAAGTAAAAAGTTAATTCCCTTAAAGCATTGGAATAAAATAAACTTTAATTTAATAAGACATATGTTAAGATGTCAGTAAGCGAAAAGTTAAGATGTCCATACTTTTGAAGGTATGGACTTTTTTTTTTTTTTTAAAGAAAAATGGTAAATTGTTGGGTAGTGGGGATGTTGTTGCCCTAAAGAAAAAGTGTGACAGTACAATTTAAATTGATTTCTTTAAATTGTATTTCCATCATTCTTTTAAAAAAACATTCAAATGAATTAAAACTGATTTTAAGTAGAATCGCAAAATAAATAATCATTTACTTATCTCCAATCCTTATTACAGTGCTTCCTTCAATCTGCCTTCCCCACTTCTCTTTTCATTTTCTCTCCCTCCCCTGCCACCCACTCTCCTTTAAAATTAAGTACACACATAGACCGATTTTACTTCAGGGAGTCATTAATTTCATTTTGGCCAGTTTTAACATAAGAATTTGGAGATATAAATAGGTTTGAAATCATATGATTTACATTGTTCCAAAACCTCAAGTGTTGATGACAACACCTTTGACTCTCACATTAGAATAAATCAAAATCTAACATTTTGCAGTTCTATGCGAACATAAGTTGATTTAAAATAATTTATAAAATTTGTTTGTCTCTCCAAATAGATCCATAAATAGTTTACTTTTGGCCACTAATTAATATTTTCAGTTGATATCCTTGGAGCTATAGCTATAGGAGCTATAACATTAAAAATGGTAGTTGACACACTTTGGTATCGGCCAAATGAACAAGGCCAACAAGTCTAAGACATTTATTTTTCAGATTCCTTTCTTTTAAGGCACTGCTTATCACAAGCTTTAGACCTCAGCATTTATGTTATTTGCAGTTTCTTCTTAGGTTTCATAAAAGCACTTCCCAAAATCACTGCCTGTTTTAAATATGCTGTAAGACAGTGGCTGTACAACTTGCTTGCTGTGGGATTATTTGTTCCTGGGTTTATTACTGATGCTGGTGTATTCTAGAGAAATCCCTGTTTTGTCATACATGACAAAAACCAATAATGAACTCATTCTCTACTCTATGTAGATGTGCCATTTTTTTCTATTGTGATTTTTAACAAAAGTAAACTCCATTGCTTAAATATGATGTAGTTCTTTAAATTTAATGCCTTAGATAAAGGAGATGGTTACATTTTGTGTGAAAAAAATCTTTATCCTGTAATTTACATCATATGGTTATAAGTATTGTATACATATAAATATATTTAAGGATATGTATACATAATATTACATGCTTTTATCTTTTCAAGCTACTTTCTTAAATATGCGAGTTTAAGACATTATTTATTTGTAATTTTTCTTGTAAATTTTACCCGAATCATTTTGGCAAACTTAAAAAATTGCATGAATGCTGACAATTTATGAGAGAAAAAAATATGTAAGAAACCACTTTATGATACTTCATAAAACAATAAATGTTAAATATGCATTTGAAAAGTTTATAAAATGATGTTTTATTGTGTCATAAGACAGCATTTTTGTTTGAGATATTATTGTTTACTAAGACAGGACTTGTGTTTGAGTGTGCAAGATGTGCTGTGATTGTCTTAGAGGTTTTATGCCACCATGACACTTACTTCTCTTCTTCAAATGGTTTATTTATAATATAATGCACTGCTTTTTTTTGTGAAGTCAAAAATTTTGACTACTTAGACATGTACAAATGGATTTTTACCATCTAGCATCTTCAGTATCAAACCACAGTTAAATTTGAATCAACAAATTATACTGATTGGAATGTAAACTATTGAAATATTTGGAGATATTAAAGTCAATTCAAAGAGTTCAATACTTGTCATGTGTTTTAGGTTATTCATTTCCATTGACAGTTTTCAGCATTGACTCTTTTTGGGGCATTAAATCTTCTTCATATCCTCCATATCATGAAATTCATCTGCATTAACCCAGCACTTCATTGCAGGCCAAGCATTTATGTGTTTCTGGTTCAATCTATAAAAAATATTTTTCACTTCTGATTGGGGTTGGGGGGGGGGGGGGGGGGGGGCTATTATACTAAGTTATAGTGCAGAGATATTAATTAATATTAAGCTAATGCATTTGCTTACAATTAAGTGTGTAAAATAATTTCGCTTACAGTAAAGATGGAACTACTATATTGCAAGCTTGCCCTAGGTTGAAAATGCTGCTCCATCATCTATGAGTACTTGCAGGAAAAATAAACCCAAACCCACAGAGGAAATTCATATCAATATTGAAAGTCTTCAGAATCATATAATATAAACTGGAGAAATTCAAAAGTAATACGGTCTCAAAATCACTGCAACAAAAGTAAATTAGCCAAAGAAATGTTTGCCAAAGGGCGCTTTATGAAAAGTACTCCATAATTCAGCTAATTAAAATGAGATACTTAAAAATGATTCCCAATTATTTTTTTCACTTGTGTATTGGAAATATGTGCAACTTGCCATTTTCTCAAACATATTTCTTTCACTACATTCAAATCTTAATCTGAAATACTTATAATACTAGATTTGTACACACACTTTTTTTAAATTCACCTTGTTAAGAAGGGGATTTTCAGAGGGCCTTGAAAATTATCAAAGGTGGTAGGTACAGTAGGAGATCCTTTAATGAGTGATTTGAGAAGTATAAAATTAAACTTTCTCTTTCAGTCTTGAAATTAATTTACTTGTCATATGTAAAAAAAGAAACAAGTCATTTGATGTAATTAAACTTCAGACTTGATTAAGAATGTGGTCGACATGTTCCAAAAATTCTTTTAATAATTACATTCTCACTGTACATTATAATGATATCAATGATATACGGTATCCACGGTTATTTATTGTTTAAATGTTGTGTCTGTTTGGTAGGGGATGAGCCAGTTATGTATTGGGTATCGCAAAAATCATAGATTGAAAAATAATGTCAAACCCAAAAAGGGTGAAATTCCTAACATTGTAGACATATCTCCTGGCGTTTCCAACTGCAGTATGTGATAAGTGACGACTGACCTTTTCTATAAATAAATTACAAGAATAAGGGTGGAATATGACATTCAAGTTTCTTTCTTTTTTCTGTCTTGTAAAAAGTAATAACAGTTGATCAAGTTTATTTATATATTTTTTTCCCCTTCTGTAAGATGTTGGTTTTAGCCCAACCTCATGTGGGGTTAATACTTTCCTTGGAACAAAATACAATTTTATTTGAACATACCAGGTTGATCTTGTTATTTATTGTGTGTTTTGTTATAGCATTTTAGCATTGTTGAAAATACATACCGCAATGCAGCAGTCATGGTTCAAAATTGTCAAGTAAGAAATAAAAATGTAACCGAACAGTTAGTAAAACTTGAAATATCATTCAAATGTCTTAAAATTAGCCCATAGAATTCAAAATTTCTTGTGCAGATGATTTTGTTTTAATAGGTGATATTTTTTTTAACACATGAATAATTATGGGCAAAATTGTATAAATTCTTATTCGCCTATTTTTTCCCAAACATAACTACAACATCTTCAGTTACAAGCTGGTGTAATAGTCATCCACAGACTTACATCACCAAATAATAAATATGTAAGAATACTTTCAACTAATTCAAATCATTTCAATCATACATGTCCAGTTTTGGAAAAGATACTCTTAAAGAAATTTTTTTTTTTTTAAAAAATACTATTATTTTGGAGCAGAAATCAAAGATAAAACTCACAACTAAAAATCACATGACTCAAATCTTGAATGCTTCTTTTTTATTTATTGAAGAACATCCAGATCTAGGGCTACCTTCATCACAGGACAAAATAAAGCATCTTTCTCAACAAGTCTTTTATTCATGTTAGCTTCTTCAAGCTAATCACACACTGTCATTTTCACTAACTTTTTTTTGTAAAATGACATCACTTCACGAGGCTTTTAAAGTTCCTCTTATAACCTTTTAACACACATATAAATTATCACAGTTATGAAAGATATTTTTTATCAAAACTCTTCCAATTTTTTAATTTCTTCTGCTAAGTTTATATTTGTTCCGGGTGGAATAAATTCTGGTGGATTTTTGCCGAACACAATATTAAGAATAGCTCTGGCTGGGTTAATGCACACTTGAGGGTTTTCAGGCTCATCATCAGCTTTGCCATTCTCTTCACCTTCAACGTCTTCCTCACCATCCAGGGTTTCATCAGAGCTGAAATATTTTCAAATGTATCAGCAGTCATAAACTAAATAATAGTTTTCAAATATTTATCTGGCTTGCCACTGTATACTGGATGAAGAAAACCACATGTAATGATAGTTATATTTGAAAAATATAAAGGTTTATGTCTCACTCATTTCAACACCAAAATTACCAAATTTTTTTGTTAAATACCAGAAATAGTATTCATCACCTAAGTTGGAACATGTACATTTACCTAAAGAAAATGTTTGCCTCTTCTTCAAAGACTTCACTGTCAGTAATATACATAATAAAGTGATATGACTTAATTTGTTCCATACCTCGTGCTAGTGTCATCACTGTCACTATCATCATCATCTTCTTCTTGATCATCTAATGTAGCTCTTTCATCTGAAAAACAAACAAAAAAATATTGAAATTAAAGACCAATCTTATAACTATTACAGTGACAACAAGCTCTAAAAAAAAAAAAAGTCATAAATATCTATAATTGAGCCTTCACAATTCTAATAAAAATGTTAGGCTACAAATTTTCTATAAAAAACGTTTACCATTCTATTGGCGAGGTGTAGACATCTACAAATACCAACCATTAAGAATTTGAAATGACCACTAATATTTTTGCCAAAGATGACACTCACCCAACTTTAACTTTCTTTGTATTAATGGCTGAAACTTGAGGGCCTCTGGATTCTTGGGCTCATACAATAAAACTTAAATAAAAAAAATAAAAAACCTTTTAAAACGGTAAGAAAAGCTAAGTGGATGTGGTTGATTTGTGAGGGGTCATTAGAATTATTAATAAAACATTTTTTTATATTTAGTCTACTCATCAAACTTTTAAGGTTCAATGGCACTGTGTGATCTACACTGTTGATGGATATAGAGTTGAAAGAATACTGATTATGTTCTATCATACAGTGACTGCTTCATGAGTGCAATGGTTGATTTGTGAGTGATCAATAGAATTATTAATAAAAAATTTTTTTTATAATATTTAGTCTACTCATCAAACTTTTAAGGTTCAATGGCACTGTGTGATCTACACTGTTGATGGATATAGAGTTGAAAGAATACTGATTATTTCTATCATACAGTGACTGCTTTCGTGAGTGCAATACAAACAATAGAAATAGAACAACAAAATATTTTAATAGAATATAATTATAATAAAAAAAAACATACTCATTTGACACAATTTTTCAGCATTCTTGTAATCCTTTCTCATAAGGCAATCAACAAACTGAAAAAAAAGAAAAATTTATTAAAATTCTGTTTTTTATTATTTGATGAATACAACAAAGTGCTCTTGTCAACTCTCTTCAAAAATAAAAAGTGAGTTACCTATATTCCTAATATCATTGTAAAAAGTGTTAGGACCCTAAAGAGCAAATAAGCCATAATAAAAATTAAGAGAAAATGCATTGTTACAGAAGCAAACATTAAAAAAAATTAAACAACAAATAGATAAAATAAATAAAAACCTCCATTAAAAGCTCATTGGGAGCTCTCCTGTCTACTTCTACAGGATCTTCATCTTCACTGTCACTATCCTCACTATCTTCATGTTTTTTTTCATAATCCTTGTCTTGCAGCTTAGCTGTGGGAATATCCTTAACATCAATGGAGCTGATAAAATCAAATGTATATTCCTCTTCTTGATACAATTTATCTGTGGCATTCTTTTTGTCATCATGATTTTTAATTTGCAGACGCAATTTTGCAGCATGCTGAGGAGGCTCTTGATCCTTTCTGTCCCTAAAAAATAATTTTAAAGTTATCTTAAAAGTTTGAGTTTAAAAAGCAATATTTGATATTATAAATTCATTAAGTTGTATGGTGTTTTATACAAATAATCAAAACCAGGGCTGTAGCTAGGCAATATGCTATTTCTGTTTCCTAGGCTTTAGCATATACCAGGTACTAATCAATTTCAAAACAATTTGCTGTTACCACCCCTTGGCTTCATTCTTCTTCAAGATTCCATTATATGATAAAAAGATTAATGTTTAACAAATAATTTAGGTTGATTTGTTTTTTCTATTGACACACCTAACAAGACGACAACCAAGACTGCACTTAAATATTCATAATAAGACTGATTCGTCAATACAGTAGAATAATATCCTAATGAAAGGTGTTTATATAATTAATACCTGGCATGTTCTTGTTTTTTGTCTTTTTCTCTCTTTGCTGTAAAAAAATAAAATATAAAAAATATCTAAATTAAAACTAATGGGAAAATTGCTTAATTAATAAACTGTACCTGATGCTGTGTTGCAAGGAAGGTCAAAAACATGTTGAAGTTTACCCATCTAAATTTAGCTTACTTTTCCATATTAATATAGGGCATATTAACCATATGTTTTTCTTTTCAGCCCTATCTAGGAATATTTAGTCCTTAAAAAAATATATGACAGTTTTATTTTTTATAAGACTGATATGTTGAAAACAAAAGTTGGTGCACTTAATGAAAGTAACAAAATAGGAGTAAAATTATTTAGGACTTTTATTTCCTTTAAAAAATAGGTCTAATACACTTACCAGTATTGGGAGTTTTATCAAAAGAGTTCACTCTCTGTCTTTCAACTTTCAAACCTTGCAAATCCGCATTGTCAATGAATGCCTCAGAGCTGTCACAGAAGATTTGTTTTAGAGTTAGCCGAATGGGTTATAAAAATAATTTTGACCCTGCAATAATCAAATCATAATTACCTGACCTGATTTTTGGGCCACCATTAGATTTCACTTTAAAATCACACTGCTGAGCTGAATGTGAGGGTTGCATTTGATTACTATGGAACCAATTACATACTTTTAACAATGAACAGCTTACTCTCATGATGTTCTGAAACAACATAATATTATATTGCTCATGGCTTCACAGAAGAGTAGTGTTTAGAAGTCCCAAACACAACATTCTGGCTGGTAGTACAAGTCAACAATATTTTACATAACCATTTAAGTTCAGCAAAAAAAGAAATATTAAATACCTTTCATTCTTTCGCCGAACAGCTTGTAAAGATATCTGTTTAGTTGGAGTAATAGATCCTTTGCTAAAAGCTGAGTCTGGTCTGGGTGGTGTTGAACCAATACTTGCTCTAGACCTAATAGTTAAATTACAGTTAAAATTGGAATAATACTGGTAGAACTGTAAGATCCTTATTTACAAAATTTAACAGAAAGGTCATTTAAATAATTGTACATATAACTCACTGCTTGGCTTAAACTTCACTTTTGTTTCACACTGATAGCTGACTTGAAACAGCAGAATGTACTTTCATTAACTAAATTTTATTTGCAATACAGTTTTAACATGTTAATATTTTAAACAAAATGAGGATACAATAATAATTAATAATTCTTCAAAAAGCAAGTATTGAAAGGAGTAAAATTTAAAAAAAGCTCTGTCTCTTACCATGGTCTTGAAGGAGGTTGTGAGGATATGCAACTTGAACTGGTGCCATTTGTTGCAAAGAGATCTGGACCTGGGTTTATGAAGTATATTTTCAAACTATGAAGTTAGCTAAATCACTGGTATCTTAATTGTAACTTATGTGTTTGTTTATATTTTAGATTAAAAGGATATCTGCTTGGCTAACTGATGTCACGTGACTGAAGACTACGGTATTAATTAACTGATTCGAAGTAAAGCTTTATTACTAGGCTTTAGTGGTAATTTTAAAGCTGGATTCAAACATTTATTGCCCGAAGTCAGAATATAGGTGTTGAATTTGAATATTATTTGCAGAAGACTTGAAAATTCTTCTCAGTTAAAACATTGTGGAAATATTTTTAAAATGTGAAAAGCGTCCCCGAGTTCCATTTTTATTGAAACCAACCTGTGTAAGTCACATGCCAGAGTTAAGTATAGTACTGGAAGTCTCAGTTGTATGCCATTGACTTAAAAGCATATACGAGCTAGAGTTTTACTTCTGACGCCAAAAAATGAAAAAGAAATAAAGTATGTGAATGCAGCTACTAACCATTTCCCTGTATAATCTCAAGACTTCCTGACTGTGACACCAGTTTTCTTCCTGACCTTCAAAAATAGAGTTCTATAAAAAGTGACAAGAGTAATGCTCCTAATTATTGGACAGATGCAGTGCAGGCTAGGATATTTAAATTGTAAAAATTGAGGTTTGTTGTGAATTTCCCTGAAAATAAAATTCAAATTTTAGTAAATCCAAATTAAGTTTAACTAGATTGGAAAATAGCCCTGTGATTCAAAGATATGCTCTCTGCCTCTCAACAAAGAGAAAGAGATTTCAAATTTGTCCCAGGGCTATGGGTAAGAAAAAAATGGAATGGTCTTATCAGCCCAGTAAGGATGATAATCTTGCCAAGTAAAAAAAAAAACCCACTTTAACCAGTGAAGTTGGAGGACAGAAGCCAAGTTGGTGTGGCATAAAAAATCAGCTGTTTATGCAAAAATGGATGTAGTTTTACCAGTTACGTAGCAGCGGCCAGAATAAATCCAAATATAAAGTTAAAAGTGAAATCGTACTTTAAAACGGTTTAAACCCTGGCAATACCAGAAAATAAATCAACACAAATCCAGGCACTTTTGGTAGATGAGACTTGAATGGGGATTCATCTAAGAAAGGGGTGGCAAACCCAAGTCCTGCGGATGCACGATTTATCACAATTAACTTACTTGTTCTTCATTCAATTGACTAAGAAATAGATTTTACAAAGAGAAGTGAGACAAAAGATAAAATGATATCACATTAGTTTAATTTTATTCTATTATATTGTTTAGCATTTCATAATGTCCATTAAAAATAGATAAATAGTTCTATAAAGCATTTAGTGGGTGTTTTTAAAATATTTGAATATGAGGTGTAATGACATCAAAGTGGCCAGCGAAGCCTTTTGGGTTGGCCACCCCTGTTCTAAAAGAAGAAAAACTCCAACCACAAACCTCTACTCCTTATGGTTATTAACGACATGCCTATTCATTTTCCTTTAAGTTAAAGACAACTTAAAGCTTTTTTTGTTACCTGGATGAGTTGGGTGTTCTTACACCTGTTGAGTCTTTAGAATTATTTTGGTTATAGCTCAGCTCCATAACAAGGTAAACTGACTATCTAAGGTTTAATGTATTAATCTGAACAAGTTGTGCTCATTCAATAGTTTCTGGTGATACAAAGAGAATAACCTTAATTAACAAAATAGGTTAAACTGGTTAAACTATAAAAGTAATAGTAATAAAAACAACAAATATTTAAATAATTAGTACTATGTTGGTAGTAGAAATTACTTATTTTTAATTCAGTAGTCAGTAGTAGAAATTACTTATTTGTAACTCAGTAGACTCAGTAGTAGAAATTACTTATTTGTAATTCAAACTACTAATGTTTAAAATGATATAAATGACAAGATATAAATAAAAAAAAACCTTATCTATTTACTCAACCTAAAATTAAAATTACTTAGCCTATTTGTAATTCAAACTACAAATGTTTAAAATGATTTAAATTACAAGACATAACATAAAAAAAAACAACCTAAAATTAAAATTACTTAGCCTATTTGTAATTCAAACTACGAATGTTTAAAGTGATTTACCTAATACTAATATTACTATTATTTTAATAGTTAATAACCTCGTCATGGAGATAGGGCCCCGCAGAGGAGAAGCGGCACTCTTATATTACAAAAAATGTACCACCCAGGGCAGACAAGTAAAAGTATGATTTTATTTTGGCATCCTTAATAATAGTCTATGCTTTTAGTAACTTTTACTATACTATAATCATAATCCCTTGCCGCCTTGTCTTTGTGAGAAGCACATGGCAGATGGGATATTAAATACATTATAATTTCATTAGCCATTAACTATAAAGATCCAATCTAAAGTCTAAAGAGTAGATTAAAACTGATTTTTGCGCCGGTGGCAGGGTGATACTGATAGCTGTACTGACTGTACTCTACTGTACAGTGCATGCAGATGCCACATGTGAGTACTTTTTCTGTGTTACTCTAGGTCTAGCGATACTAACTCCTAACTAGTCTAAACAAAAATTAACCACTCACTAGATTTTATGGGTAAATTTACCTTCTCTGCACCATGGCGTTCACAGCGCCGCCATCTTGGTTGTCATGGATCACAGATCATACAACCAAGATGGCGGCCGTGTAAAAAACTCACGTTCTGGTTCTGGTTCGGTACGTTGCTGCATCCATATACTGGCATATGTGCAACGGTTGGGGAAGCGATGTTGCCAATCTAACGGCTCCTAGCAGATGCCAGGGCGGCCTTGAAGCTTTCGATCGTTGTCGAGTTCACGGCGGTATTGTCCAGGTTGTTCCAAGCAATTATGGTGCGTGGAAAGAATGACTGCTTATGTTGCACTGTGTTACTCCGAGGCACAGTGAAGCATTTGTTATTGTTTCGGGTGTAATTTCTCATGGGGTTGTCAGATGTTAAGTCAGTGTTAAGTGACTGTTTGGCTCTAATTAATCGGCCTGGCTTCTGTGGGGTAAGATAATTGTTTGCTGGGATGGCCGGAATTAGCCCCATGGCCATTTTATAAAAGAATGTTAGGCGGATCTTTTCTCGTCTGTCCTTGAGAGTGGGGATGTCAAATCTGTTTAAAAGGCCAGTGACGTAGCCAGGAGTGGTGGTTTTATAGTCACGTGCTATGAAGCGCATTGCGTTACGTTGGATTCGCTCCAATTTGTCCACGTCTTGCTTGAGGTATGGGTCCCAGATGATTGCACCATATTCTAGTATCAGACGAACGAGTGCAAGATAGGCATTTCGTTTGCAGGATGTTGGGTAGTGGCGCAGATTTCTTCTAATAAAACCTAGTGTGGAGTTGGCTTTTTTTGAAATTTTGTTTATATGGGGTGACCATTTTAGGTTATTTGAGAAGAGAATTCCAAATTGAAAGAATGGATTGTTTGTTACTTGTTGAAGGATTGTCCTATTTAGGGTGTACATATAGCTAAAATCCTAAGCGCCATTAAATTAAATCATTTATATAGCATAATAGACTAATCATTATTCATTATTATTTTCTAATAGAAATTCTAGTGAAAAAAAAATTAAAATTCATTTTTACCTCATGGAACTTCATTAAAAGGCTTTATTACTGTAACACGTATTTCGGCTAATGAATGTACTTCTGTGGTCCATCATTGGGAGTCACTGCCCTTTGTTTATGATAGATTTAGGGTTCGGGTTAGGGTGAGCGATAGAGGTACCAGTAGCGTGCAATTACCCGTATTTCTAGTTTTCCAATTGTTTTGTCATGTAGTTTCATTGATTTTAAAGGGATTTAAAATTTTTAAATATTTATTTAAAAAATCAATCCTTTGTTTATCGTCTAGCGGATGTATGACCAGATTTTTTCTCTTTTTCCCAGTCTCAGATTCAAAGCAGTGGCAATATTCATATGGTTAAAGTAATGTAAAAAAAAAAAAAAGACAATTAAGTCAGATTCGGAGGCATCAGCTTACACTGGGGTGTAGGGACCGTGCTCTCTCGAGCGTTGAAGGTCCCGTAATGATGTCCATACACTTTAGGCCAATTTAATGCGGTTTGTGCCAGTCGTGGTATGGAGGTTAAAAACCAAAGAGTGGAGATGGGGTTGGAGGTTGGGGGTAAGCTTGGCTTAGTGGTGGAGTTAAAACTTTTTCATGCGACGATAAAGCAGGCCTGCACAACATACGGCCCGAGGGCCGCATGTGGCCCACCAGCATCCACTTGGCGGTCCTTGAAGTTACGAAATATTCTTTATTATTATTTTATTAAAAGCTTCCCCCCCCGACCTATTATCTTTCGGCCGCACAAGTTTTTCATAAACTATTACGGCCCGCCTTACATTTTGAGTTGTACAGGCCTACGATAAAGTATTAAGTAATGGTGTAACCTGAGACCTCGCTACACACAGTCACATAAATAGTTGTACCAGGAACAAGGTGATTTTTTAAAAATATGTTTGATAATGATTATGATAGACCCCCAGTGTTTCTTCTTTCGTCTCATGGATTTCCAACGTTGTGTCTTTATGACACTGATGATCGGCATTTCGCCCCCTGCTTCTACCCTCCCGCTTTCCCTCAGAGTGTGATCATTGACATTACGCACGCCCCCCCCCCCCCCACTTTTTTTTTCTCTCAGAGCGCTCGGAATATACGGATAGTCCTTTGAAGTTTTGTTTTGGGGGATTATTAGAAGTTGATTTTGTTTTAGTTATACAATTTTACCAAATAGGTAAATTTGTTACACACATTTTTCAAATGGACATTTTCAGCAGTTAAAGTTATCATGCAGTTAAAATTCTTTGCTACAAGTTTATATTAATAGTATGTCATAATATGTTGTGACTCAGTGAGGGTATCATGAACTGGAGGTTAGAAGGCCTGAGGCAATAGACGCATATGTATGTCAGGTGTTGCCTCAACTTTTCCTTTAGGAAGCTTGTTCCAGTCCCTGATTGTCTTTGGCAGGAATGAAGAGTTCTTGTACTGAGTTCTTGTTTTTATGAGCCGGAACTGCCTGTCATGGCCTCGTCGCTGTCTATGGGGGAGAGGGACGAGTTTCTGTTTAATGTTGAAGCAGTGGACCTGCCCATTATTTATCTTGTTCATCATGGAGGGCCTGGATAATCGTCTTCGTTCCTCCAATAGTTTTTTTTCTAATCTTCTTTTTTAGTTTAAGCCATGTACGTAGATCAAATTTTTTTTTTTTATCTCGTAATCAAGATGATAAAGATTAATTATTTTCATTTCAATTTTAGAAAGTAATAATATTAATTTAATTATTAAAATTAAATCCTTTATTTAAGATTATTTATGTGTATTGTTTAAGTTAAAATTAAAAGATTTAATCACCCAATAATTTATGAATTAATTAGGTATTCTAAATAATGAACATTTCATTCATAATGAATTAATTTCAACTATTCCTCTAAAGAGAGCTTGGCTTAATCAGAACAAAACCACCAATTTTAAACCTTTTCCTTTGCACTGGGAGTCATACATGAGGACACTGACTGTTTTTCCTGATATCTGGAATCTCCTTTCAACAATCTTTCTCATACTTGACCTAATTCACAAGGTAGTTGGAATGAATATCTTAAAGGATGCAATTATATAAACCATGAGAAAGAGACTTATTTTTGGAGGGCTAGTCTTTTTTTTCTACCATACCTTTCTACTGGGTCTAATACACCGGTGCATAATTTGGGAAACAATTTTCCCAGACCATAGAATTCTCTGCCACTACACATCCGCAATATACCAACCACCCAGGCCTTAAAAACTGCACTCAAAACACATCTCTTTAAACTCTACTATCCCAACTGATTCCCCCACTAAAAATGGGTATTTACACAAGACAAATTTATAATTTTCATCACATTAAACACATTCATTCACATATTTATAAAAGTAGTGAAAAATCTTTCGGAACCATTGACAATTAGCAGTGAAAATAAATTTACAAGAACAGGTCAACAATGATTATTTCAGCAAGGCATTTTCACAATAGTGTAGCAATTAAATATTATTTAAAGTCATAAAACAACTACTTCTTACTTGCAATTTAAAATTAATATAGTTCTCATCAAAATAATTTCACAGCAAACCATTCTGTACTTTAGACATGTAACAAATTTCAAGTAAAGGAAACAGTGATGTAATATTTAGTCTCAATAATGTATTATTAATTACCAGTAACAACCAATAAGAATGTTTAAGAACTATGGTAATCCCAACAGTCTTTGCAAAACCAAGTTGACACTTTTATTTTGGAAATGATGCCAACACAAGCAAAATGAAACCAACAAAGACAACGTTCACAACCGACCATCTTTAACAAGGCATCATCAAACACTTGACACTCTGCATAATGAAATACAGGATTAGCCTTTAAATCTAACAATGATTGATGCCCATATGACCATGCATCATCAGTAAAAGATGACAATATTTATATCAACTGCATCATCAAGAATGGTATCACAAAAATCAGTGAAATGTTTTACATTACTTTTACCAATTGGAATAGAGAAATCAGTGTGTTCAACAACTACAGGGAAAGAATACTTATGTCTGACAATCAAGGCTCAACTTGGAGAATGGTAGGGGCAGTTGTCTTTTTCGTTTCAGAGTAAAATTTTGTTTTGTCTTTGGTCTCCCCATAGGATGAACTTTGTCAAACTTAAGATTTACAATAACCTCTTCATTATTTGCAGCAACTGTTTCCTCGTGGGACACAGGAATGTCATTTTCATGAACAACAAAAGCAACTACTTCATTTTGAACGAAACTTGCTTCATCAAAGTTTGATGCCGATTCATTTTCATCTAAATTTGCTGGACTTCTCCAGAGACTTAAAGTTAAAGTAGTTTCAAGAAAGGATATTTTCTCTATAAAATCTTGTTCTCCTTGCATCGCCAAAAAATTTGCCAAGCCCATACAAATTCTTTTAGCATGATTAAACCGACCCTCTTGAGTCCATTTGCCCATGTTCATTCCATGTCAGCTCATTATTAATGATGATACCTAGTTACCTAAATGTCTCTACTTGCTCTGTACAGTTTTTTTTTTATTGTGAGATCAGCAATTTGGTGATTCCCCCTCCAGAAATAGACAACCATTTCTTTCATTTTTGAGACATTTAGAGGAAGAAAAGTTACATTACACCGATAAAGCTTGCAGATATCAAGCAACATAAATAATCTTAAATAAAGGATTTCATTTTAATAATTAAATTAATGTTATTACTTTCTAAAATTGAAATGAAAATAATTAATCTTTATCATCTTGATTACGAGATAAAAAAAAATGTGATCTGTGTACATGGCTTAAACTAAAAAAGAAGATTAGAAAAAAAACTACCGCTACTAAGAAATTTAACAAAGCAAAAAGAAAAAAACAACTAAATAGAATAAAACTATGAAATAACGGAGAAAATTTTTTTTTTGTTTAAATTCTCATACTATTATTGTTAATTCAACCGGGCCCGAAGCCAATTTATTTATACGGAGCCACTCCGGGTCCGAATAGTCATTTTTGTCTAAAGGTACTCATGTACCTATAGGTGCTGCCTCTGCTATATTCTTTCACGTGGTTACCTACGAGACAGAAACAACCATTGAATTCCAAAAAATACATGATTACCATTTATATAAAATCCGAGTTCGCTTTGTTTTTGCACGCGTGTAGAGGAGGAAGAAGAAGAGGGAGACAGAGAAAAAGATGGGAAGACAACATGAAAGAATGGACGGGATTACAACTAGGCGATGATTTGCATAGGACAGGAGACCGAGAGGAATGGAGAAAAATAGTTTTTATGTCATCTGTGGCGCCCCAACAGTCGAAGCACTACGGGACATGATGATGATGATGATGATTAGTCTGACTGATGTAAGTTTACAAGATGGCGTAAAATCAGATATCATCCTCTCAGCAAACACTCAGTGATTACAATTATAATATTACCATTTTTTTAATACCCAGCTAATGTGGTACAGTTTTAGATAGAAGTCAGTTCAGTGTTAAAGATACATTTATTATTGAAATCAAAATTAATTTTTAAAAAAATAGCTAGTCGTGTTAACAAATCTGATGTCTGGGAAATCAAATAATCACCACACGCTGCCATGGAGTTTGGTGTGGCAACTACCGCACGCTGCCCTAGGCTTTGGTGTGGCGAGCCAAGGACTTGAACCAATTTGCCTCAATATTTGAGGGGCATTGAAAATGATAAAAGTCATTTAAGAACAATTTAAAGATTTTTTTTCGTCAAAAAGACTCTTAGGACATCAGAGCGCTGTGAACATGCTAAAAAAGCACGAACACAAGCGCTGTAAAAGTACTCAATCTTCATCATCGACCAAACTGCTGATATCAAAATCGTACTTGCGTGACAGTGACCATGGGATATCCCAAAGTAGATTTATACTTCCACTTACGAGCTCATAAAAGTAGCATTATCAAAATATGTCCTTGTACAGACAGTTGAATGATTTGTAAAAAAAAAAAACCCCATCAAAATCCGATTTTGAACCGGTTTTTATAAAAACCGAAAACCAGATTGTAAAGAAAATCCGATTTTAACATCCCAAGTCGTTACCAGAGGCGTAGCTCGAGTGTTTGGCGCCCGGGGACAAGATTCATGTTAAAGACCCTCCCATTCGTTTTTCAACGCTCAAACCCATTATTTTCATCAATGAAATAATATCAAAGCACATTTTTTTTGCGCCCCTAACTTGTCTGGAGTCCAGGGAATCTGCCCCCCCCCCCCTTTTCCTTCTCCCTTTTCTGGTCGTGACTACTGAAATTGTGAAGCGACTTTCAAGCAAACTGTGACTGTCACAGTCATACTGGAAGAGGGGGAACCTATTAATAGTACTAATTCTCAAATAATGAATTCAATAAATTTCTTCTTTCACAGCTTAATGAGACCAGTTATGGCTATCAGGTTATCAAATTATAGTTGAGGGAGGATAACTCAAAGACGGTAATGGTATTCAGATAGCCAAGAGTTACAATCCTTGTGCAAAATATAAATCAATCCACGTAGCCTAATATTTACCAATCTGTAAAATTTTCTTGCTAAGAAAGTATAAAGGCTATGACGTACTATCACGAGAACAAATATTTCTTATATATTATACTACAGTCAAACCTACGAATCAGTGGGTGATGTCAGTTTATAAACATGTTCGTGGGTTTGGGGGGGGGGGGGTGAAACCAAATGGAAAATTGCAAATTTGCAAGAGTTTTACTGGAGCCGGTTTCATAACAGAACTCAGATAAATTCAAGAACAGGGTGCCACTATAGCAAGCAGCCATCAAAATGGGGTGCCACTAGAGCAGGGTGCCACCATAGCAGGCAGCCATCAAAATGGGGTGCCACTAGAGCAGGGTGCCACCATAGCAGGCAGCCATCAAAGCAGGGTGCCACTAGACCAGGCAGCCATCAAAGCAAGGTGCCGCCAGAGCAGGGTGCCACCAGACACAATTGATAATAAAAACGCAAATGAACCTGATTTTCTGGATCTTTTCCAGCATGCCCTGACACTGCCCCCCATCCCTAGGTTCGGGCACCGCTGGTTAAAACCAACCCAAGTCGACATTTCTCACCATCCGTGAGTCTGTAGTTTCATGTGATAGGATCTTTTCTAGACTGAATAGTTGACTATGGAGCAGAGGTGTAGCTAAGGTGTGGCGGGGGGGGGCAGATGTCACCGGGCGCCAGGCTGGTTAGGGGCGCCAAAATGTGCTTTGATTTTATTTACTGTTGTTGCTAGTACCATACAGGAATGTACATAGTCAAATCATCTTAATTACTCATCTTAATCTCTTTCAATTAATTTGTTCTTGACTTTTGGAATCTACTGAATCATTTTTTTAACCAAATATTTTTGTCTGCGGAAAATCATTTGCCCATTTCCATGCACTAAAAGACCCCCACAGCGTAAAACTGTAGGCAAAGAATCACTAATGATGTGAAATGTATTATTAAGATAGTAAGGTGATCAATTGTTGATTATACCTCAGAACAATCTGAAATCACCCCGCCCCACTTTATGCCAGAGCGGGGTGAGGAGATATGATCACTCGTGTGACCTTCTCTAAGGTGGTATTGACACCTTTCTCTATGGGTCCTTCTCTAGGGTGGTGTTGACACCTTTGTCTATGGGTCCTTCTCTAAGGTGTTATTGACACCCTTTTCTACCCATATTCTAGAGAAGGCCTATAAATAGATTTATTATATCTGCATTTTTTCCCCTAGATTTTTCACTCTAGAGCAGCGGTTCTCAACCTGTGGGTCGTGACCTCTTTTGGGTGTCGAACGACCATTTCCAAGGGGTTGCCTAAGACCATCGGAAAACACATACTCTACAGTTATGAAGTAGCAACGAAAATAATTTAGTGATTGTGGGTCGACACTACTTGAGGAACTGTATTTAACAAATTAGTAGACTTTAGTCGACCAATTTAGGTGATCAATTTAATTTGCTTCTCCCGCCCTCAGAGTTTGAGGATTACACATAGTCAACTTGTATTGTTTTTAAAAAAAATTACTTAATTCTAATTATTTCGACTCCCTCCCCCCCCTCAATCCTATCAGGCTGGGGCAAACCTGATTGTTTCTGGAAGTGCAGTGATACAACATAACAACAGAAACAGTGCATCACCGACATGACAAGTATTGTAGACCAAGTGCTACAGAGGAGATAACACTGTCAGACAATTTTAGCTTAGCTGAAGGTTTTGTTTTTTTGTGTGCCCTTCTAGTATTTAACCGAGCACAGTTTTGTATTATAATTTTATCAGGTTCCTTATTTTGTGAATTACTACTTCAAACTTTGTAAAGACTATAATGTGTCCCATGAGTTTATATTCTGAATAATTTGAAATGCATATGTCCACGAGGATCTAAAATTCAAAGATGGCTTGGATTGAAGTGTCTAGGGAAATTATTCAAGATGGATTGATTTAGATCCCCCCCCCCCTGCAACAATAGCTGAAACGACAGGTTTTTAGGAAGGAGATAATTTTATCAAGAGATACTTGGAGCGAGTATTATTTTGGCTACGAGACAGATCCTTGTTTACCGTGTGTGTGTGTGTGCAGATTTCCTTTCATCATTGTACCCATTTTGCACATTGTGTTTTCTGTAACATCGTACCGGTACAAGCCAAACAATATACTGCAATTATATTTCTTTTCATTTTGTAATTCATTATAATTAATTGTAACTGGCCCTGGTTTGAGTATCGTATTCTTTGTTATTGTATTTATCATTTGGTATCGTCTTTTGTTGTGCACTTGTTTAGAACGAGCCATATACTTAAATAAGATATTAATTTCTCTATACTGATAACAGTGCGTAACAACAATAATTAGACTATATTGCATGGTGCTTTACAACACAACAGAGAGAAAATTATGAGAACATATGTAAAGATATTAATTTGTTTTAATCACTTGTTTAGTTAGGCGACCACTTCTCGCAAACATAGTGGTTATGTCTCCACACATGGTGGTCCATTTCTCCAAACATAGTGGTCCATGTCTCCAAACATGGTGATCCATTTCTCCAAACATGGTGGTCCATTTCTCCCCTCGCTATCTCATGTCTCCTCTCATATTAGTCATTACGTAGTTTCTTTTCAATTTTCTGTACAAAATCTATCACAATTATGTAAATGCAAATGTAAAGTTATAACCATGAAATCTATCCCATTTGTTAACACAAACTGCATTCTTTTACTGATGTTCACTTGGTGACCCATTTCTACCGACTCTCCCCTAAATTAAGATCATATTCAAAGGGCATATCATGATGCTAATACCCAATACCAGTACTTATCAGAGTAAATGGTTTGCAAAGTTTTCATCTACTGCTAGATTATCTCTTAATAGTCTGATTTGGACATGACTCTGTGTCTTACCACAGGATAATCTCTTTATCTGTCCCCATTCCATGCAGCTGAAGGAATGACTACTTCCTGCTGTAATGAAGTATGCTTGATACCGGGGACGCTAATTCTGTAAATGTTGCGTATGATAACTACTAACTACATTCTTTGTTTTGTTTAGTAAAGAACCAATACTTCAAGGAAATTATGTTAACAAATATTGGAGAAAAAAGATTTTTTTTTAACAGTAAAATTTTATTTATCTAACGTATACAGCCATTTTAGTCCAAACAAAAAATAAACAAACTAATACTAATCATCAACACCATACCATATACACCACCATGGGAACACCACACAAGACAGTTACTAATGGGAAATATACATATGTATAAATTAGCATGAAAATAACACTTACATAGGTCTATTTGCATAAAAATAACAACCTGCTCCCCCAGAGGTCACAAAATCACTAATTAAGTCCCATTTATAACTAAGGGAGTTAACTGATTGGCGTTTTCTTAGACCAGGGAAATAATTTAATGTAGATGTCTTTTGTTAAAATTGTTTTAGTTGGAAAATGTCAACTTTATTAAAATATGCTGAAAACGTATATGTACAATGTAATCAAAATAACATTTCAATTTGTTTGGATCAATAAAAGAATCTTATGTTACCAATATGTCAATAAGCATTGAAATAGCAGATACATACATCTATTAGCTTAGGAATATCAGAAATACAAATATCAATTAGCATTGAAATAACAAACATACACATATCAATTAGCATTGAAATAACTAACATACAAATATCAATTGGCATTGAAAAAACGAACATACAAATATCAATTACCATTGAAATAACAAACATACAAATATCAATTAGCATTGAAATAACAGACATACAAATATCAATTAGCATTGAAATAACTAACATACAAATATCAATTAGCATTGAAATAACAGACATACAAATATCAATTAGCATTGAAATAACAGACATACAAAAATAAATTAGCGTGTAAATATAAAAAACTGAAGAATCACACACACATTTACCAATTACCAGCGCCGGGTCACTACCTCCCGGCAAAAAGAAGATAAGGTTGAAGACAGAGACCTACTCAAGGGGAGTAGGGTCCAGTTATACCGCCGGACTTCGGTCGCACCTGATGGGACTCCGTTAAAAACGGGGAGGGCCCAGTACAACACGAGCTGAAGTACTTTCGGGAAGGCGCCCAATTCAGACACATTTAGGTAGGAGAGGCCATATTCAGACATATCCGCGATACTATAAATGAGGTAGTACCGGGTACATCGGGGCAATCGCTACCTCTAAAGCAGGAGAGGTTATGTATTCACATCCATGCTTTTTTACCTCCCCGTGTCAGAATTGTCTGTCGGAAAAGATGGCGCCGGCGCCAAATATAGAAAGAAGGAGACGGAAGGAAGTCAAAGATGTTGTCACGGAACGCAAAACAACGCAAATTGCTCCTCCATCTGTGCCTGCCCTTCATCTGTGCTGCTGCTCCATCCATCAGTGATGCTCCATCAACAAAAGGACACCAAGCTAAAAACACAAAATGCGAGAATTAACACAGTAATATACACGAAATAAAATTGATATAATAAACATAAATGCAACTGTGCCGCCAGCTTCTGGTCGCCACCTGCCGGATGCCAGCTCATGTTGACAAGCTGCCCGGTCACCAGCACCCGGTCGACAGTTCCCAGTTGATGCTTCCAGCTGGAGACTCCCCGTCCGCAGCTCCGGGTCACTACCTCCCGGTCACCATCTCCCGGTTGCCAGTGCCGGGTCACCAACTTCCAGTTGACAGCTTCCGGTTGAAAGATCCCCGTCGCCAGCTCCAGGGCCGCAAAAAAAAAAAATAAGCAACAGCAGCAAAAAGAAGATAAGGTTGAAGACAGAGACCAGCTGCAGACTGCCCGTCACCAGCTCCGGGTCACTACCTCCCGGTCACCATCTCCCGGTTGCCAGTGCCCGGTCACCAGCGCCCAGTTGACAGCTTCCGGTTGAAAGCTCACCGTCACCACTTCCAGGGCCGCAAAAAAAAAAAGCCACAGCAGCAAAAAGAAGATAAGGTTGAAGAAAGACCAGCTGCAGACTGCCCGTCACCAGCTCCGGGTCACTACCTCCCGGTCACCATCTCCCGGTTGCCAGTGCCGGGTCACCAACTTCCAGTTGACAGCTTCCGGTTGAAAGATCCCCGTCGCCAGCTCCAGGGCCGCAAAAAAAAAAAAAAAGCAACAGCAGCAAAAAGAAGATAAGGTTGAAGACACAGACCAGCTGCAGACTGCCCGTCACCAGCTCCGGGTCACTACCTCCCGGTCACCATCTCCCGGTTGCCAGTGCCCGGTCACCAGCGCCCAGTTGACAGCTTCCGGTTGAAAGCTCCCCGTCACCAGTTCCAGGGCCGCAAAAAAAATAAGCAACAGCAGCAAAAAGAAGATAAGGTTGAAGACAGACCAGCTGCAGACTGCCCGTCACCAGCTCCGGGTCACTACCTCCCGGTCACCATCTCCCGGTTGCCAGTGCCGGGTCACCAACTTCCAGTTGACAGCTTCCGGTTGAAAGATCCCCGTCGCCAGCTCCAGGGCCGCAAAAAAAAAAAAAATAAGCAACAGCAGCAAAAAGAAGATAAGGTTGAAGACAGAGACCAGCTGCAGACTGCCCGTCACCAGCTCCGGGTCACTACCTCCCGGTCACCATCTCCCGGTTGCCAGTGCCCGGTCACCAGCGCCCAGTTGACAGCTTCCGGTTGAAAGCTCCCCGTCACCAGTTCCAGGGCCGCAAAATAAAAATAAGCAACAGCAGCAAAAAGAAGATAAGGTTGAAGACAGACCAGCTGGAGACTGCCTGTCGCCAGCTCCGGGTCACTACCTCCCGGTCACCATCTCCCGGTTGCCAGTGCCGGGTCACCAACTCCCAGTTGACAGCTTCCGGTTGAAAGCTCCCCGTCACCAGCTCCAGGGCCGCAAAAAAAAAAGCAACAGCAGCAAAAAGAAGATAAGGTTGAAGACAGACCTACTCAAGGGGAGTAGGGTCCAGTTATACCGCCGGACTTCGGTCGCACCTGATGGGACTCCGTTAAAAACGGGGAGGGCCCAGTACAACACGAGCTGAAGTACTTTCGGGAAGGCGCCCAATTCAGACACATTTAGGTAGGAGAGGCCATATTCAGACATATCCGCGATACTATAAATGAGACAGTACCGGGTACATCGGGGCAATCGCTACCTCTAAAGCAGGAGAGGTTATGTATTCACATCCATGCTTTTTTACCTCCCCGTGTCAGAATTGTCTGTCGGAAAAGATGGCGCCGGCGCCAAATATAGACAGAAGGAGACGGAAGGAAGTCAAAGATGTTGTCACGGAACGCAAAACAACGCAAATTGCTCCTCCATCTGTGCCTGCCCTTCATCTGTGCTGCTGCTCCATCCATCAGTGATGCTTCATCAACAAAAGGACACCAAGCTAAAAACACAAAATGCGAGAATTAACACAGTAATATACACGAAATAAAATTGATATAATAAACATAAATGCAACTGTGCCGCCAGCTTCTGGTCGCCACTTGCCGGATGCCAGCTCATGTTGACAAGCTGCCCGGTCACCAGCACCCGGTCGACAGTTCCCAGTTGATGCTTCCAGCTGGAGACTCCCCGTCCGCAGCTCCGGGTCACTACCTCCCGGTCACCATCTCCCGGTTGCCAGTGCCGGGTCACCAGCTCCCAGTTGACAGCTTCCGGTTGAAAGCTCCCCGTCACCAGTTCCAGGGCCGCAAAAAAAAAAAAAGCAACAGCAGCAAAAAGAAGATAAGGTTGAAGACAGACCAGCTGCAGACTGCCCGTCACCAGCTCCGGGTCACTACCTCCCGGTCACCATCTCCCGGTTGCCAGTGCCCGGTCACCAGCGCCCAGTTGACAGCTTCCGGTTGAAAGCTCCCCGTCACCAGTTCCAGGGCCGCAAAAAAAATAAGCAACAGCAGCAAAAAGAAGATAAGGTTGAAGACAGACCAGCTGCAGACTGCCCGTCACCAGCTCCGGGTCACTACCTCCCGGTCACCATCTCCCGGTTGCCAGTGCCGGGTCACCAACTTCCAGTTGACAGCTTCCGGTTGAAAGATCCCCGTCGCCAGCTCCAGGGCCGCAAAAAAAAAAAAATAAGCAACAGCAGCAAAAAGAAGATAAGGTTGAAGACAGAGACCAGCTGCAGACTGCCCGTCACCAGCTCCGGGTCACTACCTCCCGGTCACCATCTCCCGGTTGCCAGTGCCCGGTCACCAGCGCCCAGTTGACAGCTTCCGGTTGAAAGCTCCCCGTCACCAGTTCCAGGGCCGCAAAATAAAAATAAGCAACAGCAGCAAAAAGAAGATAAGGTTGAAGACAGACCAGCTGGAGACTGCCTGTCGCCAGCTCCGGGTCACTACCTCCCGGTCACCATCTCCCGGTTGCCAGTGCCGGGTCACCAACTCCCAGTTGACAGCTTCCGGTTGAAAGCTCCCCGTCACCAGCTCCAGGGCCGCAAAAAAAAAAGCAACAGCAGCAAAAAGAAGATAAGGTTGAAGACAGACCTACTCAAGGGGAGTAGGGTCCAGATATACCGCCGGACTTCGGTCGCACCTGATGGGACTCCGTTAAAAACGGGGAGGGCCCAGTACAACACGAGCTGAAGTACTTTCGGGAAGGCGCCCAATTCAGACACATTTAGGTAGGAGAGGCCATATTCAGACATATCCGCGATACTATAAATGAGGCAGTACCGGGTACATCGGAGCAATCGCTACCTCTAAAGCAGGAGAGGTTATGTATTCACATCCATGCTTTTTTACCTCCCCGTGTCAGAATTGTCTGTCGGAAAAGATGACGCCGGCGCCAAATATAGAAAGAAGGAGACGGAAGGAAGTCAAAGATGTTGTCACGGAACGCAAAACAACGCAAATTGCTCCTCCATCTGTGCCTGCCCTTCATCTGTGCTGCTGCTCCATCCATCAGTGATGCTTCATCAACAAAAGGACACCAAGCTAAAAACACAAAATGCGAGAATTAACACAGTAATATACACGAAATAAAATTGATATAATAAACATAAATGCAACTGTGCCGCCAGCTTCTGGTCGCCACCTGCCGGATGCCAGCTCATGTTGACAAGCTGCCCGATCACCAGCACCCGGTCGACAGTTCCCAGTTGATGCTTCCAGCTTGAGACTCCCCGTCCGCAGCTCCGGGTCACTACCTCCCGGTCACCATCTCCCGGTTGCCAGTGCCGGGTCACCAGCTCCCAGTTGACAGCTTCCGGTTGAAAGCTCACCGTCACCAGTTCCAGGGCCGCAAAAAAAAAAAAAGCAACCGCAGCAAAAAGAAGATAAGGTTGAAGACAGACCAGCTGCAGACTGCCCGTCACCAGCTCCGGGTCACTACCTCCCGGTCACCATCTCCCGGTTGCCAGTGCCCGGTCACCAGCGCCCAGTTGACAGCTTCCGGTTGAAAGCTCCCTGTCACCAGTTCCAGGGCCGCAAAAAAAAAAAAAGCAACAGCAGCAAAAAGAAGATAAGGTTGAAGACAGACCAGCTGCAGACTGCCCGTCACCAGCTCCGGGTCACTACCTCCCGGTCACCATCTCCCGGTTGCCAGTGCCGGGTCACCAACTTCCAGTTGACAGCTTCCGGTTGAAAGATCCCCGTCGCCAGCTCCAGGGCCGCAAAAAAAAATAAGCAACAGCAGCAAAAAGAAGATAAGGTTGAAGACAGAGACCAGCTGCAGACTGCCCGTCACCAGCTCCGGGTCACTACCTCCCGGTCACCATCTCCCGGTTGCCAGTGCCCGGTCACCAGCGCCCAGTTGACAGCTTCCGGTTGAAAGCTCCCCGTCACCAGTTCCAGGGCCGCAAAATAAAAATAAGCAACAGCAGCAAAAAGAAGATAAGGTTGAAGACAGACCAGCTGGAGACTGCCTGTCGCCAGCTCCGGGTCACTACCTCCCGGTCACCATCTCCCGGTTGCCAGTGCCGGGTCACCAACTCCCAGTTGACAGCTTCCGGTTGAAAGCTCCCCGTCACCAGCTCCAGGGCCGCAAAAAAAAAAAGCAACAGCAGCAAAAAGAAGATAAGGTTGAAGACAGACCTACTCAAGGGGAGTAGGGTCCAGTTATACCGCCGGACTTCGGTCGCACCTGATGGGACTCCGTTAAAAACGGGGAGGGCCCAGTACAACACGAGCTGAAGTACTTTCGGGAAGGCGCCCAATTCAGACACATTTAGGTAGGAGAGGCCATATTCAGACATATCCGCGATACTATAAATGAGGCAGTACCGGGTACATCGGGGCAATCGCTACCTCTAAAGCAGGAGAGGTTATGTATTCACATCCATGCTTTTTTACCTCCCCGTGTCAGAATTGTCTGTCGGAAAAGATGGCGCCGGCACCAAATATAGAAAGAAGGAGACGGAAGGAAGTCAAAGATGTTGTCACGGAACGCAAAACAACGCAAATTGCTCCTCCATCTGTGCCTGCCCTTCATCTGTGCTGCTGCTCCATCCATCAGTGATGCTCCATCAACAAAAGGACACCAAGCTAAAAACACAAAATGCGAGAATTAACACAGTAATATACACGAAATAAAATTGATATAATAAACATAAATGCAACTGTGCCGCCAGCTTCTGGTCGCCACCTGCCGGATGCCAGCTCATGTTGACAAGCTGCCCGGTCACCAGCACCCGGTCGACAGTTCCCAGTTGATGCTTCCAGCTGGAGACTCCCCGTCCGCAGCTCCGGGTCACTACCTCCCGGTCACCATCTCCCGGTTGCCAGTGCCGGGTCACCAGCTCCCAGTTGACAGCTTCCGGTTGAAAGCTCACCGTCACCAGTTCCAGGGCCGCAAAAAAAAAAAAGCAACTGCAGCAAAAAGAAGATAAGGTTGAAGACAGACCAGCTGCAGACTGCCCGTCACCAGCTCCGGGTCACTACCTCCCGGTCACCATCTCCCGGTTGCCAGTGCCCGGTCACCAGCGCCCAGTTGACAGCTTCCGGTTAAAAGATCCCCGTCACCAGCTCCAGGGCCGCAAAAAAAAAATAAGCAACAGCAGCAAAAAGAAGATAAGGTTGAAGACAGAGACCAGCTGCAGACTGCCCGTCACCAGCTCCGGGTCACTACCTCCCGGTCACCATCTCCCGGTTGCCAGTGCCCGGTCACCAGCGCCCAGTTGACAGCTTTCGGTTGAAAGCTCCCCGTCACCAGTTCCAGGGCCGCAAAAAAAATAAGCAACAGCAGCAAAAAGAAGATAAGGTTGAAGACAGACCAGCTGCAGACTGCCCGACACCAGCTCCGGGTCACTACCTCCCGGTCACCATCTCCTGGTTGCCAGTGCCGGGTCACCAACTTCCAGTTGACAGCTTCCGGTTGAAAGATCCCCGTCACCAGCTCCAGGGCCTCAAAAATATAAATAAGCAACAGCAGCAAAAAGAAGATAAGGTTGAAGACAGAGACCAGCTGCAGACTGCCCGTCACCAGCTCCGGGTCACTACCTCCCGGTCACCATCTCCCGGTTGCCAGTGCCCGGTCACCAGCGCCCAGTTGACAGCTTCCGGTTGAAAGCTCCCCGTCACCAGTTCCAGGGCCGCAAAATAAAAATAAGCAACAGCAGCAAAAAGAAGATAAGGTTGAAGACAGACCAGCTGGAGACTGCCTGTCGCCAGCTCCGGGTCACTACCTCCCGGTCACCATCTCCCGGTTGCCAGTGCCGGGTCACCAACTCCCAGTTGACAGCTTCCGGTTGAAAGCTCCCCGTCACCAGCTCCAGGGCCGCAAAAAAAAAGCAACAGCAGCAAAAAGAAGATAAGGTTGAAGACAGACCTACTCAAGGGGAGTAGGGTCCAGTTATACCGCCGGACTTCGGTCGCACCTGATGGGACTCCGTTAAAAACGGGGAGGGCCCAGTACAACACGAGCTGAAGTACTTTCGGGAAGGCGCCCAATTCAGACACATTTAGGTAGGAGAGGCCATATTCAGACATATCCGCGATACTATAAATGAGACAGTACCGGGTACATCGGGGCAATCGCTACCTCTAAAGCAGGAGAGGTTATGTATTCACATCCATGCTTTTTTACCTCCCCGTGTCAGAATTGTCTGTCGGAAAAGATGGCGCCGGCGCCAAATATAGAAAGAAGGAGACGGAAGGAAGTCAAAGATGTTGTCACGGAACGCAAAACAACGCAAATTGCTCCTCCATCTGTGCCTGCCCTTCATCTGTGCTGCTGCTCCATCCATCAGTGATGCTCCATCAACAAAAGGACACCAAGCTAAAAACACAAAATGCGAGAATTAACACAGTAATATACACGAAATAAAATTGATATAATAAACATAAATGCAACTGTGCCGCCAGCTTCTGGTCGCCACCTGCCGGATGCCAGCTCATGTTGACAATCTGCCCGGTCACCAGCACCCGGTCGACAGTTCCCAGTTGATGCTTCCAGCTGGAGACTCCCCGTCCGCAGCTCCGGGTCACTACCTCCCGGTCACCATCTCCCGGTTGCCAGTGCCGGGTCACCAGCTCCCAGTTGACAGCTTCCGGTTGAAAGCTCACCGTCACCAGTTCCAGGGCCGCAAAAAAAAAAGCAACAGCAGCAAAAAGAAGATAAGGTTGAAGACAGACCAGCTGCAGACTGCCCGTCACCAGCTCCGGGTCACTACCTCCCGGTCACCATCTCCCGGTTGCCAGTGCCCGGTCACCAGCGCCCAGTTGACAGCTTCCGGTTGAAAGATCCCCGTCACCAGCTCCAGGGCCGCAAAAAAAAAATAAGCAACAGCAGCAAAAAGAAGATAAGGTTGAAGACAGAGACCAGCTGCAGACTGCCCGTCACCAGCTCCGGGTCACTACCTCCCGGTCACCATCTCCCGGTTGCCAGTGCCCGGTCACCAGCGCCCAGTTGACAGCTTCCGGTTGAAAGCTCCCCGTCACCAGTTCCAGGGCCGCAAAAAAAATAAGCAACAGCAGCAAAAAGAAGATAAGGTTGAAGACAGACCAGCTGCAGACTGCCCGTCACCAGCTCCGGGTCACTACCTCCCGGTCACCATCTCCTGGTTGCCAGTGCCGGGTCACCAACTTCCAGTTGACAGCTTCCGGTTGAAAGATCCCCGTCACCAGCTCCAGGGCCTCAAAAAAATAAATAAGCAACAGCAGCAAAAAGAAGATAAGGTTGAAGACAGAGACCAGCTGCAGACTGCCCGTCACCAGCTCCGGGTCACTACCTCCCGGTCACCATCTCCCGGTTGCCAGTGCCCGGTCACCAGCGCCCAGTTGACAGCTTCCGGTTGAAAGCTCCCCGTCACCAGTTCCAGGGCCGCAAAATAAAAATAAGCAACAGCAGCAAAAAGAAGATAAGGTTGAAGACAGACCAGCTGGAGACTGCCTGTCGCCAGCTCCGGGTCACTACCTCCCGGTCACCATCTCCCGGTTGCCAGTGCCGGGTCACCAACTCCCAGTTGACAGCTTCCGGTTGAAAGCTCCCCGTCACCAGCTCCAGGGCCGCAAAAAAAAAGCAACAGCAGCAAAAAGAAGATAAGGTTGAAGACAGACCTACTCAAGGGGAGTAGGGTCCAGTTATACCGCCGGACTTCGGTCGCACCTGATGGGACTCCGTTAAAAACGGGGAGGGCCCAGTACAACACGAGCTGAAGTACTTTCGGGAAGGCGCCCAATTCAGACACATTTAGGTAGGAGAGGCCATATTCAGACATATCCGCGATACTATAAATGAGACAGTACCGGGTACATCGGGGCAATCGCTACCTCTAAAGCAGGAGAGGTTATGTATTCACATCCATGCTTTTTTACCTCCCCGTGTCAGAATTGTCTGTCGGAAAAGATGGCGCCGGCGCCAAATATAGAAAGAAGGAGACGGAAGGAAGTCAAAGATGTTGTCACGGAACGCAAAACAACGCAAATTGCTCCTCCATCTGTGCCTGCCCTTCATCTGTGCTGCTGCTCCATCCATCAGTGATGCTCCATCAACAAAAGGACACCAAGCTAAAAACACAAAATGCGAGAATTAACACAGTAATATACACGAAATAAAATTGATATAATAAACATAAATGCAACTGTGCCGCCAGCTTCTGGTCGCCACCTGCCGGATGCCAGCTCATGTTGACAATCTGCCCGGTCACCAGCACCCGGTCGACAGTTCCCAGTTGATGCTTCCAGCTGGAGACTCCCCGTCCGCAGCTCCGGGTCACTACCTCCCGGTCACCATCTCCCGGTTGCCAGTGCCGGGTCACCAGCTCCCAGTTGACAGCTTCCGGTTGAAAGCTCACCGTCACCAGTTCCAGGGCCGCAAAAAAAAAAGCAACAGCAGCAAAAAGAAGATAAGGTTGAAGACAGACCAGCTGCAGACTGCCCGTCACCAGCTCCGGGTCACTACCTCCCGGTCACCATCTCCCGGTTGCCAGTGCCCGGTCACCAGCGCCCAGTTGACAGCTTCCGGTTGAAAGATCCCCGTCACCAGCTCCAGGGCCGCAAAAAAATAAATAAGCAACAGCAGCAAAAAGAAGATAAGGTTGAAGACAGAGACCAGCTGCAGACTGCCCGTCACCAGCTCCGGGTCACTACCTCCCGGTCACCATCTCCCGGTTGCCAGTGCCCGGTCACCAGCGCCCATTTGACAGCTTCCGGTTGAAAGCTCCCCGTAACCAGTTCCAGGGCCGCAAAAAAAAAAAAGCAACAGCAGCAAAAAGAAGATAAGGTTGAAGAAAGACCAGCTGCAGACTGCCCGTCACCAGCTCCGGGTCACTACCTCCCAGTCACCATCTCCTGGTTGCCAGTGCCGGGTCACCAACTTCCAGTTGACAGCTTCCGGTTGAAAGATCCCCGTCACCAGCTCCAAGGCCGCAAAAAAAATAAATAAGCAACAGCAGCAAAAAGAAGATAAGGTTGAAGACAGAGACCAGCTGCAGACTGCCCGTCACCAGCTCCGGGTCACTACCTCCCGGTCACCATCTCCCGGTTGCCAGTGCCCGGTCACCAGCGCCCAGTTGACAGCTTCCGGTTGAAAGCTCCCCGTCACCAGTTCCAGGGCCGCAAAATAAAAATAAGCAACAGCAGCAAAAAGAAGATAAGGTTGAAGACAGACCAGCTGGAGACTGCCCGTCACCAGCTCCGGGTCACTACCTCCCGGTCACCATCTCCCGGTTGCCAGTGCCGGGTCACCAACTTCCAGTTGACAGCTTCCGGTTGAAAGAACCCCGTCGCCAGCTCCAGGGCCGCAAAAAAAAAAATAAGCAACAGCAGCAAAAAGAAGATAAGGTTGAAGACAGAGACCAGCTGCAGACTGCCCGTCACCAGCTCCGGGTCACTACCTCCCGGTCACCATCTCCCGGTTGCCAGTGCCCGGTCACCAGTGCCCGGTCACCAGCGCCCAGTTGACAGCTTCCGGTTGAAAGCTCCCCGTCACCAGTTCCAGGGCCGCAAAATAAAAATAAGCAACAGCAGCAAAAAGAAGATAAGGTTGAAGACAGACCAGCTGGAGACTGCCTGTCGCCAGCTCCGGGTCACTACCTCCCGGTCACCATCTCCCGGTTGCCAGTGCCGGGTCACCAACTCCCAGTTGACAGCTTCCGGTTGAAAGCTCCCCGTCACCAGCTCCAGGGCCGCAAAAAAAAAAGCAACAGCAGCAAAAAGAAGATAAGGTTGAAGACAGACCTACTCAAGGGGAGTAGGGTCCAGATATACCGCCGGACTTCGGTCGCACCTGATGGGACTCCGTTAAAAACGGGGAGGGCCCAGTACAACACGAGCTGAAGTACTTTCGGGAAGGCGCCCAATTCAGACACATTTAGGTAGGAGAGGCCATATTCAGACATATCCGCGATACTATAAATGAGGCAGTACCGGGTACATCGGGGCAATCGCTACCTCTAAAGCAGGAGAGGTTATGTATTCACATCCATGCTTTTTTACCTCCCCGTGTCAGAATTGTCTGTCGGAAAAGATGGCGCCGGCGCCAAATATAGAAAGAAGGAGACGGAAGGAAGTCAAAGATGTTGTCACGGAACGCAAAACAACGCAAATTGCTCCTCCATCTGTGCCTGCCCTTCATCTGTGCTGCTGCTCCATCCATCAGTGATGCTTCATCAACAAAAGGACACCAAGCTAAAAACACAAAATGCGAGAATTAACACAGTAATATACACGAAATAAAATTGATATAATAAACATAAATGCAACTGTGCCGCCAGCTTCTGGTCGCCACCTGCCGGATGCCAGCTCATGTTGACAAGCTGCCCGATCACCAGCACCCGGTCGACAGTTCCCAGTTGATGCTTCCAGCTGGAGACTCCCCGTCCGCAGCTCCGGGTCACTACCTCCCGGTCACCATCTCCCGGTTGCCAGTGCCGGGTCACCAGCTCCCAGTTGACAGCTTCCGGTTGAAAGCTCACCGTCACCAGTTCCAGGGCCGCAAAAAAAAAAAAAGCAACAGCAGCAAAAAGAAGATAAGGTTGAAGACAGACCAGCTGCAGACTGCCCGTCACCAGCTCCGGGTCACTACCTCCCGGTCACCATCTCCCGGTTGCCAGTGCCCGGTCACCAGCGCCCAGTTGACAGCTTCCGGTTGAAAGCTCCCTGTCACCAGTTCCAGGGCCGCAAAAAAAAATAAGCAACAGCAGCAAAAAGAAGATAAGGTTGAAGACAGACCAGCTGCAGACTGCCCGTCACCAGCTCCGGGTCACTACCTCCCGGTAACCATCTCCCGGTTGCCAGTGCCGGGTCACCAACTTCCAGTTGACAGCTTCCGGTTGAAAGATCCCCGTCGCCAGCTCCAGGGCCGCAAAAAAAAAAAATAAGCAACAGCAGCAAAAAGAAGATAAGGTTGAAGACAGAGACCAGCTGCAGACTGCCCGTCACCAGCTCCGGGTCACTACCTCCCGGTCACCATCTCCCGGTTGCCAGTGCCCGGTCACCAGCGCCCAGTTGACAGCTTCCGGTTGAAAGCTCCCCGTCACCAGTTCCAGGGCCGCAAAATAAAAATAAGCAACAGCAGCAAAAAGAAGATAAGGTTGAAGACAGACCAGCTGGAGACTGCCTGTCGCCAGCTCCGGGTCACTACCTCCCGGTCACCATCTCCCGGTTGCCAGTGCCGGGTCACCAACTCCCAGTTGACAGCTTCCGGTTGAAAGCTCCCCGTCACCAGCTCCAGGGCCGCAAAAAAAAAAAGCAACAGCAGCAAAAAGAAGATAAGGTTGAAGACAGACCTACTCAAGGGGAGTAGGGTCCAGTTATACCGCCGGACTTCGGTCGCACCTGATGGGACTCCGTTAAAAACGGGGAGGGCCCAGTACAACACGAGCTGAAGTACTTTCGGGAAGGCGCCCAATTCAGACACATTTAGGTAGGAGAGGCCATATTCAGACATATCCGCGATACTATAAATGAGGCAGTACCGGGTACATCGGGGCAATCGCTACCTCTAAAGCAGGAGAGGTTATGTATTCACATCCATGCTTTTTTACCTCCCCGTGTCAGAATTGTCTGTCGGAAAAGATGGCGCCGGCGCCAAATATAGAAAGAAGGAGACGGAAGGAAGTCAAAGATGTTGTCACGGAACGCAAAACAACGCAAATTGCTCCTCCATCTGTGCCTGCCCTTCATCTGTGCTGCTGCTCCATCCATCAGTGATGCTCCATCAACAAAAGGACACCAAGCTAAAAACACAAAATGCGAGAATTAACACAGTAATATACACGAAATAAAATTGATATAATAAACATAAATGCAACTGTGCCGCCAGCTTCTGGTCGCCACCTGCCTGATGCCAGCTCATGTTGACAAGCTGCCCGGTCACCAGCACCCGGTCGACAGTTCCCAGTTGATGCTTCCAGCTGGAGACTCCCCGTCCGCAGCTCCGGGTCACTACCTCCCGGTCACCATCTCCCGGTTGCCAGTGCCGGGTCACCAGCTCCCAGTTGACAGCTTCCGGTTGAAAGCTCACCGTCACCAGTTCCAGGGCCGCAAAAAAAAAAAAAGCAACTGCAGCAAAAAGAAGATAAGGTTGAAGACAGATCAGCTGCAGACTGCCCGTCACCAGCTCCGGGTCACTACCTCCCGGTCACCATCTCCCGGTTGCCAGTGCCCGGTCACCAGCGCCCAGTTGACAGCTTCCGGTTGAAAGCTCCCCGTCACCAGTTCCAGGGCCGCAAAAAAAATAAGCAACAGCAGCAAAAAGAAGATAAGGTTGAAGACAGACCAGCTGCAGACTGCCCGTCACCAGCTCCGGGTCACTACCTCCCGGTCACCATCACCTGGTTGCCAGTGCCGGGTCACCAACTTCCAGTTGACAGCTTCCGGTTGAAAGATCCCCGTCACCAGCTCCAGGGCCTCAAAAAAATAAATAAGCAACAGCAGCAAAAAGAAGATAAGGTTGAAGACAGAGACCAGCTGCAGACTTCCCGTCACCAGCTCCGGGTCACTACCTCCCGGTCACCATCTCCCGGTTGCCAGTGCCCGGTCACCAGCGCCCAGTTGACAGCTTCCGGTTGAAAGCTCCCCGTCACCAGTTCCAGGGCCGCAAAAAAAATAAGCAACAGCAGCAAAAAGAAGATAAGGTTAAAGACAGACCAGCTGCAGACTGCCCGTCACCAGCTCCGGGTCACTACCTCCCGGTCACCATCTCCCGGTTGCCAGTGCCGGGTCACCAACTTCCAGTTGACAGCTTCCGGTTGAAAGATCCCCGTCACCAACTCCAGGGCCGCAAAAAAATAAATAAGCAACAGCAGCAAAATGAAGATAAGGTTGAAGACAGAGACCAGCTGCAGACTGCCCGTCACCAGCTCCGGGTCACTACCTCCCGGTCACCATCTCCCGGTTGCCAGTGCCCGGTCACCAGCGCCCAGTTGACAGCTTCCGGTTGAAAGCTCCCCGTCACCAGTTCCAGGGCCGCAAAATAAAAATAAGCAACAGCAGCAAAAAGAAGATAAGGTTGAAGACAGACCAGCTGGAGACTGCCTGTCGCCAGCTCCGGGTCACTACCTCCCGGTCACCATCTCCCGGTTGCCAGTGCCGGGTCACCAACTTCCAGTTGACAGCTTCCGGTTGAAAGCTCCCCGTCACCAGCTCCAGGGCCGCAAAAAAAAGCAACAGCAGCAAAAAGAAGATAAGGTTGAAGACAGACCTACTCAAGGGGAGTAGGGTCCAGTTATACCGCCGGACTTCGGTCGCACCTGATGGGACTCCGTTAAAAACGGGGAGGGCCCAGTACAACACGAGCTGAAGTACTTTCGGGAAGGCGCCCAATTCAGACACATTTAGGTAGGAGAGGCCATATTCAGACATATCGGCGATACTATAAATGAGACAGTACCGGGTACATCGGGGCAATCGCTACCTCTAAAGCAGGAGAGGTTATGTATTCACATCCATGCTTTTTTACCTCCCCGTGTCAGAATTGTCTGTCGGAAAAGATGGCGCCGGCGCCAAATATAGAAAGAAGGAGACGGAAGGAAGTCAAAGATGTTGTCACGGAACGCAAAACAACGCAAATTGCTCCTCCATCTGTGCCTGCCCTTCATCTGTGCTGCTGCTCCATCCATCAGTGATGCTCCATCAACAAAAGGACACCAAGCTAAAAACACAAAATGCGAGAATTAACACAGTAATATACACGAAATAAAATTGATATAATAAACATAAATGCAACTGTGCCGCCAGCTTCTGGTCGCCACCTGCCGGATGCCAGCTCATGTTGACAAGCTGCCCGGTCACCAGCACCCGGTCGACAGTTCCCAGTTGATGCTTCCAGCTGGAGACTCCCCGTCCGCAGCTCCGGGTCACTACCTCCCGGTCACCATCTCCTGGTTGCCAGTGCCGGGTCACCAACTTCCAGTTGACAGCTTCCGGTTGAAAGATCCCCGTCACCAGCTCCAGGGCCGCAAAAAAATAAATAAGCAACAGCAGCAAAAAGAAGATAAGGTTGAAGACAGAGACCAGCTGCAGACTGCCCGTCACCAGCTCCGGGTCACTACCTCCCGGTCACCATCTCCCGGTTGCCAGTGCCCGGTCACCAGCGCCCAGTTGACAGGTTCCGGTTGAAAGCTCCCCGTCACCAGTTCCAGGGCCGCAAAATAAAAATAAGCAACAGCAGCAAAAAGAAGATAAGGTTGAAGACAGACCAGCTGGAGACTGCCCGTCACCAGCTCCGGGTCACTACCTCCCGGTCACCATTCCCGGTTGCCAGTGCCGGGTCACCAACTTCCAGTTGACAGCTTCCGGTTGAAAGAACCCCGTCGCCAGCTCCAGGGCCGCAAAAAAAAAAAGCAACAGCAGCAAAAAGAAGATAAGGTTGAAGACAGAGACCAGCTGCAGACTGCCCGTCACCAGCTCCGGGTCACTAACTCCCGGTCACCATCTCCCGGTTGCCAGTGCCCGGTCACCAGTGCCCGGTCACCAGCGCCCAGTTGACAGCTTCCGGTTGAAAGCTCCCCGTCACCAGTTCCAGGGCCGCAAAATAAAAATAAGCAACAGCAGCAAAAAGAAGATAAGGTTGAAGACAGACCAGCTGGAGACTGCCTGTCGCCAGCTCCGGGTCACTACCTCCCGGTCACCATCTCCCGGTTGCCAGTGCCGGGTCACCAACTCCCAGTTGACAGCTTCCGGTTGAAAGCTCCCCGTCACCAGCTCCAGGGCCGCAAAAAAAAAAAGCAACAGCAGCAAAAAGAAGATAAGGTTGAAGACAGACCTACTCAAGGGGAGTAGGGTCCAGATATACCGCCGGACTTCGGTCGCACCTGATGGGACTCCGTTAAAAACGGGGAGGGCCCAGTACAACACGAGCTGAAGTACTTTCGGGAAGGCGCCCAATTCAGACACATTTAGGTAGGAGAGGCCATATTCAGACATATCCGCGATACTATAAATGAGGCAGTACCGGGTACATCGGGGCAATCGCTACCTCTAAAGCAGGAGAGGTTATGTATTCACATCCATGCTTTTTTACCTCCCCGTGTCAGAATTGTCTGTCGGAAAAGATGGCGCCGGCGCCAAATATAGAAAGAAGGAGACGGAAGGAAGTCAAAGATGTTGTCACGGAACGCAAAACAACGCAAATTGCTCCTCCATCTGTGCCTGCCCTTCATCTGTGCTGCTGCTCCATCCATCAGTGATGCTCCATCAACAAAAGGACACCAAGCTAAAAACACAAAATGCGAGAATTAACACAGTAATATACACGAAATAAAATTGATATAATAAACATAAATGCAACTGTGCCGCCAGCTTCTGGTTGCCACCTGCCGGATGCCAGCTCATGTTAACAAGCTGCCCGGTCACCAGCACCCGGTCGACAGTTCCCAGTTGATGCTTCCAGCTGGAGACTCCCCGTCCGCAGCTCCGGGTCACTACCTCCCGGTCACCATCTCCCGGTTGCCAGTGACGGGTCACCAGCTCCCAGTTGACAGCTTCCGGTTGAAAGCTCACCGTCACCAGTTCCAGGGCCGCAAAAAAAAAAGCAACAGCAGCAAAAAGAAGATAAGGTTGAAGACGGACCAGCTGCAGACTGCCCGTCACCAGCTCCGGGTCACTACCTCCCGGTCACCATCTCCCGGTTGCCAGTGCCCGGTCACCAGCGCCCAGTTGACAGCTTCCGGTTGAAAGCTCCCCGTCCCCAGTTCCAGGGCCGCAAAAAAAATAAGCAACAGCAGCAAAAAGAAGATAAGGTTGAAGACAGACCAGCTGCAGACTGCTCGTCGCCAGCTCCGGGTCACTACCTCCCGGTCACCATCTCCCGGTTGCCAGTTCCCGGTCACCAGCTCCCAGTTGACAGCTTCCGGTTAAAAGCTCCCGTCACCAGCTACAGGCCGCAAAAGAAATAAGCAACAGCAGCAAAAAGAAGATAAGGTTGAAGACAGATACCTACTCAAGGGGAGTAGGGTCCAGTTATACCGCCGGACTTCGGTCGCACCTGATGGGACTTCGTTTAAAACGGGGAGGGCCCAGTACAACACGAGCTGAAGTACTTTCGGGAAGGCGCCCAATTCAGACACATTTAGGTAGGAGAGGCCATATTCAGACATATCCGCGATACTATAAATGAGGCAGTACCGGGTACATCGGGGCAATCGCTACCTCTAAAGCAGGAGAGGTTATGTATTCACATCCATGCTTTTTTACCTCCCCGTGTCAGAATTGTCTGTCGGAAAAGATGGCGCCGGCGCCAAATATAGAAAGAAGGAGACGGAAGGAAGTCAAAGATGTTGTCACGGAACGCGAAAAAACGCAAACGCAACTTGAAAAAAAAGGAGCAAAATGCTCCTCCGTCCGTGCCTGCCCTTTATCTGTGCTGCTGCTCCATCTACAAAAGGACACCAACCTAACAACAAAAAATGCATGAATTAACACATTAACATACACAAAATAACATTAACATAATAAACATAAATACACCAAATGTGCCGCCAGCTCCTGGTCGCCACCTGCCGGATGCCAGCTCCCGTTTGCCGGCTCCCGGTGACCAGCTGCCCGGTCACCAGCACCCTGTCGACAGTTCCGTTGACAGCTCTTAGTCGCCAGTTCCCGGAGGCCACAGATGTTGTCACGGAACGCGACACAACGCGAACGAAAATCGAAAAAAAGCGGCAAAATGTTATCCCGTTACATTTAATGGAAAAGGGGGGGGGGGGCGGTGTGGGGGCACCACGGGTTAAGCATAGGAGAAAAGTGTTTCAAGATATAAGACACCATGGGTACACGAGTTACCAATAATATCATCAAGATTATCAGTACAAAGTCTCTAATAGTTATAAATAATATCATCCAGATAATCAGTAACAAGTTTCTACAAGTCACCATTTATATCCTCAAGATTATCAGTACCAAGATAATCAGTACCAAGCTTTATCAATGTAGTTAAGATTATTCTAAAATATTAAAAAATTACATGGTCATAATAACCAATTTTAAGAGATTTATCTTAGATTTTCAGCTAATGCTTACAAGGAGCATGCAGGCTACTGAGAGACTTTTGTATTTAATCCATGATTTTGAAACAAAAAACACATACTCCTTCCATTTTGTTAATGGGGACTCTTATCAATTTTCACTGGTTAAATCCATGCCGACTTACACCCAGTTCGTTACTTGCCCCATGCCGACGTACAACCAGTTCATTACTTGCCCCATGCCGACGTACACCCAGTTCGTTACTTGCCCCATGCCGACGTACACCCAGTTCGTTACTTGCCCCATGCCGACTTACACCCAGTTCGTTACTTGCCCCATGCCGACGTACACCCAGTTCGTTACTTGTCCCATGCCGACGTACACCCAGTTCGTTACTTGCCCCAAACGACAAGACTGAATCCTAGACGATGGTAAAAAAAAAGGCCTACACATCTCATGGTTTATTTCCAGGAGGAGAATCTGACCACACAATGGTCTGCATAACGCCATGCTACAGGCCAGTTTTAACAAGAAATATTGAACTATGGTCGGATAAGGTGACAGAAAAACTTCAAGGCATCTTTGAAAGTACAGATTTGGGACACGTTTATAAACACTTGCCCGGACATAGAGCTAAAAAACACTTGCCCTAACATTGATAACCTAACAAACACTTGCCCGGAAATTGACGACCTAGAAAACACTTGCTCTAACATTGACAAGCTAACAAACAATTTGCACTAATATTGATGAGCTAACAAACACTTGCCCTAAATTGATGAGCTAACAAACACTTGTCATGACATTGACGAGCTAACAAACACTTGTCCGGAAATGGATGACCTAGACCGGAAATTGACGACCTAGCAAACACTTGCCCAGAAATTGACGACCTAACAAACAATTGCCCTAACATTGCTGAGCTAACAAACAATTGCCCTAACATTGCTGAGCTAGCAAACACTTGCCCTAACATTGCTGAGCTAGCAAACACTTGCCCTAACATTGCTGAGCTAACAAACAATTGCCCTAACATTGCTGAGCTAGCAAACACTTGCCCTAACATTGCTGAGCTAGCAAACACTTGCCCTAAATTGACAAGCTAACAAACACCCGCCCTAACAATGACTAACCTAACAAACACTTACCCGGACATTTACGACCTAACAAACACTTGCCCTAACGTTGATGCGCTAACAAACACTTGCCTGGACATTGACGACCTAATAACAGTCAATTCCAATATTAAGTTATGTGTAGCAATAGGAGGCCATACTTCACAAGAAAACAATAGGAGGCCATACTTCACAAGAAAACAATAGGAGGCCATACTTCACAAGAAAACCATAGGAGGCCATACTTCACAAGAAAGCCATAGGTGTAGGAGGCCACACTTCACAAGAAAACAATAGGAGGCCATACTTCACAAGAAATGCATAGGCCATACTTCACAAGAAAACAATAGGCCATTCTTCACAAGAAAACCATAGGTGCCATACTTCACAAGAAAACCTTAGGAGGCCATACTTCACAAGAAAACCATGTTTAAGATTAGCCATCAAAAATTCAATAAAGCTAAAAAAAATATTAAAGGAAAAAAAAATATTAAAGGAAAAAATGCATCAGGTTAAAAAAACCATACAAACAAAACATTGAAAACGTATTCCATATTAACAACTCAAAGGCTTGTTGGGCTAGTCTAAAACAAATAACAGGATATATTCCTAAGCGTTAACGCTTGTGTGTTGAAGATGTGAAGAATTTAGTAAACGACTAAAATGACCTTTATTGTAGTTTTGACAGTCTGGATTTCGGAAGTGTACACATTGAAAGATAGCACTACTACACAGGATGATACTTTCTTGTTCAACAAACAGTGCGTGATGTCGTTATTTAAACAAGTTGACGCAGCCAAGGCCTTGGGGCCAGACAGATTAAGTGGCCAGCTTGATAAACTACGCCCAGAGCAGCTCTCCTACATCTTTATTTACATATTTTATAAATTTTATGTAATGTAACTAAAACTATACCAAAGATTTGGAAAAGTTCAGAAATCATACCAATTACAAAGAAAAATAAGGTGACTTGCAACAACGACTTAAGTAATGTCGCACTTATTTCTGTTGTAATGAAATGTTTTGAGAAACTTTTTCTGAGACATATTGTTAATAAAGTAAGCAAAAACTTGCGCCCTCCCCCCCCCCCCAACCAATTTGCTTACAAACCTGCCAGAAGCACGGAGTAGGCTATCTTACTATTGTTGGAGGGAATGTACCATCACCAATACAGTCCTAAAAATATGCTAGAGTGCTTTTTTTTAAAAACTTTTCAGGATTTAACACTATCCAACCACACCTTATGATTAAAAAGCTTTCCTTGTTAGGTGTAAATTCAAATATTCAAGCTTAAGGGATATTGAACTTTTGAACAAATCGCCCACAATATGTCAAGGTGAATAACCAATTATCTATAAATAAGTACCGGGGCGCCACAAGGTTGTGTTCTCTCCCTTGTCCATGTATAAAATATATACCAGTGCTATTCAGAGCCCAAGCAACACCGTTCCAAACATAAAATTTGCTGATGATAACACCATTGTTGGCTTAATAACTGAATGAGAAGGCTTATACCGCAACTTAGTAGTACAGGCTTTATCAATTGGTGCAGTAAATTTAACCAGCTGAATGTCTCAACAAAAAACAAAAAAAAAAAAAGGAAATGGTGGTCGATATCTGGAGGGGGAAACACCAGATTGCAGATCTCAAATGTAAAAAATCAAAGTAAGTGTAGAGAAAGTAGCAACATATAAGCAATTAGGTGTTACCATTAATAAAAATCTAACATGGTATGAGCACGGCCAAATGCTGTATAAAAAATTCAACCAAAGACTTTTCCATCTTTAAAAACTGTATCATTTCATCGTAAAGAAACAAGTCGTTAACTTATTCTACGGTGCAATAGTTGGAAGCCTATTTAATTTCATTGCGGGAATTCATGTCTGATATCAAACACCGACAAAACAGACTACTCAAGAAAGCTAGAAACATCACACAAACTAAACAAACTTCATACTTGAACTATTCGAAGAACGATGTCATTGCAAAATTAACAAATTTTGGATTTTACATCCCACCCTTTTCATCACAGATACTGAAGATTGGCCCATTCGGGATGAATTCTTTTTCTTAAGGCGAGGACTGAAAGATATAAAAATTTGTTTCTTCCCCAATCTGTACGAATTTACCAACCTGCTTCCCCAGAGGTCACAAAATCTAAATGATCATTAATTAAGTCCCATTTATAACTAAGGGAGTTAACTGATTGGCTTTTTCTTAGACTAGGGAAATAATTTAATGTAGATGTCTTTTGTTAAAATTGTTTTAGTTGGAAAATGTCAACTTTATTAAAATATGTATATATTTTTGTGCTGAAAACGTATATGTACAATGTAATCAAAATAACATTTCAATTTGTTTGGATCAATAAAAGAATCTTATGTTATCAAAACCCATATGTGCACATCAAACATAAAAATGTGAATTAAATCTCGTAATTAAAGAGATTAGATTACAATCAGTGAAAACCCCTTTATGTGAATTTTTAGTGTGCTCATTACATGTGTGTACACTATTGAATGTGTATTATGTATAATACAAGGCGCAAAGTACAAATTTTGTGCCTGTTAATGGGCAAGAGGGGCCTGGGTTCCCATTGGGCATTTAAATTTACAGTTGGTGAATGTAACTGAATTCTTCACATACCTGATTGGCCCCAGTCAAATGGCTTCAACTTGAGCAGCCAGGGCACTGCATGCTGCCATGCTTATGTCTTGGCAGTGCCCACAATCTTGTCAACTGAAAGGTCATCCACAAATGACCAACACAATTGGTGGTATAAAGTCAGTCTTTATTAAATCCTCTAGGAGCAGGAAGACCAGTCCATCAGAGTTGTTTGGATGACGGTTTAGTCTTGTGGTAAGATGCAGCATGTTGCCTTGGTCTGAATAGAAATAAAAGTGAACATTCCACAATCAAAATACTACAACTACCGGTAACGTTAATGGTATATTTTACATGTCAAACTAGAAATAGGTCTCAATGAAATATTTACTGACTGGATTTTAAAAAAAATAGCAAAGTATGGATGCCATGTTTTTCCCCATGGTAGCCATCTTGGTTGACACGACCAGTTAATTCTGTCAGTAAACTAACTTAATGTATCCCTGAACCTAACATGAACCTTAAATGTATCCCTAAAAATAACCTAAACCCTAATTCAGGGCAACTTCAATTTACACGCAAAAGACGTCATGGCTCCATTCTTTGCTTTAACCACAAAAATATAATTGCATTTGAAATCCTTAAGTGTGGTATACTAAACTAAAAAAACTCACTTGGAAACTTGTGTAGTTCCAAACATTGCAATGCCTAGAGAGAAGGGTTGTGTAACTGCCCAATCAAACTGATAGTCTTTGGCTTGGATCCATAGACAGGTGATGACACTCATAACAGTCATATGGTGTGGTTATCGGAAACAGAGATATTTTTAATCATTTTAAGAATTTATTTGCAAACTTTTTTCTCTAAATATAAAAAGAATTTAAGACAAAATAAAGTAAAAGATTGACACAGTATAAGTGCAATACAGCTAATTTAGCCCATTTGATGTTTTAGTAATAAACAAATATGATAAGTATTTAGGCCATGTGATGTGTTAGTGATAAAAAATATTATTGATTATTAAGAAAAGACTAAATCCCAACATAGTTTGAAATTGATGGGATGATGAAATAAACTCAAAATATATCAGCTTCTTGGTCTCTGAGGGCTACATACCAGTGTTAAGATATAAAAGCATTTATTAAATAAATTGAATAAACAAAATACTTAATAAATAAAATAATTAGATGTACTTTGTGAAGTTATGAAGTGAAGTACCGGTATACTAAAAACTCACTTGGCAACTTGTGTTGTTCCAAACATTACAATGCCTAGGGAGAAGGGTTGTGTAAACGCCCAATCAAAGTGATAATCTTTGGCTTGGATCCATAGACAGGTGATGACACTCAGAACAGTCATATGGTGTGGTTATCGGAAACAGAGATATTTTAAATCATTTAAAGAATTTATTTGCAAACTTTTTGCTCTAAAAACTAAGAAGAATTTAAGCCAAAATAAAGTAAAAGATTGATACATTATAAGTGCAATATAGCAAAATTAGCCCATTTGATGTATTAATAAACAAATATAAGTATTTAGACCATGTGATGTATTACTGTTTAGTAAGGAAAGACTAAATTCAAACTTAGTTTGAAATTGATGGGATGATGAAATAAACTAAAAATATATCAGCTTCTTGATCTCTGAGGCTTCTATACCAGTGTTAATATATAAAATTATTTATTAAATAACTTAGATAAATCAAGTAGTTACAAAAAGAAAATAGCGATGTTCTGAAGTGAAGTATGCTAAAGACTCATTTGGAAATCTTTGTAGTTCCAAACATTACAATGGCTAGAGAGCAGGGTTGTGTAACAGCCTAATCAAGCTGATCATCTTCCGCTTGGACTTACAGGCTGGTGCCAACACTTTAAAAATGACATGTCATATGGTGTGACTGGAAATACAAAAGGTTTAATCATATAAAGAATTCATTTGCAAACTTAAAGTTTTAAAAACTAAGAATTTAAACCAAAATTAAGGTAAATGAAAGATTTGACATGTAATTGAAATATTGTAATATATTCTTGTGTGTAAGCTCAATGTAGGCCTATATATAAGATAAACACTTCTGATTGTGTACATTACAAATGTGTAAGTGTAACAAAAGCAAGAGACTACTAAATGTTGGCACCTCCAGTGGCATGGCTAATAGAAAGTGTTGATTACTGTTTGTTTGCATGATAGGAGAATACTTTTGATTTTATGCATGTTTAGTGTTGTGTATAATCATAGTATAATGTGTGGTCAAAGTCAAAAGCTTACACTACTGCGCTCCAATTTAAATTTATCATTAACAATATTTACTATTAATAAAGAAGATGAAACAGTGCGTCTTTTCATTATACTTAACACATAGCCTTAACTTACTTGAACTCTTCAACACAAATAATAACCATCTGAATCTGAACACAGTGTAGAGTAGAATGCTTGCCTCGATAACTGACAACAACTCACAATACAAGCAAGTGTTGTGAGTCAACAATAAACACACATTAGTTAACTCAACGGTGGAAGTGTAGGCAATGGAATTTTTTTTTTTTTTTGGTGGGTGTGTTGTGAAAAGTAGAGAAGGGGGCTTAGTGGGGAAGGAAATGAAGATGGTTGAATTTTGTAAATCCGCTTTCTTTTCTATTTTCAAAACTCTGATGGTAGTAATAGGCAAAATGTTATCCAATTAAATTTAATAGTCGGGGGGGGGGGGGCGGATTTCGCTCGGATGACGTCGGCTGGTTCCCTCGATTACTGCTCCCCTTCAGTGGCCTTCACCCGCTTCATCTATAAAAATGGCGAAGGCGGCATTTCTTTTTATTTTCAAGGAAGTGCTGTATATAATATATAAACGTCTGTCTACACCTTTGGGATCTGAATTTTTTTAGACATGCGATTAGTTATGGTATACATTTTACTGAATGTTTATTTATTTAGTATTTCGCTATACTGATCTCCAATCGAGCGCCTCCCCAGGTTGCGGATAGGGGAAAGCTCATCAGATATGGCGGGTACCGGGGAAATAAAATACCTTGGGCGGACCAAAACCAGAACCTACTGCCTTGTAGGAAGTGGGGGGATCCACAAATGCGAGGGAACCTTACCCCAAAACTAAGGCAGCTATCTAGAGAGCTGTAAGGGGCAGCCCCCAAGACGGTTGTGCGCAAGGCTAACAATCCGGCCATGAAAAAAATTAACGCTACGAAAGCCATTCAACAGAATAAAATCTCGACTGATACCAATGGAAATCAACCTATGACCTCTGCCTGGATATGGACATGATTTTTGGATTTCGACTTGGAATGTACTAAGGGGCCATCCATACATGACGTCACGCGTCTAGGGGGGAGGGAGTCAGATTTTTTGTGACGAGGGGAGGGGGGGTCTCAAGCTATGTGACGTCACACAAATGAAAACCAGCTGAACACAGTAGAGAAAATGGTTGCCACTATAACTGAACTATAACTCACAATTCACAACATTCCAAGGACATTTCGTGTGTCACGAATTAACACACATCAAGATCACTCCAGTGGTGAAGGCAATGACATTTTTTTTAGTTGGGGTGGGATAGAGAAGTGGGCTCAATGGGGAGGGGGTGGACGAATGGCTGAATTTTGTAAATCCGTTTTCTTTTCATTTTCAAAACTCTAAGCGGCAAAATGTTATCTGATTAAATTTAATGGCGCGGGGGAAAAATCGGTTTTTTTGGGGGGGGGGGGGGGGGGGGGGGGGGGATTTCGTTCTGGATACGCCGGCTGGTGACCTGTATGACACCCCCCCCCCCCCCCCCCCGCTTCCGATATGGATTTCTTCTAGTTAAAATCAATCCACACAGTAAACAGTATAACAATGACGAGAACAAAAACAAATTAATTGAAGGCAGCACCTATAGGTACATGAGTACCTTTAGACCAAAATGACTATTCGGACCCGTAGTGGCTCCGTATAAATAAATTGGCTTCGGGCCCTGTTGAATTAATAATAATAGTATGAGAATTTAAACAAAAAAAATGTTTTTTCTCCGTTATTTCATAGTTTTATTCTATTTAGTTGTTTTTTTTTCTTTTTGCTTTGTTAAATTTCTTTTTCTAATCTTCTTTTTTAGTTTAAGCTATGTACGTAGATCAATTTTTTTTTTATCTCGTAATCAAGATGATAAAGATTAATTATTTTCATTTCAATTTTAGAAAGTAATAATATTAATTTAATTATTAAAATTAAATCCTTTATTTAAGATTATTTATGTGTATTGTTTAAGTTAAAAGATTTAATCACCCAATAATTTATGAATTAATTAGGTATTCTAAATAATGAACATTTCATTCATAATGAATTAATTTCAACTATTCCTCTAAAGAGAGCTTGGCTTAATCAGAACAAAACCACCAATTTTAAACCTTTTCCTTGGCACTGGGAGTCATACATGCGGACACTGACTGTTTTTCCTGATATCTGGAATCTCCTTTCAACAATCTTTCTCATACTTGACCTAATTCACAAGGTAGTTGGAATTAATATCTTAAAGGATGCAATTGTATAAACCATGAGAAAGAGACTTATTTTTGGAGGGCTAGTCTTTTTTTTCTACTATACCTTTCTACTGGGTCTAATACACCGGTGCATAATTTGAGAAACAATTGAATTCTCTGCCACTACACATCCGCAATATACCAACCACCCAGGCCTTCAAAACTGCACTGAAAACACATCTCTTTAAACTCTACTATCCCAACTGATTCCCCCACTGACTGATAAACGAAGCTGCTGGCTGCCGTCCATGGCTTGACATGTTAAAGTTCTGAGGTGGGTGGGGTGAATATGTATTTGTTTTGTTGTTCTTTATTACAGAAATGTATTGTATTTTATTGTCATGATTATATCTCTTTTCCAAATATTTTTATGTACAGCACAGTGAGCCCAGCCCTAGGCTGGGGTACCGTGCTATATTGGAAACTAATAATAATAATAATTTAAAATTTAATAGAAAAAAACCCTTAACCAGCTTGTGAACATTTTTGTTTGTTTGTTATTTGAGGTGTGTTCTCCAGTATTCCATAAAATAAATTAGGGGCCAATATGGAGTAGGCAGCAAATAAAATTATTCAATTAGGTCACATCATTTATTTGCCATTTGTCTCCTTTGACTTTCTTGCCTTCCTTGTTGGTACAGTAAACTATTGTTTGTATCATTTCTTCATTTAAGTACAGAAGTAATGATTGAGTGGGAGCTACTATGTGATCCGTGAAGGGAGATTGGTTTCAAGGCAACTAAGTCATGCCACATTGAAAATAAAATACTTATAACATAAATAGAGCCTTTTACTATGATATAAGTACAAGACTATGGGTGGAACTTTTAGATGACATGTTCTACTCATAAGTGTAGTATTGATACCATCTTGGTTGGAACTTTCAAATCTCTTGCTCACACAAGCAGTTATACATATAACAAATACAATTTTTTAGGGTTGTCACAAGAATGTAAATACAAATTTATTTCAACAAAAAAAATTAACCAAATACAAAATATTAATAGGTGACAAAAAGTCCATTTTAGTTCATTTTAAAAAAAAATTCAATTAAGCAATATTAAAAATATAATGTGCAATTATTAGGCAAAGGTGAAAACAAAATAGTTTACAAAAACTAAATATTTACTATACTACAGGCTTTAAAATTTTTTTGAAAAAAAAACAACAAAATAACATATCTTTACAAATTTTACACAATATTGTAGAACAAAGTAATGTTTTTAATAATAAATCAATAGATGTAAGTTTAGGAAACAAAAATCTGCCCAAGAAGTATAATAAAAATGGGTATTTACACAAGACAAATTTATAATTTTCATCACATTAAACACATTCATTCACATATTTATAAAAGTAGTGGAAAATCTTTCGGAACCATTGACAATTAGCAGTGGAAATAAATTTACAAGAACAGGTCAACAATGATTATTTCAGCAAGGCATTTTCACAATAGTGTAGCAATTAAATATTATTTAAAGTCATAAAAAAAACTACTTCTTACTTGCAATTTAAAATTAATATAGTTCTCATCATAATAATTTCACAGCAAACCATTCTGTACTTTAGACATGTAACAAATTTCAAGTAAAGGAAACAGTGATGCAATATTTAGTCTCAATCATGTATTATTAATTACCAGTAACAAGCAACAAGAATGTTTAAGAACTATGGTAATCCCAACAGTCTTTGCAAAACCAAGTTGACACTTTTATTTTGGAAATGACGCCAACACAAGCAAAATGAAACCAACAAAGACAACGTTCACAACAGACCATCTTTAACAAGGCATCAACAAACAATTGACACTCTGCATAATGAAATACAGGAGTAGCCTTTAAATCTAACAATGAGTGATGCACATATGACCATGCATCATCAGTAAAAGATGACAATATTTATATCAACTGTATCATCAAGAATGGTATCACAAAAATCAGTGAAATGTTTTACATTACTTTTACCAATTGGAATAGAGAAATCAGTGTGTTCAACAACTACAGGGAAAGAATACTTATTTCTGACAATCAAGGCTCAACTTGGAGAATGGTAGGGGCAGTTGTCTTTTTCGTTTCAGAGTAAAATTTTGTTTTGTCTTTGGTCTCCCCATAGGATGAACTTTGTCAAACTTAAGATTTACAATAACCTCTTCATTATTTGCAGCAACTGTTTCCTCGTGGGACACAGGAATGTCATTTTCATGAACAACAAAATCAACTACTTCATTTTGAACGAAACTTGCTTCATCAAAGTTTGATGCAGATTCATTTTCATCTAAATTTGCTGGACTTCTCCAGAGACTTAAAGTTAAAGTAGTTTCAAGAAAGGATATTTTCTCTATAAAATCTTGTTCTCCTTGAATCGCCAAAAAATTTGCCAAGCCCATACAAATTCTTTTAGCATGATTAAACCGACCCTCTTGAGTCTTAAAATTATTGTTTCTTGATACAATTTGAGAATTACTGAACCACTAGAAGTAGAAGCAGCCAATCTAGGAACACTATGTTTGCTAAAACAGCATTGAATTAACTCTGAACAAAATTTTCAAAGCTGTAAATGTCTTCAAACTGAAAAAATATGTCTGCAGGGTAACGCCATCTTTTTAGCAAATGAACAATTACAGTGAACTGATGTTGAGCTAAAAATATGTACCTTGTAAGCTACTGAAAACAGTTCTGCCTCTCCAGGGACAACAGAGTACAGAACAGACCGTGACAATTTGAGCTGATTGAGCAATAGAGCAGCAGCAAAGGAAGTAGCAACACTTTCAATTTATTTAAACTTTCATCATTATCAGATGATGTATACTGAGCTCTGTTTGCAGCAAGCAATCTCAAACGATCACATACTGTAATTTTACAGTTGTCAAAAGACATAAGGTTACGAAGAGCAGATGGAATAGAAAGATAATGAGTCAAACTCTTTTTTATTTTAGAATGATAAGACTCCTAGTGATTTGTTGTTGTCGCATGGAGTCTTAAAACATCAGCATTGGAAGATGCTGCCTATAAATGGGCCTTACTCCACCAGTTCGACTCAAAATACTCCAACGCTACATCAGGAAGATTTTCTTTCATGTCTTGCATCAAATTTAAAAATTCATCACACGACTCAGTATAAACTTGAGACATAAATCCTTCAAGAATTGGCTGAACCTGCTCACGACCTACATGTTTCAAAAGAAACCTGTGCACAGCTTGGTTAATGTGAAAATGACATAGATTAACAGGTACATTTGGAACCACAAAGCACTTGAAAAGACTGGCATCACATTTCTTCAGAAGAAGCTGCAAACAAAAAGAAATAGATTCCTTATCTTCACTTTTTACAAAACCATGAAGAACAGGAATACCCCTCCCCTCTCCATCAATAACCATTACAGTCAAAAGTGGATATAAATATTTACTGGTTTTATATGTGAAATCCATTAATAAAACCTCTGGATATTGGGCAATAGTTCTAATCATATCATAAGTCATGCATGATAAATACTTAAATTCCCCACTTTCTGTTAGTCCATAGGACACACTTCCACCAGCTTGTGATGTAGAATCAAGTATAGATTGAGTTTCAGTTGCATCAGAAGATGATTTATTTATTCTTGACTTAATATTGTAAATATCCCTGGGAAGCAAATCCCCATCATGCTGTTGTTCAAGCACTTGCCGGGCCTCAGATGCCTGAATTGTGGTGCAGGACATCAACAGATGCATTGCCGCATTTAGTTCCAGCTTGCGGTTTTCCAGATACAAGGGGCACATCTGAAAAAAAAACACACGAAGATTACTTTGCAATAATAGGTATTTTGTAAAAAATATGCCCAGCAAACATAACTAACCTTCACCTTGGGGATAAATGCTTAGGTTTATTATATTTCACAATAATCACAATCAAGATATAAAACTCTATTTGTACCGTTTAGAATTTATTCAATATAATTATACTGTTAAATAGATTTGTCTTAATTTTTTCAAAACATTTCTATGTTAAGGGTGGTAACCCTAACCTTAACCTAAAGTTTTCAAAGAATATGCTATTTATTATGTAAATATTTTAATATAAAGTTTTCAAAGAATATGCTATTTATTATGTAAATATTTTTCACAGCACATGCACTTACTTCTTTTGATACTTCATGGTCAGTATATTCATGCATTGAAATGGTAATTTCTAGCTGAGGTGGATTTCTCTTTGCAACTGGCAACAAGCTTAATCTTTGCCTGGCATCCCAATTTGAAAGAACTGAAAAGTATAAAAATTCTTAACAAATTGCCAAAAGTAGTAATAATTATGGTAATTTCCCAGGATTGGTTCCAAGATGTCTCACACGGCCGCCGACCCGTAAAATGAAGAATAAAACGTTAAATAATAATAAATGTATCCCTAAGCCTAAACCTAACCTGAACCCTAAATCTATCCATACTAAATCTATCACGTGTAAATTGTTATGGAATGGTTGGTTTTTAATTTATATTTTTTAAGTTCATTTTAATTTGCATGTACAGCGTGGTGAGCCCAGCCCTAGGCTGGGGTACCACGCTATAGAAAACTACCCATAATAATAATAAACCTCTAAAAAATATATCCCTAAACCTAACCTGAACCCCAAAAAATCACGCTGGGCACTAATAGTGTGAAATAGCCAGAGTGATAACATGACAAGACAAACTAAATTTAAAGTTAAACTTTATTGTAATGTTACTTACGCTTGAGTGATTTTCTTTGTCCTGTTGAAAACTTTGACTTTAAATTGCGTTTAACACCTTGTTTGCAACAGAGCACAATGTATTCATATTTAAGGTGTTCCAAATTGGGATCTTTGGTCTTCAATGACGATCTTTTAGTGAAACACACATTGTGTTTTTTACAAAAATAATTTAATTCGTCTTTAAAAGACGCATAGGCGCATTGGTGTCAAGCTTACTGCATCAAATTCAAAGGAAGGGGTTGAAATATAATGAGGTGTTATACAAAAATGGCTGCCGCCAGGGGAACACGATTAGGATTACAATGCAAGGTCATTTGTCATAATAAGTCTTCAACACATTGTGACTTCATCAAGTTTAACTATTGTTGATCAGAAACTGGTTCTGCCTCTACAAAATGAAAGTGCTGATGAGAAGAAACCGGAGATGGGGAGATGGAGTTCACGTGCACCTAACAGGCAGCAGTGAGGCCTCTCGAACATTAACATCGGAGCGCAACGAGCATGCTACCATAGCATGGAATTAGCGCTATATAAGAACTCCAATCAATCAATCAATCAATCCTCCATTTTTTATAAAATGAAAGCGCGCCGAACTTGTCGATTATTAAGCCTCTGGTTCAGACAAAAGTTTTTCGATTACTAAGACTATCGGGTCCGAATAGTCATTTTTGTCTAAAGGTACACACCGTTTTAAAAATTCATTGTTTGTGTTATGTTAATGTTACCATGACAACAACATTTTTAAATTTCGCATTTAAACTTACGAATAAACTACCTCATAAACATTAATCAATTCTTATGCAAAATTTTTAAAATTTGAAATTTTATTTCTTTCAGGAATGTTTTACTTTTTGAAAATATTAGAATGGCATTTGTATTTTCCTGATTAGTATAAGTTATATACTTTCTTTAAAATGTAAAATTCAAATGTAAGGGAGAGAATTCTTTACTTCAATATACCACATTAAAAATGGCGTTTATAAATTCTTACCTACCGGTACACCTCATGTCTATGGTACACCTACTCTAAGTAAACTTTCTTAAACTTTCAACACAATTATGGATACTTTAAGATCGCCCTTGACTCCGAGAGGGGACAAACGGGTGATATTCCTTGCTAAACAAATATCGGAAAGTAAAGACAGAAAAGTACCTAGTATTCTTTTGGCCCTAAGACGTAAGTCATTTATTCATTTATTAAAAAATAATTAGTAAATAAAATAATTACAATAATTATCCTGCCTTAAGTTTGAAGTTTAACCTAGGTCGTATTAGTCTAATTATAATTAGTAGTAAGAGCGTGGCTAATAATATTAATGATTATTAAATAGCCCTAATAGTAAATAAATTAATAGTACTACTAATAAGTATAACTTATTATTAACTACTAAGGCCTAGCCGGCCTAGCTATTGATTGGCTATCACTATCTGTTAGGCCTTTTATATTATAATGTTAAATTATAATGTGACTTATAATATAATTAATAATTAATAGTACTAATCATTAATATATTTTTTTAATGATTCATTTAAATTATTTTTGTGATTAGGTTAAGTCAAGTTAAGCCTCACTCACACTCTGAGTGCCACTCTTTAATTTCTACAGACTCATTCAAAGCTGGGATCTTCTATTGCATGTCTTGTAGTCTGTGAGATAGTATGGCTAGCCTATCCTATATTGACTTCAAATTATATTTTTAATTATTTATAGAAAGGGGCCATTTACATATTATGGAGAAAAAAATAAATTAATATTACTATTACTTTATGACACACCCCCTACCCCTTATAAAGTTATTTAACATTTCCAATGACTACCTGTCTAATATTATATAACATTTTTAAAGGTATGGGTTTTGTCAAGAGTTGTCTCACCCAAAGTGCAGTGATATCAATTTTGGGAATCCCAACACTGGACTTAGGGTGAATAGACCAATTGTTGGACCAAAACGATGTGTATGATAACTTTTCTTATTCTTCAATGAGCAATATTAGCATCCTAAACTAATTCTGATGATTGATAAAGTTAATATGAAATGAATTTAAATGAAATATCCCATTGTTTTTTTTATTCAAGTTTCAAAAGAAATTAAAAAAAGAAACTCATCCTTCCTGTTCCCCAAGATGAACACAAAGGAGGGGGGGGGGGGGGTGAAGATGTGCACATTGCAAAAAGTAAAAGTGCTGTCTTTTGATTGGTTGAAAAGAGTACCATGTCGCTATTTTGCGGAACATTTCGCCTTAATTTTCAGAGGGAGGGGATCGGGGCATGGGAGACCCCCTCCCCCCACTTTCCATACAAAAAAAAAAAAGAAGCAAAATAATTTTCTGGGTTGGGAGAGACCCCCCCCCAACCCCCAAACATACTTTCCAGATAAAAGAAAATAAAAGAAAAAAAGACTTGTATCAAATAAACACAAAGCTAAAAATTGAAAGCTTTTGAATATAGAACTATGGCCAGTAGTTGACTTGTCTAACCTCTAAGACATATATACCAGGGAAGACATCCCAAGCTTTACCGCCGATCCAATCCTAGCCAAAAATAAAATAACACAACTAAAAAAATATATAATTCATCCCAATTAGCATCACAATATATATATATATTTCTTTTTAAAGTTGTAGTGGTGAAAAATGTATGACTTAAGTCTTAGTGGTCAGTGTTTCATTTAATTTTATTATCGCTTTAAGCGCAGCACATTTCATTTAATCTTGTAAACAATGATGTACACAGGTAGAAGTTTAATAAGTACTAGGTGACTAGGTGAAGCTGACCTACCAAGCAAGTCTGTTCACAGACAACAAGGCTGTGTATTGGACAATGGCTGACTACTAGGACCAGCTACAACAGGACCCCCATCGGTTAGCCGAGTGGGAGATGAGCTGGGACATGGAATTTTATCCCGTCAAGTGCCAGACCCTGTCAGTCTCCAGAAGCAGATCCCATCTACACCACCCTTACGAATTGCATTGAGCCAGTTTCCTCTGTAAAGTACTTCGGTGTTACCATTCAAAGAGATGTCCGCTGGGATGAGCACATTAACAATGTTTGCAACCGGGCAAACAAGACTCTAGTGTTCCTAAGGTGAAATCTGAAGATCGGCAACTGAAGCGTGAAAGAAAAAGCCTATAAAGCCTTTATCTGGCCATTTTTAGGGTACTCATCTTCAGTCTGGGACCCATTCACCCAGAAGAGCATCGACAGGTTGGGGGTGGTCCAGCGACAGGCAGCACTCTTTGTCCTGAACCACTATAGAAACACTTCAAGTGTTGGCAGCATGCTGGAAACACACCATTTGAGGAACGACGATGACTATCCAGGCCCACCATGATGTACAAGATAAAAAATGGGATAGTCCACTGCTCCAGCATTAAACAGAAATGCGTCCCTCTTCCCCCTAGACAGCGACGAGGCCATGACAGGCAGTTCCGGCTCATAAAAACAAGAACTCAGTACAGGAGCTCCTCATTCCTGCCAAAGACAATCAGGGACTGGAACAAGCTTCCAAAAGCTACAGTTGAGGTGACTACACTTGACATATATGCGTCTATTGTCTCCTGTCTTCCAACCCCCAGTTCATAATACCATTGCTGAGTAGTCCTTGCAACCAATGAAGTATCCCATTCAAAACCATGCACAGTTACATCACGAACCCCTCTGAAACATAGGAGCCAGAATGATCAAGTCATTGATCGTGGGCCCTCAAAATATAGAAGAAGACTAGTTTTAAAAATATTCTTTAAATTGATAGCAATAATTTGAGTAAAGATCTAAAGCAGCTAGACGTAAAAGCTTTATAAGTTCTCATTAACATTTGAACTAGTAATAAACAGTAATTTCATGGCTTGTCATATTGGCTGAAAGAGTACATTTTTCTGTTTGATTGATTTTGTATTATATTATATTCAATTTTTATTATTTTCCATTGTGTTTATGGGTTACTGATTGGCTGTGTATATAGGTGTGTCATGACATACATGCTAATGGGCTGGAGTTAAGACTCTATCAATACCATAAAATAATTCAACTCAAATCCAGCCAAGAACCTCCTCTGCCCTTCAGTTACACCCTCTATGTTAAGTAGAGTAATCACAATCTGTGAAACGGCTTATTATCCATATAAAACCTGTGCCAAGCTTTGTAATTTTTATAGAAGTTTTTACATTTTTTTAAAAGTTTGCTTGAAATCAAAACCATGACTGTGTATGGCAAGTGAGCGCTTCCTTTAGTTTTGTTTGCAACATTTAAATTTAGGGTTAATTTCAACACTATTCGATTCTCCCAGCTCTTCTGTTGGAATCACCAGCATCAACTCAAGCAGGAGTAAAGCTGAGACAGGAAATATGGGAATACAACTTACTAAGAGTTCTTGTGCTAGTTTTAAAGCAAGATTACAGCATTATTGATGGACAATGGGAGACTGCTGCAGAACTTGCCATGGTTCTCAGGTAAGTCAGAGTATAAGTTGATTTAAGTTTACCAAAAACTATTTTAATAAGCAGGTATTTTATTTTCTTCACCACTCACAAAAATCTATATTTAATTTTGGAGGAATGCTGCGTTCACAGAATGCTACAGTTTGTTTGTTAAAATTTATTAGGAACTAATTAATATGGGATATTATTATAAACAATAAATGTAAAAGATCTGTGAGTAAAGTGGGTTGGAGAGGGGGGAAAATAATTGGAACACTTTTCCAGTGTTGCATAAAATGAGCTCTTTTTATTTGTATGGACCAAAATAGTGTAAGGTCATTTATGGATGGCTCCAACCTATTAACAATCTTTATGTTTTTGTAAAAATAGCAATGCAATGTGTGGGTTGAATCTCAAAAATGAAGAAAGACATCAGTTAGAAAAAGACCATCTGCCAAAGTGTGTTGAAAATATTTTATTGCTTGCTCGGCATCTATATAGCATCATGGCAGACACACCATTAACACAGGTGAATAACAGTTGTTTCTATTGATAGACATCTAAAATTTTTATTATATCTATTTTTCTTGAATCTATTCCACTAGAACTACTTGCCCTTGCTCCCGTACTATTTTCTCTCATTCTCAAAGTTTATGCACTTTTATTTTTTTTATTCCTCAGAAAAAAGAGAGTTCACAACTAGCCATCTCTTTCAAGGTGGTTTTAGATGCATTAGTCCGCTTGTGTTCAGGATACACATTCATGACACCATCAAGTAATGTAAATTTCATTGTTTTATTTGACAAACCTTTCAGGTAATTAATTCATTAAAAGAGGCATAAAAAAAATTAGTTTAAATCTACTACCAGAACATGCAACTCTTTTCTTGCTACCTTTGATCAATGCTAAATTGATAGTCCCTTCTGTTATGAGCATACATCCTTTTATCTTAATTACAGTTTAAATTAATCAAATAACACACATTTTTACTATTTACTCGAGGAATAACGGAACGTCACTGCATTTGTAAAACAATTACACAAAAACACCATAAATAATGTTTCTCATTCATTTTTTAATTTTTTGCATTCATTCCTTCATCCCAGCCATATCTTCTCAATGGCTCCTACAACTACTTGTTTCTGACAATGCTGTGGTCACAAATATCACCATGGAAACTATTGAAAAGTTTCTCAGATTGGATCCGTAAGTTCTTGTTTTCTGATAGTCCGATAAAATTTGAATCTTGCTCAGTTAACTTTTGATAAAGCGAAAGATAAAATCCCATAAGTGCAAAGCTGAAGATGCTTTCACTTTCTCAGCCACGTCTTCAACATTAATATATAAATGCCATTTTTATGTTAGGTAAAAAGTTAAAAAGCAAAAAAATAAAGTATGGGAAAATCTGGAGAAAAAAAGGACGCAACAAAACAACAAATTTGTCGGCATGAAGCCATCTTCAGCCAACAAACAACGGAAATAATATAAAATAGGAATAAAAACTTAGCTGCAATCTAGTATCTGAGAGGACAGCAAGAAGAATGTGATAGAACAAAATAACATTCAACGGCCATCAGTTTTATTTCAGTGTAATCAAGTTAATGATGTATGATGTTTGTGTATATCAGAAAATCTAAATGTTATTCTCGAGAAGAAAAGGGGCAACACAATGTTTATTGATTTGTTTTCAACTTATTTCTCATCTACCAGGAATCTACTGAGCACCATTGAGGAAAATACAGTTTTCACTTTGTTGGATGAGCTGATTTACAAACTGACTGTAAACACTGATAGATCAATAGCTGTGTGAGCAGAATGAGTTTATAACATAACAATTATTGCTACATGTTTCAAATGAGATATCTAGGTTAACAACCTGGGCAAATAAAAGACTGTGTTTACTTAGTTGCTCAGTCTTAAATTGTCTTATTTTGCCCTAGCCGGTATTTGAGTAGATATTGAATATGCAAGTGACTATGATAATGTTGTATGAAAAATGCATAATAATATATATTATGGTAAAAGAAGGCTTTTGTTTCTAGAGCTGCATGCCGATGTCTCATCAAAATATGCGATAGTCAGGACAAACTTGTGAAGTCCCTGTGCACAAGATATGTGTGAGTACAAGGAGGGGAAGTAGTTTATTTGGTTTCTTTAGTTTCTTACTGTTTGAATTTGAAGACAACTTTTTAAAAGTTAAGACATATACAGCTGACCAATAGTTTTTCAATTTTATGGTAAAACTTGTTGTTTTTTTTAACCATAAACTTAAAAAGTTGGCACTTTCCATTTATGACTTTTTAAATTACTATAAATATCATGTCACTGAATTTTTTTTTTGCTTTTTCATTTTTTCCTAGAGGACTACGTCCTTTACTGAGGAGATGGGAGGGTAAAGGCTTTGATAGAGATCTACGTCATATTTCCTTCTTGTTGGAGTCTGGGTCAGCCACACAAGCCAAATCTCAGGTAAGAGAAAGAAGAGTTTTAAAAAAAATTGCACAATAAAACTTGCAAGAGAGAGAGTAGCATGAAAAAATTCAGATGAAGTTGAAGATTGTGGTTCATAATTTTTATTATAAATCAATAAATTGTTTTCAAATATTCATGTTTTTTTTGTTCGGTTGTAAAATGTTGTTTTTTTTAAAACAATTTTTACAGCGTCAACATGAATGTGCACGCTACATTCAGGCTGTGTGGAAAGGCTATTCATCTAGACGGAAGCTGCAGAGGGCAAACAAGGCCTTCTCAAAATTTCAGAAATCTTACAGGTATAAGTTATTTCTTATTCTAAATTTTTCTGGAGCACTTCGTTGATTTCAAACCTGCTACTGTAGTGCATTTACTTAAATTTTTTTTTTTTACACTGTATTAATGTTCTACATACAGTATGACAGTTAAAAAATAATTAATTTTATATTACAGAAGTAATAAATCACCAATAAGAATTGTATAGATTTGGTGTTAATATTAACAATTTAAGGACCACTGGTGATTCTGTGCATTTGATACAGGGAGAATGCAAATACAAAGTATTTTATTTCAACTCTTTATCTCACTCCAGGTTGAAGAAAGCCAAGGAGGAACAGGTAAAGCTCCAGACACAGTACCAGTCAGAACTTTACTTCCAGATGAAATTGAGACGCCAGCAGCTGCTGCGCACGTTGGATGAGAGGAGGTTGAAGACACTGGAGATTTTACCAGCATGTAAAATAAATACTTTATTCTGTTAAATTTTAAAGAAATGTCAAGTAGTTGTTGAGTTTAGTGAACCCCGTCCCCCAGTGAAGACTCTTAATTGCTGTTTATTTCTTAATAAGACCTGAGAACAGTCTGCTGTTGCGAGTATTATCTGCTATAGTTTGTACTAGTAATCTGGCAGCATTCATGTGTGAGGTTCACTTTTTCACTCTCACATGTTTACGCCATGAAGATTTATATTTGCTTCTCAAATCAAAAATGCATTTATTTCAGTTCTGCTCTTGAAATTATTTTCCATTAAGACCTCAAGGAATCTGTAATGAAGTATATTCCAAACGATTCACCATCTGTCTGATAAAATCTCATGGGGAATGATCTCTGCCCCACAAAAATAAACGATTTAATGCAATGTCTTTCTTTTACCAAAGCTAAAATGTGACCAACTCAACCGATCCTCATCTGTATTTATTTATTCACTATCCAAGTACATCTGTTACTGGACTCTTTAAGACTACACAATCTAACAACCCAGAGAAACAAATAAAACAAATGCTGCAAATCTATGAATGTTAATGGTGGCATTGTACTTTATTGCGTAGTTGCTCTGTATAACATCTTGCTTCTTGTTGATGTTGTTCTAATGGTCCACAGCTCAAATAGAAAATTACTTGAAAAAGGAGAAATCAGTCGCAGCCACTCGTATACAGACCTTATGGAGAGGTCACAGAGAGAGGTCAAAGTTGACAGAGAGACAAAACATAGCAAAGCAAGTTCATGCAGCCATCATTATACAGAGAGCTGTAAGACTTTATTCTAATATTGCTTTAACTTTGTCCTTTTAAGTTTACTTCTAGGCATTGCAATTATTGAAATATTTTTCTAAACCATGCCTATGCTTTGGTATTAAGAAATACAGTAACCTCTTTGAAGTATATAATTTAATCTGGATTTTAAAATTAATATAATCTTTACATAGCAACCAATATTAACTTGATTGTTCCAACTTTTAATGCTACATATCTGGGGGTTTTTCTTCACCATTTTTTACACTTAAATACATTTTTTAATATAAATATATCTGATGTATATCCAATCATTTGTTATGGAAGTACTAATTATTTTAGTAGTTACACAATTTTATACAATGAATTTAATTTCTTTTAGGTGATTTTTTTTTTTTTTAATGCATTAATAAAGAAACTGATCTTAATGCTTATGCCTAAAATCAAATCTTGCTAGGTAGTATCAAAGTGTTTTATAATTCCAGTTCCGTAAATGGCTAGAGAAGACGGCCCTGTCAGAGCAAGCATTCCCCACATATTTGAAACCCCAGGGTCTGACTGATGCCAGACGAACTGAGCTCCTCCAGCAGATTGGACAATGGAAGGAGCAGCATCCGGTGGGTTGGGAATTCTTACTTCTTTATTATTTTAAGTAATTTGTGAACAACTTAAGTTGGTAATTTCTTAGAGATTTTTTTTTTTTTTTAGTTATCTTACAGGCCTTATGAGATGCTTATTTAGAAGTTCAATTGATTGTTTAGGAGACGGAATAACTCATGAATCATATGATTTGTGTGAATTTATAGCATTCTTGTGAATAACTATTCAAGTCTAATTCATTTAAATTGTAAAAATGAATTGCTCCAAATGTAAAAAGAGAGAATATCAAATGCATTGGATAAATAAATTTAGATTTAAAATAAAAATTTGTGTTTTTTGGGGCTTTAAATTAGGGTAATTAAAATTTGTTGATGTTTTTAAATCTTTATATTCGCTGTTAATTTATCTTAAGACAAGAATTGACTCAAGAGAAGAGCTCGAAGCAGTTCACAGGAGGGCCCAGGAGATGTTAGCAAGGCATTATCAAAGCATACGACCTTACAGGAAGTTGGAGTATCAGTGCGAAAACTTGATGGCCCGGCTAGATACAGACATGGAACTCATACAGTGTAAGTATTAAAAGTAATTGGTTTTTTTTAAGGTGGGGGGGGGGGGGGGGGAAGCATGGGAATTTGGAATAAAACATTTTTACAGCTCATTTTATGCATAATTTACTATGGCAATTAAAAAAAAACAACTCTTACAGTTGAATTTCATTCATTATAGCTATAAGTATAAGACATATCAGTGCCTTTTATAGATACATTTTTAAAATTATATCGTCTAATTTCTTTTTTTCAAATTAGTTGTAAAACATTCATTTCTTGCTTTGAAAATTAAATGTTCTTAAAGGATACAAGCTAATATTTTTCCTATGTAAATAATGTGAGTGTTAATTCCTTAAATGAGGATATAAGCATATTCTTAATTTCTTTTCAAGTTATGGGATTGTTCATATGGTAGTATACATTTATCAGTGTGAACTTCTATCTAAAGTGGCACCAAACTTACAAGAAGTCACCCAGAAAGATGTTGACATGTACTCAAGTCGCTCTCTCCCCATTGCCACGGTTGCCAAGCAACAGCACAACCAAACATTGCTCAGGATACAGCAGCCATGGTGGAAAGTCCTGGGCATGGATGACCTTGAACCAAATGAAGAGGAGAAAGAGAGGATTAGAGCTGAGGTTCATCTGGAAACTTTAGGGATATGAAATTGTCAGGTTTTTATGTACATAGTTTTGTTATCAAGTAACATTTGTAACGATATACAGTTCTCATTTGCTGTTATTCCATTTTTGTATCAATAATAGTACAAGAATATAATAAATATAACCACATTTATAAATGGGATTATATTGCTGTAAGGGACAGTAATTTTGAAAGGAGACAATTTCCATTGTTGGTTGTTACACACCACATCCATGAGCTTCACTATGATGTCCATGTACAGCTCAGTGAAGTTGTCTGATGTGCAGATGTGTTGCTACCCACCACATCCGTGTATGGCACAGTGATGTCTGGTGTGTAGATAAGTTGATACACACCACATCCATGAACAGCACAACAATATCTGATGTGCTACACACCATATCCATGTGCAGCTCGGTGATGTTGTCTGACGTGTAGGTATGTTGCTACACACCACATCTGAGGTGCGGAGGAAGGAACTAATAGTGAAATGACTTACATAAAAAAATATATTATACCCCATCTATTTGTTTTCATTTTTGCCATTTATATTGATGTTCAGCTATTTCCTTTTTTTTTTTTTTTTTTTTTTTTAAATTTATAGACCACATAACAGGTATTTTTTTTTGTCCATGAATACTCTACAGATTACTATTCAAATTTGATACTTAATAAATGGAAACAAAAGGTTCATCTTTGGATGTTACTTTATTGCCTTTCATGAAATATGTGTGTACATTTGTTATAAAAATCGCCCATCCTCCATAAAGATCCGTCCAGTCACAATTGTATCATTTCTCTATTTCTTCATTAAAAGAATCATTTTTATTTACAAAAACCAAATCTTTGATTTAAATGATTTATGGAGTGTGATAGGAAATATCATTTAATATTTTTTTCTTCTGGTTTTCAGTTATTGGTGAATATTTTTCAAGGCTTAGAAACTTTATCTTAAACTCAAAACATTGTGGAGTAATTGACTTTAATCCTCCAGTTTCATTACATTTTGTGTTTTGAAGGAGATAAACCTGACAGGTTGTTTTTTCGGCAAAGTTAAAAAAAATGTAATGCTCATTTTATTTTTTCCACTCAGCAAATGCTACTCTGAAAGCATAGTATTCTTCAACAGTAAAGTTTTTTTTAAAAAGGATGATAAGTCAGTTTGGTAATGCAAAGGCTTAATTTTGAGAGAAAAAAAAAATTTCTATGTTAAACTTTATTCTTATTTTGTTATTTATTTTTAAAATTTAATTCTGAAATGTTTCTGGTGACAATGAGTGTTTTTTTTCTTCTCTGTCCCATTTAAAGCTTTGCCCTACTTTGTGTTTTTAACCTGTTTGTTTCTGAAGCAGACAATGCAGGATGGAGATATTTTTTTAAGCTAGATGCCATCATACAATTTGTAATTAACACCTATCCCTACTTTGAAGGTCATGCTTTGATGATGAAAGAGACCTTTAATGAGGTAAAGGTAGTTTGATACCGGTACAGTGTTATTTAAGTATTTGACTTGTGAAATTGCAACAATACAGGCAACAAGAAGCAAGTTTTCTGCTTATAATTAGGAATGGCCGATTTTCGAAAAAGTTCGATATCTTTAATCGAATAATGTAAGCCTCTAACAAGATTTACTTTAAATATAGGGATGGTAAAATAAATTGGTTAAAGGCGCCAGTTACTTTTTTTTTAAAAAAGATATAAAAATGACAATTTAATCATTTTTTTATCGAGTGTATTTTCAATTTATTGTTGTACAGATTTTTTTTTTTTGGGTGTGGACATGGGTCTTGACTTGCTCCAGGAGTGTGAGGGCACTTGACTTGCTCCAGGAGTGTGGGGGGCACTTGACTTGCTCCAGGAGTGTGGGGGGCACTTGACTTGCTCCAGGAGTGTGAGGGGCACTTGACTTGCTCCAGGAGTGTGGGGGGCACTTGACTTGCTCCAGGAGTGTGGGGGAACTTGACTTGCTCCAGGAGTGTGGGGGGCACTTGACTTGCTCCAGGAGTGTGGGGGGCACTTGACTTGCTCCAGGAGTGTGGACATTGCATCCGATAAGTTCGCTAAAATCTGCTTATACTTATTGCGCCCTTAAACCATAATTGTTCGCCGGCAACGTCTGCTGTGGTCAAGCCAGGAAGCTTCAGTCCGCGCATTTTTTAAATATTATATATCACCAGGGCGAATCTAAAGTCATAATAGCTTATCTATTTGTTTGAAAGTTTTATTTATTCATGTAAACAAAATACACTTCACGTCAAATCATTCTTTTGTTGTTCACATTACATTGGGAGACCCTTAAAACTGATTATATTTCATACCCTGTTCTATGTGACATTCATATTGTCTTAAATTAAAATACTTTGTATTTTACCACACCACTGTGCGCAATGTTTATTAAAACGGCGAGTATTTAAAAAAAAAAAACAACAACTGAACTTTCTATTTCTATACCACATCAGGTTTAGCTACAGGTCATTCATTATCTGTGCTTCTGCAAGAGCTAAAGCATCTTACTATACCCAAAAGGAAGTGTCTGGTTTTACCGATATTAACATCAAAAAAGATTTCAAACGTCATAGAGTATACCTCACAGTGGCCAAATTACGCTGAGTTGTATATTATTAATGTTATCTGTGGCTTTGGTGACAGGGAAGTAAGATACAAGCCACACGTGTTGTTACAAGAGATGGGAATCGAACCGAACACACCGAACTGGAAACCTGCTAACAACCGAATTGAACCGAACCCCAACCTTACTGACGACAGAACCCCAACCTTACTGACGACCGAACCCCAACCTTACTGACGACCAAACCCCAACCTTACTGACGACCGAACCCCAGCCTTACTGACGACCGAACCCCAACCTTACTGACGACCGAACCCCAACCTTACTGATGACCGAATCCCAGCCTTACTGACGACCGAACCCAAACCTTACTGACGACCGAACCCCAACCTTACTGACGACCGAACCCCAACCTTACTGACGACCGAACCCCAGCCTTATTGACGACCGAACCCCAACCTTACTGACCACCGAACCCGAACGTCAGTCAATGAGTACGAACCAGCCCGAGTGAGCCTAGCGCATACTTATTAGAATCGACAATGGTTGACCACATCTCTCCCACCAACTGCCTTTCGTTCATAGTCTTGATTGTATTAATGCTTGACAAATTAAACACTATGTAGCCGACTCTTATCGTCCTGTGTCCGCAACTTGCATCCTTCAGAAATCAAACATAAATTAGAATTATGTATAAATCTAATTCAAAATGTGAGAGAATTCTCAGAGATTTTTCTAGGTTGAGAAGATGGGTGAGCCATATCGTATCATCCTTAAAATCTTCTTGGCGACATATTAAACCCAATACAAATTTACGTTTCCATTTATTTTCCATTAAATGTTTAGTGACCCTCGACTATACTTATAGTTATATACATTCCGTTGTTCTACGATAGCTAAAGAAAGTGTATTTTTTTAGTCTTGTTATTCTTCTTAGCCGTTCTCACTCCCAATGGAGCATAGGCCATCCACAATACTTTTCCATCTGTCCCTGTCCTGGGCTATCTTTGTCTCTACTCCCCTCTTCCATGTGGCTCTTGGTCTTCCTCTTTTCATGGTACCTTGAGGATTCCAGTTCAGGGCCTGTCTTGTGATGTTAGTGTTTTGGTTTCCTTAATGTGTGCCCTATTCATCTCCATTTTCTCATTTTTATCTACGTCTCCACCGGAACACTTGATGCTCTCTCCCAAAGGACAGTGTTACAAATTTTGTCAAACCATCTTATTTTGAAGCACCTTCGCAAGCATCTGTTTATGAAAACCAACAGTTTTTTAATGTTTGTTCTTGTTTGTATTTTTTAAGGAATTTCTATATTTCTTATTTAAACGCTTATGTTTATACAAAATGTAATATATCTTTCATTTTATATAAATTAATACCAAACAATTTTCATATCACGATAATTATCGAATGCGCGAACGTCAGTAGTTGCCAAACCGACCCGAATCCGAACTGTTGCTGAACCAAACTTCTTAATTAAATAGGGTTCGATTTCCATCTCTAGTTGTTACGAAAAGAGAAAAATTTAGGAACGATCTTGAACATCCAATTAATTGATGGAAATATTTAAAATCTTGCACTTTTGTCAAAGACGATGTCTATCTCATAAGATATTTAACAAAGGGTGTAGTTTTCTTCCATATCTCACTTTTCTTTATCCTGTTATAGGCCTAAGAATTTTAAATTCCGTATAGGCTATTATATAATGTTTGAATTTCACACATTGCCTAGCATGTTCAAAATTTCTAGAAGCATCCTAATAGTCCATGCTCTTTTCTTTATTTCTTAAATCTCAGAACTTTGCACAAAGTAAAACAACAAAGTTATCATTTGTTTTTTCAAAAATCTTCATCGATGAAAATATTATTCAGATATGTTGTTTTTTTCCAAACCCATGACTGCAATCATCTTGATTTTAATATTGACAGGCCTTTCCGTTTCATTTGTTTTCTCACTCCTCCGCACGCCTTTTTCAGCAGCTTTTTGAATTCGAGCTTGAGGCGGGGGATCCTCATTGGGTATACAAAGAAGTTAAACACCGAGTTGGACACGCCTATCGTGTAGCAGAGGACAGACACCTCCAGGCTGACCTCAATGTCGAGGCTCCGCAACACGTTGATCAGAAACGTCGGAAACCAGAGAAATATGTAAACGCAAAACATCAGGAATAGGATTTTCAGAGTCCGGATGTCCCTCCCCGAATAGGTCGGAACGCCGAAAGGAGAGCTCGGCGCGGAGCTTGTGGTCGTGGCCGAAAGGCTGCGGTCGGATATTTTTTCCCTGAAGGCAAATCTGTATGATTCGGCGAAGCTCAAAGATGACGGTTTTCTTACGGAAGGGTTCGTTCTTGGAGATGGCTTGTCGTTGGCGTTATCTTCCGACGCCCTCGAGTTTGTTGCCGTGGTCGGTGATGCGATACAAGGAGCGGAACCTGGCGTCTTTGTGTCGTCACCGGCTATAGCGCTCGGATTTTGAGCAGTTGTAAAAAATTCAAAAGTGGGTCGCTTTTGTGAAGGTGCGACTGTCATTATCTTTTCGGGCTTGCAGCAAACCAGAGAGCCCCCAACACAGGCAGCTATTGAACGGTTAATCTCAGAGACCAAGAGTGAACTTTCAATGACGAATGAGTATGTTCCATTCCACGCCACGCAGTCCACCCGAGGTCGCGAAAATTCAATGCTATCTGCTGTTGTTTGTGATTTTACAGACCCGCTTTCGTTTTTTTTACAATTCCCACTTTCCTTAAGGTCAAAGGCATATTTTTCATCGGAAACATTATTGAAAACAAAAATGGAATTGGCCATGCTCGTGTTGGCTATGTGCAGATCAAAGTTGTGGAGGTTCCATGCTGGTGTCTTGGGTTCTGTGCACCAGAGATGTGTCAAATGTTCAATACGAGTGACGGCTTTACCCAAACAGCCAGCCTTGTCTCTCTCAAAGCGCATTTTCGACGTATTCATCTCAAGATTGAGCGCCTCCAATCCGGAATTTGAACTTTCAAAGTCACCGCGCAATGCATGGCCGTGTCTCTGTTTTGTAAAACCGTTTTCCATAGACGAGATTCTCTTGTGGCCGCGCCTATGCTTTTGACATTTTCCCGTCTTTTGTTCCATGCAGAGCGCCGAAGGGAGAGAACTCGGAGACGGCGTTATTGTAATAATCCCGGGAAAGCGATTTTCTCTTGCGAGTGTTTCTTTCATATCTAGCTCATGTCTCGGCTGGTTCTTCGCCGCACCTGTCAGGCAAGACTTATAAAAATCGTCCTTTTGAAGACTTTCATTATCTTCAACATCGGGACTGCTGTCCGAAACACTGTCATCCGATTGAATTGTCAGTCTTTCCTCTTGCTTGTGTCTGTACGGTGTGAGCTCCGACAGAAATGAAAGCGGAGAATCGGGCACTGGATTCGACAATGACATTCCAGATGGCACCGAGGACGTCGCCGTGTCCGTTGAAAATGTGCGCATGGGCAGATGTCGTAACTTCCGGCTATTTTTGACCACACGAAACACTGACACGAACATGATGGCCGTCAAAACAATGGTGAATGTGAATATGGCCGCTAGAAACAGGTGAAAATGGCGATTAACTTGGGATCTAAACACTTCGGGGCAAGACGCGTACTCCCAAGCGTGATCGATGAAGACGTAAGGAAAGAACGGTAAAAATGACGAGAAAAGCCATATCCCTATCACAGCGAACTTCACCAGGCACAGGTTCATGATGGCGTGGTAATGCAGGGACATCTTTATGAAGACGAATCTGTCGATGGAATTAGCCAGCATGAACAAGAGGGAGGCGTTGATCATACTCTGAGAGAAGAATCCGTACAGGATGATACAAACGGGGAGAATCTTACCCAGATCCAGAAAGTGGAATAACAGATTCGCTAAGTTAGTTCCAGCGACAAACATATCCGCGAAGGCGAGGTTGGTGATGTAGGTGGCGCTGGGTTGTCTCCTCAGCAAGCGATCTTTGTATATGATATTAATAATGAGTGGGTTGAGGAAGAGGACGACGACGTCGACTAAGATGCATAGCGCCTTGTAGATGACCTTGACGCTCAGCGACAGTGTCATGGCTAAGGTGAGCAAAGCAGTCTTTAATCACCGAAGAAAGTCGTATACGTTAAACGGAGATGTAGAGTGGAATCATCCGTGGTCAGCCGTAGCTTGTCAAATTGGAATGTGCTTTCGACATGATCATTAAACTCACAAATCTTTTTTGTGTATAATTTATGTAAACTGGCGTGAAAAAAGCACTGTGAACAGATAAAAAATAATAAGCTAGTATATTTACTGATTTAGCGAAATAAAATAAATTTGATTATGTTTATACAATGTCTCCTAACGTGTTTAAGACGATAATGTTTTTTTTTTTAATGATGATAACACTCACAAAATAAGAGAACAGATAAGACAAATTGAAGCCCGTTGCCTGAGTGGTAATATTTGATTTTAAAATCTAGAACCATGAACGATTAATAATTACTTATCAAGACATTTCTTAAATATATGATCTAAAAACTAATTGTATTAATAATTTGAAAACTTACCCTAAAGAGGCTAGTCACACAAAAGTATTTAGTTTAACTTGAAGAATGGTGCTACTATCATCGCTGTACGAGAACTGCACTTATCAAGTCTTAGGTAGCTATTTGAATGGTAGCAAGGGGCCGTATCTCGGCATCCTGCTAATTAAAACAGTTAGCTAACACTGGCTCTGTACCAAGCTAGGATATTTACTGGGGAAAAAAATTGGCAACTGAGATGACCTGGTATGTTATCTATTTGGGTGTACATTAAAACAAACATCTTTTTTTTTTCTTCTTTTCTTTGTGCGTGTGTTTGTTACATTGAGTTATCACTAATGGTGCTATAATATCGCTTTGACCGCGCTACAAAATTTCATCACATAAAGAGTTATCAGTCCTTGTTGTTCTCAGAGCTTAAACCGAGAGTCTTCCAACCGCGCCAAGTGCTCTTGAGGCGACCTCTCACGGCCAGATGGCCGGCATGCAGCTCGACGCCAGATATTTCTTTACGTCTTAAATCAGGCCTGCACAACATAGGGTCCGCCAACACCCACCTTGAGGCCCGCAAACTAACAAAATATTCTGTATTATTGTTATTTTCTTAATAGTTTCCCCTCCATCCTATATTAGTTTGGCCCGCACAAGTTTTTCATTAAGTATTACGGCCCACCTTACATTTTGAGTTGTGCAAGCCTGCCTTAAATGATAGATATACCTTGGTCTTTTGCCTCAGTTGTGGGGGTGGGGTGTGGGGGTGGACTCAACGAAAATTCGCACACATCAGTGGTTCTCAACATGTGGGTCGCGACCCCTTTGGCGGTCGACCCTTACAAAGGGTTCGCCTAAGACCACCGGAAAATACATATTTAAGAAGTAGCAACGAAAATAATTATATGGGGGATCACCACAACATGAGAAACTGTATTAAAGGGTCGCGGCATTAGGAAGGTTGAGAACCACTGGCATAAATGAAAATAAACCGTTTTTTTTTGTTTGGTTTGTGAGGATGTTGCGGGCAGTGGAGACAAAAGAGTAGCTGCTCCGTGGTACGGCGTGGTACTTGCTTTGTTCCCAGGAGATGCAAGATCACAACAAATTATCTTTTAATGGCATTTTATTCCGATATAACTAATCACATACTATCAGGCCTACTTTATATGTTTCCGCCATACATACGTTGTTCTAAAAGCATATTTTTTACAACTCCATGTTTTTAAATTAGGTTTAAGCGATTTCTTTGTCAGATTGGTATACAAAGAATCCCATCAATGTTGGACGTCACACAATCTCAGTCCCACGCATTGGACGCACCACATTTCACTCGTAACTGCATGTTGGACGTCACACAATCTCAGTCCCACGCATTGGACGCACCACATTTCACTCGTAACTGCATGTTGGACGTCACACAATCTCAGTCCCACGCATTGGACGCACCACATTTCACTCGTAACTGCATGTTGGACGTCACACAATCTCAGTCCCACGCATTGGACGCACCACATTTCACTCGTAACTGCATGTTGGACGTCACACAATCTCACACCCACACATAGGATGCACCCATTTTCACCGATAACTGCATGTTAGACGTCACACAATCTCAGTCCCACGCATAAGATGCACTACATTTCACTCGTAACTGTAGGATAAAATTTTGAGAAAAGTGAACCTATCAATTAAAAGACTATACAAAACAAGACCAAACCAATTTAAAAACACTTTTTGGCGTTACAAGAACATGCCTAAACCGGTGACCCAAAGTATGTTGTTATGTCAAATACACACAGAGCTATAAAATATCTCTATGTCTATGCAGATACCACACATAACAGTTGGACAAGGCGACTGAATTTACGTGACCGAAGGGGAAAGTACTTTTCACTTCCTATGGTGTTATTAAAAAAATTAAGTTTTCACGCGACATGCCTGCACCATGAAAGGGAAACACATCACAACCTTAATTCGCTATCTGTAAATTGAAAGTGTTACATTTACATTTTGCAAGGGTGACTATTCTCTTCAACATTTTGAATACAATATGAAACAAAGTATAATCACCCTCCGTGACTTAAAGTTTGGGAAACGCTATCATAGACGTCCAGGAAAAGTCAAGTGCATGCATACAATGCATGAAACATGATTATTTGTTTATTTTTTATTGTCAGTGATGTAACTAAAGTTGTATGCTGCCAGTGTATGAAGCCCGTATGATCCTTTCGTCTAAGTGGACATCATGTTTCAACCCCGGCACTTATATAGACTAATAAACACTCACAGAACCTTGAAACCACATGTCATGAATATCATGTTCTCCTTCATTTGTTAAATCTTTTCTCCGCCCCCTCCTTTTTACAACCAATCGCCTTTCCTCTCTTCCTTCTCTCTTTCCTTATGACTCTCTGTTTTGCCAATGGTCAACCACATTCCTCTCACATTCCTCTCACTGTTCAATAAAATACAACACTGCAGCAATTTAAAAAAAAAATATTTGTGTTACTCTTTGTTTTTTCACCGAAGAAGGCTTCTTGCCAACACGTTCGCTGTTTTGTTACGTCCTTTTTTTTTTAGTTTGTCCCATATCCTTTTTCATATATTTCCTGTTATATAAACTGATTGCAGGCGCGCCCCCCCCCCCCAATAGTATCTATAGACAATGGATAGATTGCTATTGACTTCTATGTTGGAGGTGACCATGGCCACAAAGCATTAACCATTAATCCGGCTTTATGCTTTATTGTAAATGATGAGGCATGTTCCAGTACAGCAAGGTATGGATGTCAATGAAATATGTGAAAAATTCTGTTAAAGCAGTATTTATAGATTTGTCTTGGTATCCATAAGCAGGGTAGCTCTTAAGATTTAAAAAAAAAGTTTTGCTTTGTTTTAGATTGTAAAGATAAGAATAATAAGATATGGAAGCCATGTTTGCTCAGAAACGTTGGTTATTTTCTTAGATTTGTATTAGGTAGTCTCAAACATGTTGAAATAACCGAGACAAAAGATACACAATCTAAAAAGTTGAGATTAGGCATCATAAGGAATGTAATGAATAACTCCGTTCTGATAAAGCAAATACTTATTTTTAAAAATAATAATATTTTCAGAGCTCTTGTCATCCATAGTCATTAGACATAACCATTTCAGTTTAATTATGATGACACTATTGAATATGAAAGAAACAAAATATAAATTACATCAGCTAAACAGCAACAATTTTATTTGAAATATTCATATCTGATGTGAATAAGATCAGTAATGGTCGATCATGGATTGTGCTTTTGTATTGCATCACATTTAAATTTTGCAAAATGCATTTTCTACTCATACAAATTTCTATATGGTATGATATTTAGAGTATCCCTTAACTTTGACCTCTTACGTGAGCTTCGTACAGAAAAAAAGCTACGCTTTGCGACTGTCACCTTTACCTTGGGAAAGAACCAAGAAACAAACTACATCAGTTTTGGGGTAGAAAATGCTCTAATAAAATGTCCAATTCATGATTTCTGTTCTCCAGATATGTCCTAGATCGGACTATGGCTCTCTATCGATTGCTAATTTAAATTTAAAGCTGTCGCCGTAATCTGCTGTAAAAGTACAAGGGCAGTATCAGTCAGTAAGCAGTGTTAGTTAAGTATAAGTCAAAGTAAGTTATGAGTCTTAATAATTAAGTTACTATCGAGTGTAGGGTTGCCAGATGGTATCCTAAAGGAGGGAATTAGCTTTTTTTTTTTTTAAAACAGTCCTTCAGTCCTCCTTTTACATTTACTAAGACTCTACTTTTGGGTCGTCCATTAATTATGTCAACAAAATGGGGAAAAAGGGGGGTGGGGGTGGAAATGTTTGACAGTAGTTGACCAGGGGGAGGTGTGTGTTGAGATTAATTGAAAATGAACTATTTTCTCTATTGAAATTGCAATCTAAAAATTGACTGTTTATTACTTTTAAAAAAGTTTAATGAGTGTAAATAGTCATATTACTTTTAGGCTTTTAATAATATACAATTTATTTAATGTGTGTTTGTGAATTGCAGATTGCTAGTTAGCATGTCAGCACACTTTGTTAGTGCAAAAGAAGTAAAATGTGGCCTCTCTTCACATGTAGATTCTGTTTGTCCCAAATGACTAGGGTGGTATGTCAGGCAGAATTTTACAACATGAGCATTTTGGTAGGCACCTTGGCTCACAAGGTCGAACAACTAATAAAGAATTGGAAAAATCAAAATTCCAATATCCTGGCAAAATATTGTCTGAATTGTCTCAAACTCAAACTGTGGCTAAATATGTTGTGCCTGAATTATCTGAACTTGTGGCAGAAGATTTATTAACGAAAGACTCAAGATTGGCTTACTAATCATGTAAGAACAAGTCAACACTTTTTACAAATTGTGAAATGATGTGATGAGAACTATTGCTCCTATTTTGAAATTGTGTCCAATAGATTCATTTCCCCACCAATTACAGTCTTTCAAATAGTGAAGGCCTTAAGGCACCAGATGCTTCCGGGAGTGACTTGCACAGATTTCCATCTTTTTTCTTCAGTTTGTCAAATTTGATACTATGTTACCTTGATTTAAAAAGGCATTCAAATTCTTCCATTTGATCTTTACTCTTTCTCAGTCCAGTAATCACTGCTTGAACGGATTTGCAAAATCTGTAACATCTATTTTGCATCACAGGTAATGTTGAAAAAGCATGTTTAACAGCACCGACGATTCACTCTTGAGCATAAGAAATTACCACCTGTTCCTCCAAAAAGGATTTGACCAATGCAAGTAGCTGCTAGGAGATAGAGAGATCATATGGCAATTATTCCTCACAGTGACAAATGCTTTTATTTTAAATGCTGAATGGTTAGATGAGGAGTATGTTGACTTGTCTGGAAAATCAGTTTCGCAAGATGAAAATGATAAATTAGCTACTATGCCCATTGTTACTATAGAGTTACTCCATGGGAAGATGATAACAGCTAGAAGCTATACTGCAGTTTTCAGCTATACTTCCCTCAGTTCTATATATTAAGGGCCAACGATTAATTTAATGATCATTCTGGCTCCTGATCATACTGACAATAATCATGTTTATGCTTCCACAAACAATGATATTTAGTCTTTAAAAACCTTTTAATTGATTCTGCATTATAAAATTTAAGTGTAAAGACTTATCAACTTGTTGATTAACAAGCTAAAGATGTAATATTTTTCCTACAACTTTATGTGTCATTTAATTTAAATAGATAGCACAAAGTAAAATGTATTTATAGAATTATTTTAATAATAATTCATTTATTTTGGAGGGGGGGTGGGGAATAAAATGTTGACGTAATTACTTGGGGGGGGGGGGGGTCATTGAAAGTTTGACAGTAGTTGCAAAGTTCTGGACGGGGGTAGAAAATTGCGTAAAAATTGTTGACGTAATTTAATGGACGCCCCCTTTACAATTTACATTTCTTTAAACCCCCCCCCCTTTTTTTTGTGTGTGTGTGGAGATTTAACTTTAGGCTTTTTAGCTATATATGATGGCGAAATCGTCAATTACTTTCAGAATCTATGTCTAACCTAAAGCATAATTAATAATACTAATACAGTTATTTTATGCGTGTCATTAGTAATATTATTCTTATGTCGTATGTCTACATATGAATGACATAAATGTGCTGTCAATTTTTTTACATTTGTAATTCGTATTCATCTTTCACTTTGACATTTTAACTGAACAACATTTATTTTGTAATAGGTTGAGGGCCATCTATAAATGACGTCATGCAATTTGGTCAGACTTTTGAAACCCCCTCCCCACATCACAAATTAATCACACTATTGAGACTCACTAATAGTAGATCATTTCAAAGTTGTGAGCGCCTTCCCCTTTATATGCATGACTTCATTTATGGATGGCCTTTCCCTAATCCCAAATCGAGGCTCTGCCAAACTTCGACACATAAAAATTGTTTATGTTGCCATACTAATTATTGAGTAGCGATTTCAGCACTGAAGCATTCCATGATCCAAAGTTGGTTAGCGACAATTTATCAGCTTTTTTGATAAAATCTTGGGTGTTTTAATGGAATTTTATCAAATTTGTGTCAATTTATGTTTTATGGAAAGAATGTGATTGAGGAATTACCTCCCATTGTTAAAAAAAAGTGGAGGCCCATTATTAGGTAATGAACCAGTCAACTTATGGATCCATAGCTAAGCATTAGATATAATTAAGGTATAATACTAACTAGTAAAATGAAGCCTATAAAATATTTCAAAATGTATATTGTTTGCAGGATTTTCTTTTAATTTAAAATTGATTGATTTTTAATCTCACTGATAGCATTATGACCTCTAGGAAATAACACTTTTGGCTCCCTGTCCATGGCTTTGTTGATCATACCAAAAGCTTCTATTATCCATCAGATACCTTCTTTGATATGTCTCAACACACATCTCGAGTGAGAGCTTTGTATAAAGCACTTTTAAAACTTCACAGAGGCCTTCCACTTGAAATACAGGCAATTGGCACACAGTACATGAAGGAAGAGTTTCATGCTCACAAAACAGCTAAGCCAAAAGAGGCTGTCATTTTTATAGAGGAGTGGACTGTGAGTATTCAGATATAAGCTGTCCTCTTTTTCAAAACAATAAATATTTTTATAAATATACCAACTCTAGCAGTTTTTAGTATCCATTGGTAAAGGTGGCATGCCAGAGGAGCTTCAGGAGCCTTGACAATAAAATAAACATTTAAATTTAAGCGTTGACAAGTTATTAAAAAGAATCTTCCATCATTAGCCAGGGAGATTAGCTAATAAGTGCTGTGATTTTTCATGTTTCACATTTATTTTTTAATGGTGATATTTTCAGAAATATTATGTGACTTTAGCCAAACAATTAGGGCAGCGGAAAAAGAAGCCAGAAATTGGAATGGACCTTTCGCCTGAAATGTTAGACAATTTTTCTGAGGAACAGCTTGGTCAATTACATGAACTTTTTCAAGAAACTACAAAAACTAATGCAGACAATGCCAATAAAAGATAACAGTAGTAACAGAGCCCTACGATGCGTTTCTACTGTGACAAGGACTTTGTGGAAAAAAATTATAAAAAGTTGCCAACTATAATCTTTTCAGAAATGGAGAATAGATGAACTAAAGCTATCTATTCTTTAAGATTTATAAAGTGATAAATGGAAATTCGGAGATTAAAAAATGGATATAATTATAATTGATCTAGGTTTTATTAATCAAGCAGTCAAGATTTTGTTCCATATTAGATTAATTTGTAAAATAAGTTCTTTAAAATTTTGCATTATTTCGCAAGAAATTTTAGCATTAATATTGCTTATTGTCTAGTTTTTCTTTCCTAATTGAGGCCCATGATTTGGTTTTTAATTCCTTTACCACATTTATTAATGAATGGTATATGAACAAAATAGTTTCTTTTCCAAACAATCTGCTTGATTAAAGGTGTACACTATTCATTAACCACCTGCCATTTAAGCATTAAACAACTAGATTGAATATTTGGTAGTGGCAAGTCACAGTAGGGGAAATGCATTGTGAAAATGGATAAAGAGTCCTTTAGACAAATAAAATAAAAGTTTTTGCTCTAAGTAGCTGCAATTTTATGTGATAAGTTTGTATTTTCATTTTATGACTGAAATTATCCACTGATAAAAGGGATACATTTTTAAATGTTAATTAGTTGAATTTTCTTATTTATTTTTATAATAGATACCGTTTGTTATAATTGCAAATACACCACATTATTTAGTGTATATTCACTACCCGGCAAGTAGTCAGATTAGGCAAGTGAATTAGATATAGTATTGATGAGCATTCTTTGAGCTCATGTTTGACTGGATATTTTTTTAATGTTACAGCAATATTTTACTCCTGAACATCCAAGGTGAAATTACTTAAAGTGATATTTCATTCATGAAATAAGTAAAGGACACATGAAAATCAGCTCACATATGTAGCAAGAATTGTTTTTATTTCATAACAAAATATTTGATGAATAATTATAATAAATAAGTCTACCAATCAAATTTTCAGTTTTAGTTTTACTCTACTTAATCTACACAGAACAAATAAAAGGGTTGTACTTTGAAAAACTTATAAAAAATTAAATTTGTAAGAAATATTTTTATGCAATGCACAGAGAATTAAATAATGCAGAAAGATTTAAATTACATGATTCCCAACTTCATTTTATAATTATAGCATTGAAAAAATGAAAGAAAGAATTACATAAAAAATATCACATTTTGGACAAAACTAAAACTTAATATACGTTTAAAATAAGAACCAAACAAGATAAAATAGGTCCACAAGTACAGTTTACTTAAAGAGTGGTGATTTTTCAGTTAACCAAATGCAGTGCAACTGAACGTTTGCACACCTTAAAACAATTCATAGGCATACTATCCTAAAAGCAGACAAAAAGAAAATAATTTTTCAAAGACAGCATTTAAAATGGCAATAGGCATGGAAAACATTGTTCATGATCACACACATAAAGTTATAAACAATTCATATACAATTCTCTTTCACTTTATACAAAGAAGTTTCTTTAAAGTCTGGTGCAGTTAATTACAATCTAGTTCAAATCTGACTATGGAGTCTGTATGGTCCAAGTTGAATGCTTTATTAGGACAGAAGAATAATTTCAGAAATAATAGCATTTGTAATGTCCATCAGTCTCTTTTAAAACTATTCATACTGGACTGATGGCAGATTCTTATATCTAATCTCACAGACATTAATACCTTTTCCAAACTCTATAGCTCTCTACAAGTAAATGGACAAGTTTCTGCATCTTCAAAACGCAAAGTAAAAGTCAACCATACAAACTCTTTTATTTTACAAATCAGTCATTTCATGTCACCGCCCATTTTCATATATGTTCTTAAATGCAATTATATAGCAAGTTACACCTGCATTCTTCTAATTTTTTTGGATCAACTATCCCAAAACATAACTGTTTAAATTATAGCCTTTAATGCAGTTGTTCACCAATAACATTTCAAGCAACATTTTCATATCCAAATAAATCTCTACATTTAGTAACTCCACAACATTTAATTGGTATATTTTCCTTCAAGCTTATTGCACTTAAAATGTACAGTTAACATTCTATAGTTCAATATACAACTTAAAATTAATGAATGCATGGTTTTTAGCTTCCTAAAGGAAAAGAGGGGGGAAATAAGCAATTACTGTTCATACAGGGGTGAAAGAAAAAAACTACGCCCATTTCCTTATACATGTTCAATGAAAAAACACTTATGATAATTATCACTTTAGTCTATCTGAGTGGTGCTCCAGTCCCTGCTAGATTTGAGTCCTCTTCCCTCTCAGCAGCATGTTGTTTTAATTCCTGTTGTGTGTGGACAAAGTTTGACCACTCATCAGACCTGGGATTAGCAATGTGCTGATAGAAGAGAAAAATTGATTCAGTTTTAAATTCAAAAATATTTTGTAAAACAAAAATTAAATGCATTAAGTTTAAGAGAAGTGTCACGGAGGTTCTTAGGAATGTATGTTATTGATTTTGGACAAATAATATGCAAGGAAATGTTAATATTTGGTCCTTTAAATGCAATCAGAACCTTGTCGCTATTAGAGAATGAGTAAGGTAGTTTAGTCTCACCTCTCCCACATCATAAATGTGTATTCGACCATTATTATCTCCAACACTTATATGGTGGCCAGTCTGGTGCCATCTGCACTGGTTAAGTGCTGGGCGGCCATCAACTGAGACAGATGCTGTGGGAACCTGAGACGAATAAACATTATCATCTTGAAATCTATGTATTCAGTAATTTTTATTGTTTTCCTGTTCAACACGTTTTATTCATATGACAATAAAGGGCATTAACTGATTTAATCTCTACATCCACAAAATGCCAAACAGCATCCATATATAACATAGCAATTAAAATAAAATCATGAATAATCTCCCCTTTGCTGCTCAGGCATTGAAAAAAATAGATTATTGAAGGACTGCATTCAAGCTATGTGAATGAAATAATAAAACAAGGTATGTTGACGCTTGAATCAAAAGACAGGACAATAAGATGTGAACGTTTCGGCTTGGAGCCTTATCTAACCAAGTAAAATATCAATGAATACAGAACACAGCTAAATAAATTTATTCACAAAGGTTCTGCAGATAATTTTATTTTTGGTTCTCACTCACTGGGATCCCCTTAGAAATCTTAATCCTGTCACCTCAGTTGGAAATTATGGACACTAAAATTATTCAACTTACTTCTGTCTCACTGTTCAGATTCCATAAATCCAAACGCCCTTCTCCATCTACACTTGCAAACAGTGCTGGGTGTACAGGGGACCACCTTACATCATACACATAGTCATTGTTGTCTTCAAAGGAGTGGATGTAATAAGGTTGCTATTTGAAGCATAATGTTAAGAGTTTTAAAGAGAAAAAAAATGCAAATACCATAGTGAATATTTTTAAAAATTAAAACAAATATATACAATTTTCTTTATGATTTTATATAAACCAATTTGCTATTAATAGTTTTACGGTAGACATGATTTAACGAAACATTATGACTTGATTAAATTAGATAGTACAATTGCCAGGCAAAAGAATCTACAAATGTATAGTAAATATTAAGAATAATTGATCATAGCTTCCAGACATCATCTGTAAAAATTCAATTATTTCTAGCATTATACCTTTATGCTCCATAGCTTAATGGTCCAATCAAATGATGACGTAAGGAAATACGGGGAGAAGTCTATTTGACCTGGTACTTTATGCGTATCAATGCTGGTGATGGGCCCTTGATGGCCATCAAAAATGTCATTAATACCTGCTTTGCTGTAAAAATAATATTAAAGAGAAAATTTTATTAAAGAAAACAACCAAATAATAAAAAAAATTAAAATTTGAAGAAAAAAAAAAGTCAATAAAGATATTATCACCAGCCATATGTATATATGAATAAATGCATGGTGCAGTCAGAAATGTCTTGAAGTGATGAACAAAGAATATGGATAGGTTTCCACAATATTTATTTCAGTGTTCAGTGATCACCATGGAACAAATCATATCCCATAGGTCTGAATGAGACATTGATTGGTGGGCAAACAAACTCACCTTCCATGCCTCGATGCAGAATAAATGGTACATTCTTCAGATCCTACAATAAAGTTATTGGTGTCTCCTGACAAAAAGCTGAAGCATGTTGCAGCCACAGGTTTGTTCTGCTTGGCCTGAAGTTCCATACTGTCCTGGAGGTTTGGACAGCGGGAAAAAAAAGTTCATACTTAAATACAACAGCTTTGTTAACTTTTTAAAATGGTCAAATGATTTATATTAACGTGAAACATTAAAAAAAAACCTTCATTTATTCCATCTAAGGATAATATATTACTCTATCCTATTTCACCAATTCATGTACTGGTCTATAAATTGTGTGTATTAGTGATAAGATATATTTTTTTAAACATAAGTTTGGAGCATAATTTTTAATGAACAGCTGGCTTGCTAATAGCACCAAATTATTAGTTACTTTATAATACTGTAAATATGGTAGATATACTAAGTAGACCAAGATGAAATATTACTAGTAATTCAAATAAAACTTGAAGTCATTTGACAAAAGAAATAGTAGAAGTTCCTATCAGAATCTACATCTACTGATATGTTGAGTGTTTTGAAATAAATTAAACTAGTTAATATTTTTTTTAATAGATTTTGAGTTTAATCCAATGACTGTTTTTTTTTATTTTTAAGGACAACAAATTAAAAAATGGTATGGCAACATGTAAAACAGCTGTGCATACCTGTGGTTGAGAGAGCATGTCTAAACTCCATGAACATAGCTTGCCATCAGTGGAGACACTGATTAGATTATGGGCGTTCTGGGTGCCAACAACATTTACACAGTACACTGGATGCTGAGGATCAGAGACAAGCATCTTTTAAAAATATGCTTTACTTTTGAATATTTTTGAAAAAAGTATAACTAATTGAGTGTGAACCCACATAATAAAAAATCTGTTCTGTTATAATAAAATCTTTTTAAGAATAATTAAAAAGATTGCTATAAAAAAATTGAGTCATCTGAATCAACTTGATGCTCTTCATTAATCCCTAAGTAATACAATCTAATGGGAAACTTACTGTATGTGATGAAGCTGAGAGAGGTGTTCTCTGAACAGGTGTACGTTTATTGACACGATTGTCCCAAAGTACAATACGACCAGAATATGTGCCCCCAATAACAAGATTTGGGTGAAATTGGGCAAAGCATGTTGACATCACGGATGACTAAGGAAAATGTACAAAAACTGGTCTAAATACAATATAAGTAATAAACATACATTTTACAACAAAATCTACTGAATAAGTTTTTTAAAAACTGAATTCAATATTATGGCATTTAAGTTGTTTTTTTAAAGAAAAATACCAAATGTAATGGGTTTATTATTTTGTTGTGAACAAAAATATCTTTCATTTGAAATAAAGTACTTTACTACATTTATTGAGAAAAGCTAGAAAATTCTTCTCTACCTGGCAATGGAAGATATATTCTGGGGACATATTTTTATACTTTAAATTCCATATGAGCGCTACACCATCAGGGTCATTAGGTGCATCTTCATTGGCATTGTAGGAAGCAAGCAAAAGCTCTGGATACTGAAATAGGATTCATAAATGAAATAATTGAAAATTATCTTCTGTCTAAAAAAGTGCAACATTTTAGGTAAATATATTAAATTTTAAATGATAAAAAATTTCAATTTGAGTTATAGATATGAATCAAAACTTGATTTAACCCTATCACTGTCAAGTGCATTTTTATGAAGTGTCAAGCCATTATTATTATTAGCTTTTTCATCATTATGTGCTTGTCAAAAATGACAAAATCCCATACTAAATGAATTCAGAGACCGTTACAAGTATACATTTTCTGAAAGTACATTGGAGAAGTTATCTTAACCCTTTGAACCCTTGGCTCCTGGGCCTAAAATACCCAATCCCCTGGGCTCCTGTGAAAAAATGTCCACACACTGACACACAAACAAACAAAATCAAATGATTATAAAATTAAATAAATTTTAATTATTTCAATCTAAATGTGTCTGTTAGTAGTCCATTAGTATTATAAAATGTATCACAGAAATAAAATTGTCTTAGAAATGTTGTAAAATGTCATAGTAAAAGGTTATTTATACGGCCCTGATTTTTCATAAAAGCCAAGGCTAGAACTAGGGGATAGACCTTGTTTAGTTTATTCCCTAGCTCTAACAACACATCGATAGCACTAGAACTAGAAGTTGTAGTCAATCGATCGTCACTATCATTGTCTATTTATTTATTTCACTCCTTTTTCAAATAAATATTATCTAAATTATTTACATTATCATAAAACTACTCTAGTGTGTGTCCTTGAGAAAAGTAATTATTGCATTTTCGCCACTTCTATACATCGAAAAACATTACTAAAACATAACAAAAACAATGCAACCATGGGCGCGGCCATTACTGTGACCTTTCCCAAGTCACGTGATAAACCATGAACTCAGTATTTATAGCACATTTTACATACGGACTGTCGATCTATGGTAAGGTATGGGAGACCAATAAATCGGACTGGCGGGTTGTGGATTTTTAAGGCGCAGACCGATAAAGCGGGATCGAGGGTTCAAAGGGTTAAGGTATGAAATGAAGTTTTTTCAATAATATGTATGCTGTTACTGACCTTTAAAGAGTGAGTAAAATTTTACAACTCAACTTCTGAACTCAATCCAACCTATTACTCTATGTTGTTCAAACTAACATAAAATCAAGTTTTGATATACAAGAAGTAATATTCTTTCAGAAAATTTAAAGTTATAGCTACTTATATCGACAAATGTAATATTTGTGATATTTTTTTTCATTCACCACCTTCAAATTTCTGTCATACAAAATACCAGAGGGAATGCACAAAATGAGTTCAAAAATTCCTTTCAATTGAAATTATTAAATCCATTAAAAAAAATTTAAAAATAACACCCCTTGAACATACACAAACACAAATGTCTTTGAATCTCATTAAGGTAGTTCTTTGAGATCTAATCATTGTCTTTTCTATTAGATTTCCACCCTTTCCAAAATGAATTTTCTGTAACAATGCAATTGAGCATCGGTCTAAAATTTTAAAAAATCTGACTCTTATGTCGCCATCAACATATCTCTGGAATCATTGCTTTCATTTAATTCATTTGAAATAATTCCAATAGAGAAAGTCTGTGTTGACTTTGCAATCTAGAGGGGGACATTATGGCAGTAAAAAGGTGTTTTCAAATTTCACACCCTATTAATCACAGAAAAAGCCATGACACCACAGAAAGGGGTATAACGGCAGGCCAATGTGACAGTTAAGGCATAATTAGCCTTATATCAGTTTTTAGACTATGATGAAAGAATAATGAGTTCAAGTTGTCAGCTTCTAATCAAAGTATACAAGGAATAGTTCGAAACAGAGGGAAATTGTTTGGAACTATAGGCCTCTACTATTTCTACCTGTGGTGACCAATCCATGCTTGTAATTGTCCTACGCCGAGACCATCGCTCATCAAAAAATTCAAACTGCAACTTTAACCTTTCCCCTGCTAGTGCATCACTGATAAACAAATGCGAAGACATACAAAAATAATTAAAATCAACTGAATATAAAATCTTTGCTACAATGAACAACTCTATAACATCCAAAAAGATGTAGCTGTCACTCAGAATTTGAACACAATAAAATATCTTTATGAGAAAAGATATGACATTTTTTAAAATCTGAATATTTATTTAAAGCAGTTTCAGTTTCTTTTTAAAGAGGAGATATACATAATGTATGATAACTTGACAATAATTAATTAGCAAAGATCTTCAGTTCAGTGTATTTAAACTCATGTAAGACAGCATTGGTTTACTGCCATTATGCCTGGTCTAAAATCAAGAGAAATCTAACTTGCAACAGCTATCTCAAAGTTACTGATAACGGGTTTTAAAAGCTGGCAAGCCGCAAGAAATATTTAAGAACTCAAGTAATGTGTGCCTTTCAAATACTCACTCATCTTTCCCTTCATTGTCCGCCCCACTGTAATCTATGGTTAATCCTGTATCATTAACAGCAAGCAAGCGTTGCATAACCCGTGCTGCACGTGTGACACTCGTCTGATATTCTTCAGACATCATTATTTGTTTTTTCTCCTCCTCACTGAGTTCACGGACTGTAGAAAGAAAAATGACATTAAAAATATACATCAGGAATGGTTTACCAATTTTAATATATTATTAGAAGTAGAAGCAATCTTTTTTTAAGTGCAAAGTATTAATATTAGGATTTTTTGGTATAAAATTTTATTGTTTACAAACAAAATCTAATTAACCTTGGTAAACCGTAGAATTAAAATTAGTTTATTATGTAAGTGTATCCAAGAATAGCACATCAATGTCAACTGATAACTAAAGTTTGACTAATTTTACTTTTAGAGATAGCAATCTTAGGACTATTTTAACCTTTGACCACCCAAACTTCATCCTGCTTTCAAATACTTTATGAATACTTGGTGAAAACTTCTCATTTTTTATTTATAAATCTTCTTTGACAGATCCGGCATATTATGATAGACTTCTAAATTTGTTTCGGTGAGAGTGCATTAAATTTTGTAAAAAAAGGTTTAAAGACAATGATATTTGACTTCCTTGAGTACATATTTATATTTCTTAAGACTGACAAGTAAAAAGATCTCACCTTGGGGTGGTTCCTCCTCTTTCTTCTCCTCCTCTGCTCCAGCTGGGGCAACCATCTCCACACGAGGCATCCGATGTGCCATCTGGTGCATGTGAGAGCCATCAGCACTGACATCAAGTGAGTCTGTGTCATCATCTGTATGTTCAGCGTTGTCATAAACCAAAACTAAGATGTTAATAATTCCCATGGGCTGTTCAATAACTAGTGGCTACATGTCAAATGTCAGAGTAAGTGTACATTTTTAACTATTCAATATGGAATAACTAACATTAGATTCTACATCATCAAAACCAGACCAATGACTCAGGTGGTGGTATATCTAATATAAAAGCAAGCCTTAAATGATTCATGTTGCATTCAGATGCATTTTCCATGCAAAATTGAGATTATAGTAATGTAATCCTTTCAGTGAGCTTAATTTGTGATTTAAAACAAACAGAAAAAATTAACTAAGTTTTAAACAAATTATACCGGAATCTACTTTTAAAAACAAATAGAATGTCTAAAAAATGTACTCTTAGTTTACTACATGCAACTAAACATTAAATAATTGTAGAGGCATTGAAATAGTTCTCAGAGAAGTAAATAATATTGAAAAAAACTCTTCTATTATAAGCTGTATAATAATGCACTGTATAATCTGTATGCTTAACAAGCTAAATGACAGGCCGAATCCAATTTTAAGTCCTCTACGTCATATTAGTGAATGGACGATACCAAAATTTTTAAAGATTCTGATTCTACCCAATTATCCCGATTCCCGATACGATTCCGATTCTGATTCCTGGCCATTATTACATATATTATTACTGTGCCCAGGTATTAACATATTTAATTAATATAAAAGTTGAGAATTGATTAGAAAAGTTTATTAACTTGCTATTGAAGCTTTACAATATGCTAGATAACAATGTATTGGAAAGGTTTTATATAAACACATCTATCAATAATTCCATTTTAATAATACAAAGATGTAGTATTGAGTTCAAAATAATATAAATAATTCCATTTTAATGAGAAAAGCTTCATTCAGTTAAGAATCGTTTTGGTATCGGAATCGGGTCTGAATTATTCAGCTCCGATACCGATTCCCGATGCTTTGGAAAAATCCCGATATTTTGATTATTCCGATACGATTCCGATTAATCGTCCCATCACTACTCCATATACTGGAGAAATATCCAATAACTTTAATAACCAGTACCCATTCCACTAACCTTTAGCAACTTGATAAAAGAAGCAAGGCTAAAATGTTGCCTGAATTTAAATTCATCTGATTTTATGGTTTCATTAAAAAATTGAGGAAAATTACTGAGATATTGAAGTTAGTAAAACACAGTAAGGTTAAACCTGATAAAAGGAACGAAACAAACAAAACAACGAACGTGTCGGTAGGAAGCCTTCATCAGCGAACAAACAGAAAAACGAATAAAATAAAAATGGTATCAAAAAATTATAATGTAGCAAAAAAATATAATTTTTTGATACCTTTTTATTTTATTCGTTTTTCTGTTTGTTCGCTGATGAAGGCTTCCTGCCAACACGTTCGTTGTTTTGTTGCGTTACTTTTATCAGGTTTAAACTTACTGTGTTTTACTAATTTCCTATTGTGCTAACCTGATTGCAGTCTCCCCCATTATTACCCTGAGATATTGAAGCATGCGTGTCAATTTATGTGGGAAAATGGAAAATTCAAAATGGACTACACATGTACTAGTAACTACAGCATTTTTCTGAATATAATTGGGAGTTATCTTGAAAAAAATACTCTCCATTGTAATAAAATAGTAATAGCTTCATTTATCAAAATTAAGTTCAGTGCATGTTTGCTGCAAAGTGCATGTGACACATATTTATTTGCGCAAGATGCATGTGGAGCAAAAATTAAATCAGTCAAAAAGTTAAAGGGAAAAAACAATCAGAATTAACTTTGAAAAAGCTTCATTTATAGATGCATCAATTTTGTATGGGGCATTTAAACAATTTAGACCTTGATATATTCTCCAATCTGTTGCAAAACATAGCCAAACTATAAATCAACTCCACTGAATGCTTTTACTGCTTTTGTTTTATAGTATTTAGTGTTACAGAATAAATACTGTTTTAAGGTAGAATCATCTCATTACCGGAACTTATTATTATTTTTTTTCAAAATCTATACATTAAAATATTTCATTTAAAATATTTATCACTTATAAACCAGTGAGCTTATAAACAAAATGTATTAAAGTTCAATTTTTATAAAAGTGTGTTCACCAATATGCATTGGAACAATAAAACAAAAAAAAGATGCAGACAGAAAAACAAATGTTAAATGTTTTGTGAGACTGGCTTTAAAATAGGCTGGTTTTTCAATGTCATGACATTTTTAGTTAGTGATAATTTGAAATATTTAAATAAAAACAACACGGTTAAATCAATAACATGGCCACCACTTTTGAACTTTGATTTAAACAAAGATATCAACAGTTTAGAATAAAATTTTCCCTGAAGCCAAACTTTAAACAATCTTTCCAAAAGCTGAGTTTAAACTATACAATGATAATGGACTGATAAAAGAGAGAAACAAAAATCAAAGTAAACAATTTAAAAATGACATTAAAAAGTAAACTCACAGCCATAGATTCAGAATACCACAATAGTGACAATAAAAAATGTATATATTATCAATGATCACACAAAAAAGCACCAAGCAGAAAAAAAGACTGATGCAGAGAAGACAATTTTATAAATATAAAAATGACTAATGAAACTGTTATAAATGCACCATCTCAGAATGTTTTCTGAGAATGATATTGCAACCAACATTGTATATATAATACCCTTAAAGCAAAACAAAAAAAAAAATAAAAAAAAAAATTCTGAAAATATCAATAAAGTTCATTATATGTATGTCACATTATTAGTAATATTAGTCAATCCAAATATAAGTTTTATAAATATAAAACATAAGTTGACAATTTTCTAAAAAATGTGTTGTTTTTTTAAACATTCCATCACAATTTCTCAATTGTTCTCCCCTCCTATCTGACTTAAGTAATTTTAATTCAATAATTAGTGTTCAAACTGTCCATCTTACTTACCAGAACTAGTAATATTTTAAAAGATGTATGGCATATTAAACAATTATTTCACCGCAGCACTTAATTTGCCCACAACACATTTCTTTGAAATTACTAATAAGTTTAACAATTTTTTTTCAGATAACTTACAAAATTATTATACTATAGACAATGAAGAATCATGCACAAGTGGGAGGCTTAACAAGGGTTGCACAAAAAAAAACATTAAAAAATCTTTAATGAGTCTGAAAATTCTGTTAACAATAGTAAAGAAATGCCATCATGTTGTGCAAGGAGATAAGGTTATAATTGTTGAAAAGGATTATAATATTTCATCCACTTAGCAACAAGACAGGAAAAAAAAACCTTCCAAAAAAAAATAAAAAAAATAGTTTTTTCTAATAATGAAATTAATTTCCTCACCTATGAACAACCTTAAACTATTTTTCAAACAAAACTAAGAGTTGTTCTTTTGTCTTTTTGAACAAAAATCCTTAACAAAGACTGGAAATTTTATCAATGTTTTTTCTGTTTATTTATATTGCCTGACTGATCAAAGTGCGAGTGTTGTTAGTTAAAGATGTAACAATATGTGACAAAGACTATTATCAATCTGCTAAAATTTAGAACTATCAGGATGCTGTTGTTGCCATGAAACTTCAAATTTTGCCACGTACATAAAGATAACAAAGGGGAAAAAAAATAAGACGATGCTAAAATTTAAAATAATAGCACTAATTGATTCCTAGCTTCAAAGTTTTACAATTTTCAAGGGTTATTAATTTGAATGAAATACAAGATTTATTGCAAATTATTTAATTTTCAATAATAAGCCAATCAATTTAGACAAGATTAGATTTTACAAAGAAAAAAAAGGGATCTATCATCAAGCATCTAAGAACTCAAACATTTAGCTATTTTTTAAGGTAGAAAATATCCAATATTCAATTTAAAACTTTCATTTGTTGCTCACAAACCTCGGATTTTATATGCTAATATATTAATGTTGATGCAAATTAAAACTAAAAAATATTTATAAATAATATATGGTTATAAAAACTTAAACATACAAGAAAATCATGGAAATTAAAACAACCAGTGACATTGAACAATAGCCTTATTAAAGCACAATTTTTTTTTTAAACCATAACAACAGTCAAGCTAGGGAAGAGTTTAAAATATACAGCTTTTCTTCTCAAAGCACACATTTTAATTTTTTTAAATAGCAGTGGCTAAAGAAAACCCACCCAGAATGAATAAAATTGCATTATCCTTTCCTAATTTTTTTATAAAGATGGATGGGAATTATGCAAAATTAGTGGTTATAAGCAAATAGATGACAACTTGTAAAAACAATTAGATTTTAAACATCATTTAAATCATTACATTTCTGACTCTCCCCTAGTCTAGCTTAAAAAACAACAAGGCATCTAGAGGCACATCAAATTTCAAATGTTGACATATGGTAAAGAATGAAATGAATTGCGTGCAGAGATCACATACACATTTTAAGAACTACTTCTTAGCTTCCTTTAACCGGAATATGCAAATGAATATAATATCCCTTTTGTAAAAGCACATTTGAAGAATCCATACATATATTTGATAATTGGGTTACAGATTTAAAGCTAAAATTTGTTACTCTTTAAAAAGTTTACCAAAATTTACAGTTAAAGTTGATCTAATGAAGCAGTTCTGTTATCCACAATGGCAATAAACAAAAAAGACAAAAATGTGGCCCATTTCTTGGATGATTAATATCAACTGTAGCTTATTTCGTTAAGTAAGCATATAAAAACGTCTCATTTAGAGGTTAAATAAGCAAGACAAATGAATTACTCCAGTAAAATGATTGCCTATCAACATGAAAAATTTAAGTAACACACCAAAGAAATATTTACAATTGAATGTGATCAAAAGACATTTTTGGGACTATGTCCTATTTTTTGTTTTGTTTTAAATGAATTCTATACTTTTAATAGCCAGGTTAAAGTAAAACTAATAGTAGCCAAGGAATAGGCCCATCAAAATGGGGAAACAAAACTAAAACTATAAAAGGGCAGTGAAGAAATGACGACATTGCCACCATACACCATACCTTCATCCATATCATCATTAAACTCATCATCCCATTCCATATGAGGATGGACAAATTTAGGGGACCCAAAGCCTATTGTAGGAATAGGGTGTAGAGGAAATCAATCAGTCAAGAAAAGGGTTGAAAACTCAAATTATGTATCATCAAATCTTCTAGCTTTAGATGGTCAAAAATACAAGAAACCTTAATGATCAGGAATCATTCCTAACTGACATTAAATAGTGACTCTAAACTGAAATCTGTTGCAAAATAAATCGATTAGTGATAAAAACTGAGGTAAAAGGAAGATACTTATGCATCCAAGTGTAAATTGGCATTCATGGCTAATATGAATTAAACGTTTTTTTCTTCTTCAAGCAATGAACACACAAGATCTACTATATTCCAAATAAAAAACCAATATTATAAATTGTACCTATATTACAAGCCTAGTGTGCAACTGAATCTACAAAAGTGATATCAAAGAAACCAACACGTCTAGGGCAGAGGGTGTTTTTGCAATACAGAAAACATGCTGATATTTATATAAAACTTTTAATGTTCAAATTTAATTACTAAATAATTGTATCTTTCCTTGTAATCACGGAAAATACAACTCTTTAATTTAAGTGAGTAAGTTGCATCATTTATCTAATTTATAAACATCTTTTGTTCATTAATGTTTTCCCCACATACTTTTCATACTAGTAAATACATGGCTAGGCAATGTTTTGGTAACAATTTCAGTATTCAAATACTTCAAACTCGTATACGATTTTCCAATATTTAGTAGAGTCACCTTAAAGCACCAATAACTGATTTTTATATAACAATATATTGTGTAAGCTTAGGAACAACCCAACTGTTCATTTAAAAATGATTCAAAAGTGGAATGTGAGTTATAGATATCAACCATTTTCTTGTCAAAGTGACTGCTCACCCTGGTTAAGTAGGTATAAGTTTAAAAATTCTGTATACTAGACTAAAAGCAAAACATTATGAAGGCTAATTCTTTACTTAACAAGATGACAGTATATAAATATCTATTTACACTGTTACAGCTTTCATATAATTGAAACATTAAAATAGATTTTATACTACATCATAAATCTAAAGTAATCGTTACATCAAAAAGATAGCAAAAATAACTTTAAAAATTTAACACGCACAACCGCCTGCGATCAGTTTGTCAGATTAAATTAATAGTTTAATTCCAATATAAACAATTTTTACTTATAATTCTTAGTTATAAAATTTTGTTATCAGCGCTCCTCACTTTATATTTTATAAACAGAAGAGTTTATAAATATTATATATTAATTTATGTTCGTAATGTATAAAATACACTACTCTGTAAATGTTGTCAGATATTGTAATTAGTATGTTTTATTAGAAAACTTGAAGGTAAATTCTATCTGATTTATTTATGTTTCTATCACAATTTCATGACTATTGTGAATTGAAAGCCTATCTTCTTATGCTAATTGCAAAGTAAAATACACGTTCAAAGGACATCGGACTAATAAAATTGTAAAAATCCTCTCTTAAATTTGGACAGTTCACATGGGAAAGATTATGATTTGAGGACACATCAATAAGCCACCATTGTTACAACATAAGCAGGAGAGAAATGAAATATTGTGTTGTAGGAAATACCGAACATAGGCCATACATGACAGTAGATTTTTGTAGTAAATGAAATATGAAAAACTTCTCAATATTAAGGAAGTACAACCTTTCAGAGTGGGTGTAGCAAGTTTCACTATTTCATTATACAAAAGACATTATACGAGAAAGGTACTGCTGAGTAGGCAATATATTTGTTTTCCAAATATTACCTACCTATCACCCAAAACTTGTAGCCTAACTAAATATATGTAAATTTAGTGTTATTTAACACTTTTGAAAAGTGAAGGAAAGAAAAGAACATGAACACAGCAAAAAGATGTCATTATCATAGTATTCTAAAATAGGATAGAAAATTTGAAAGGACAGCAGTTGTGAAAAAGTATATATAGATCACACTAAAGAATTTCTTTTTTTAAAGAAAGATAATTACATCAACCTTTTCAATGATCTGTAGGTGACTTACAAACATAGCATAAACCCATCATTTAGAAAAAAATGTGTTTCTTTGACTCTTAGTATATCACTTGAATCTTAACAAACACAAAATATAGCTTCTTAAATCTGCAGTTTCACAAAAACTAAAATAGGGATCACTTTTCCCTGAAGTGAAATGGCCACAGAGGAGCAAAGAAGGTTTATGGAAATTAAAGAGAACTGGAAATTATGAAGACAATATTACTTATTCTTTAAAAGCTATGAGCGTCTTTTTATGTTACCAAATTTTTAAAGGGTTAATTTATTCTTATTTTTCCTAATAAGACCTTTGTATCCCTGAGATTTCTCAGAACAACTATTTCCTCATTAAAAAATGCACAAAAAAAACAAACCATATAACTATGATCTCATGAGGCACCAGTAGTACTATAAACTATAATAATTTAACATTTGGTGTATACATCCTTTTAATAGACCTGTCATAAAAATGTACTTATGTATCATACCTTTAGTTTCTGACTCACTATTAGCATGAAATGAAACTATTGTTAAAAAAAAAAATCTGCATTCAAAATGAGATGGTGCATTTATATTCTATAAAATAAAACAAAGATTTGCTGTGGAAAACAGCATTAACTCATTTTCCCCTTTTCTTTCAACATATCTGAAATAACTTTTACATAAAATCCTTTCCACCAAAAGAGAAATTAAAAAAAAAGCTCTATAGATAGAAGCCCCTTGGCACAAATGAAAGCAATCAAGAAATCAAAATTGCAGCACCACCATAATAATACTAGACAAAAGGCAACAGATAAACTTGTAAAAAACAAATGTGTCTGTAGCCAGACAAAGAAAGCGTGTGTTGCCTCCCTTACGGTCATGCAGCGAGATACCCAACTTACCGTAATAATCCCATGGTCCACGGCCTTGAAGGCAGAGATAAATGTTAAAGACACGGCAAGTATTAGATATACACAGCACACACAGAAATAATAATTTCAAATATGGAGTTTGTCTGGTGTGCATATAATTTATAAAAATCTTACTTCATAAATTGATAAGCTATTTGTTCTTTAATACAATCAGGGTAATTATAATTAAAGGCTAATTAAATTTAAAATCACAGATCATAGGTCTACTTGCTTTCTATTACTAGATAAATACTTATTTATTCTGGTGGACTCAAATGTGGAAAAAAGAATGGGTATACTTCAACGCAGTCAGTCGGAGGATGCAATTTTAATGCTTAAACTTTATAATAATATTTTTTTTAATGAAGTTATAAAAAATTTAAATAAAATAAACATTCCCAGACTGGGACGATAAAGAATGCGGGAAAACTTGACATTCTTAGGCATGAAATGCATCTATGATTTGGCCAGTTGACACTTGTGCTAAGCTCCAACAGGAATATTCATGTGACAACATATACATTTTTTGGAATATTTAGCCATCTCATAGTTAATATTATTTGAGTTCAATGGAACCTGCCAGTATTATATATAATGAGGATTCTTTTCAATAACATTTTAAATAAATATTATAGTTTTTAAAAAAATTCAAAATTATCAGTATATATAAGATACATTTTAAATAATTTTGACCATTTGAATTTTTCAACAAAAAAAATTACAAATTTTACTGTAGCTTCAATTAAATTGTAACAAATTGGATGCTGGAAAGAAAGTCTTGATTTATAAGTGTTGAAGTTTCGTGAAAGTCACCATGGGATATCAGTTTAAATAGAAACAAAACCCTATTATGGAGCAAAATGTTTTTTGGATGCCCTAAGGAGATGGTTATATAGAGTCACAAGAGTACATGAATATATTATCTCATTAATTTTACTATATTCTTTTTCCTCCAATAATTAGTTTAGGGGTAGATAGATACAAACATTTTTCACGTGGGTTGCAGGATAGATACAATAAATTTAAAATTGGAATGGACTTACAAACAGCATACATTTTTCTCCTATATCACCAACAACAGTATGCAAAGAACTTATGTTTTTTTAATTAAGGTATTAGCTTATTCTGCCAAGCGATTATATTTTTTAAACCCATGGCTCGCCTTAAAAAGCTCCAAGGACATAAACAAGTCCTAGCAATAATTTCAGACTTTTGAAAATGTATTAAGCATAAATCTTATATTACTTTGATGACAGCTGTCCATGGTTTACAAATACCAAGAATTTGCAGCAAAACATTTTACGGATCTATCTCAAGAGGTTCTGTATTGGCATGATATGTTTAAAATGTAATCAATGTTTAAAATAAAGTAATAGAAATTTTAAAAATGGACATTCAAGTAAGGGAGACAACAAGTGGAAAGACAAGAATGAACAAAATTAGAGTTCAATTTAACACACAGAAATGTTTATAAAATTATCTAACTAGATAACATTATAAATTTCCTACTCTTATGTTAGAAAATACTTCCATTATTATGAGGGTTCTAATTTTTACAATACAGTGCTCATAGTATGGAGCAACACTAGAAATTTCTTATCATTGCCATCCAAGACAAACGTTTATAACAAATCAACACCAGGACTTAATTGTAGCTGAAGTTTTTTTTCTCATTTACAAATTGCATTGCTATTCATAATATTGTTCAGTTAGAGCTCAATTTCTTAATTAAGACCGCTTGTTGGCTTAAAATCCCATGAGGTTTCGGAACTGTCCAATCTAATTTTGCTTTTACCAAGTAAAGTTTCAGATTTCATGTGGTACTTGTGTTAGCCAATAATAACTCTTTTACAAATAAATATATAACATAATTGTTTGGTTGTTCTAGAGTGACAAGAGCAGCCACAGATCAAATGTCCCTAAACATATTTAATTTAAACCAATGGTATCTCACATTTGCCATTAAACACCATGCATCAAAATAAAAAATAACAGCATGCTTCTCCTGATGCACATTTTCCAATCTAAATTAAGTGTTGAAATTTCTAAGACAATATTTTAAAAAAATTTTCAGTACTTAACCGATGACTATGTAAAAATAAAAAAACGCACCATATGGCTAATGGTCACATGACTTGCACAGACTAACAAATTGAACGCAATTTAATAACTTTTTTAATAGAAACCACTACTTGTAGCAACAATTAACTTTGTGTGGTGTTAAAAAATTACCCAATTGGCCTTTGAAATGTTTTGGGGCCATTGTTGTTTAATACACACATCAATATTCCAGTTACTTTTTTGAGTTTTACAAAGAATTATAAATAACTTCAAGTATTAAGTTTTTTTAAAAATTGTAAGAAAAATATAAAGCTTCCTTTAATTTTTTGTACTGCTACTTTCTTAGGGTTCCTGTCTCGTGATGCTGATTATAAGATACTAATTTAAAAAATGAAATATACTACCACATTTATTCTATCATGCATGTCCTTCACGAGTCATATAACAATTAAATGATCTTATTCTATAAGCCAAGATAGTATGTTATTTCCTCAACCAGCAAGCTTGTAAAAGAATGTGAAATGTTAATACTGGTGACACTCTCCCATTAAATGAGTTTTATATCTAGAGAAGGGCTGGGGTGTTTGTCTGTAATTGAGTTTTATTGCTTTTCTATCTTTAATTTATTAAGTAACATTACTCACTAACATCTAAAATTATATTAAAATATATATTTTATGTTTTTGGTACTTTTCATAATGTGCAAATAATCGGGTACAATGCATACATCAAATTTATATAAAGCATATTTGTGTTTTAAACACACAAAAACACTATAACAGGCAACACTACACTTAGACTACTTTAAACATATTAAAATAACACAGTTAAAAATGTTTGGTTAAGACTTTCGGAATATAACATTAATAAATTTGTTCCTTAGGAAGTTAAAATAATTAATCAATTTTGTTCAGCTGTAGTTAAGCACAAAATCATTTTTGAGCCTGTGTTATTCAAAACGGTTGAGCTACACATAAGGCAGCAAGCAGCTCGCACAATAAACTGACTAGATTACTAGATGACATGAAAGTGCAGGTGCATCTATCCACAATGTACATCAAAATTAGCAACAAGAATACAAGAAGTTATGACACGGGCTTAATAAATTGTACAAGTGTACAAATAAATTTTTTTTGATAAAAACCAACCAGTCCCTGATTTAAAGTCAATTTAAAGGTTCTTCTAAAGAAATGTCCTTGAATATTTATGTTAATAGCATGATAAAAATCTATATAAAACAGGGTGCACGAAAAAGAATGAGTAAACCGATTTTTAAAAGTGTATTGGCACAAAATATCTAAGTGTAAAAGACAGAGAGACACGTCAAAAATTAACTTTCATATTCAGGTAGACACAAGCTTTATACAATATTTTCAGCAGTTCCCTAGAGCAAAATGGGTTCATACACATTAACAAACTACTCACTTCCGTGAGAATGAGATCGTTTTCTCCTTCCTAGTATATGAATAGACAAGGTAAGGATTACAATCAGGATTCTTGTTAAATTTGTACACGAGATAAAGATATTGCATTTGGGCAATAATGTAGGGATCAAAACACCTATACATTAGTTATATTTCAAATGACATTTTAAACAAACAAATTTTAGCTAAGGTTAAAGAAATATAATGAATGAGCTCCCGAATTATTTTGTCACAACAGCTTTACATCTTGATGAAAATTTCAGAGCGGGGGGCAATTTACAATTAATAAGTTTGAAAGAATTAAAATTAACGTTAGTAATGATAATTCAGTATCATAAGAAATCAGATCAGTCTTTAAAAGTGAGATTTATTATTTAGTCAGGTTAATGTAACATTATGTTTTATCAAAACAAAACGGTAAGTTTATCAGTTATCCAAGAAGTTTAAAAACAATTCAGCCCTACAAAAATGAGTAACAATAACTGTAAAGCTAATGATTAGAAGAACAATGATTAGCCTCACACACATCTCAAAAGCAAGATAAGACATGTGTAAATAATGTGAGTAAAGTCAATACTTGACAACACTTACCATCCTTTTCAATAGGCTCAGGGTTGATAGTTTGTGTTTCCTTACTGTAGGCTACATTTTCCTTCGGTGGGATGTTAGTTTCATTGACTTTGACAACTGAAAGTTGAATATTCCTTCTCTTGGAGCTTAGACAAATTTAATAAAGATAACATAAGAAAAGAATGATGGACAAAAACAAAAGATCTATTTCTTAACTACTGTTTTCTACATGTTTAATAAACAAAATTTAAAAAATAATAAATTACATTGAAATGTAACTCCTGAAAAGGAGGAAATTTCAATACACAAGTTAAACAGTATTTTTTTTACAATTTACAAAATAATAACCTGGCAAGAGTAACTGGCAATGATGCTACTTCCCCAGAACTTGGAGAGCTTGTCACTGATGCATTTATTGTTTGCTGTGCAGGAGGCTCTGGAGATCAAATCAAATGACCAGTGTTTAAATAAAGAATTAAAATAAATATATTATATATCATTTACAAATGCACTTAAACTGAGTGGGAAACATCACTAAAGCTGTGACAGAAATGATCTCAAATGTACCCTTAGATGACAGGTGATAATCTTTAAAGATAAAAAGCTAAAGGAGACTACTTTATACATTTTTGCACCTGTTATAGATATGCCTAAATCCCTGAATAAAGCATCAGGATCGGATGAAATCCCACCTGGACTAGATTGTGATACTGCTTTTACTGGTCCCTGAAAAAATATATTAGCAAGTTATTTTCAAAGTAACAATACAGATATTGAAATATATTTTACAATAAACTTAACAATTAACATTTACTAACTACATGAATACTTAACAGAAATGGTCCCCACACTGTGAAAATTGGACAAGAAACAGTGTCATCAAATTTCTTATTAATGATTCCCTACTTAGAAGGTATAAGCCTAAGCAAAGCACTTTACAAAACTAATAACATACAATGATACACAGGGGATATAGGCCTATTTTATTATTCATTTAGTCATTTTAGTGCCATTGTCATAGAATATCATATTCACCGTGACAATGATGAGTATGACTAGGTGAAGGTGTGGGTCTAATATTTTAAAGTAGGAATATACCTACTTTTAATAGATTATTCTGTCTAATTTCCTTTATTTGATATGAAAAACGACTATCTTGATAAGAAAATGCTATTCAAAATTCATTTCATAAATTAGAGGACTCTTAAAAAATGTGGACACCCCCCCCCTTTTTTTTTTTACTAGTCTACCACAACCACGGGCGGAACTACTTTCTATAGTCTTTATAATATATATTGATTGGCTCATATCTCCAAATTCTGTGACCCAATTCTGCTGTTTACCCCTTTAACTCCCATATTAATGATAATTTTATTCAACTTTTATTTTCTGGATTAATGCTAATTTAAAAAAGTAAATTTTACAATGTTGTAAGTTGTGCAATTTTAAATAAATTGTAACTTGTCTAGCTATGCCTACACAGCACACAAATTCAAATTCAATAGTCCCCTTGTCCTTGTGCATTACTGAAGTTTAAGTAAACGGATACTTCAATTTTCAACTAATCAAAAGTCAAAAGACAGCACTTGTATTTTTAAGTTGTTTTTATAATAAAAATTAATTTAAAACTTCATTTTCTTATACTACAACTACTACTACTTTGGGGCCATCCATAAATGACGTCACGCGTCTAGGGGGGAGGGGGGGTCAGATTTTTGTGACGATGTGTGACGAGGGGGAGGGGGGGGACCCTCAAGCAATGTGAAGTCACATGAAAAGTAGAATATTGTAGTAAAGAAATGCACTTAATAACACTAAATTACAGACATTTTTAACATATTCATTTATACAACAACCATCATTTTATTTTTAAACTGCTATCACTGAGAGAATCAGTGCAGGAATGCCAGGTCCAAAAAATGGCCTCAGATCAAATTACAAGACATCAAATAGGAGGAAACTGGGGATGTAGTTGCAATGACATCTGTGAGAATTTATGGCTAAAGACAGACACTTGGAGTCATAGAATTGGCATACCACAGCAACCACAGGAAGTGGGGGTGGAAGGATAAAAAATGGTTGATGGTGACGGGGGGGGGGGGGGAGAGAGGGTGGTGGTATCTTAGTAAATGCTCTAGGGCAGGGATTCTTAATATTTTTTACAGGGCTGCAAGGCCCACTCTGTTTTAAACACACACCCCAACTTATAAGTTATATTGTAATCAAATTAAAAATAACTAAACAATTTAGTTATCTTAGTTTTATTTCTTTAATTAACTTTATAGACAATGGAAAAAATTACCATTAAAAGCAATGAGCCGAAAAAAATTCACAAGAAAAACATTTACTGCTGTAATCAAAATGCACACAAAGTAATTAAAAAGAAAGCAGCAACAGTTAGCAATTGCAGCAATTACAATCAGTGGCGTAGCTAGGGTTGGTGACGATGTCACTCGGTCCGGTAAGCTCATAGTGTCACCCCCCCCCACACACACCCTTTCCACGATGTAATTCTTCTTGTTAAACTTAGTCCACAGTATAACGAATACAAGAACAAAACAAATAATTGAAGGCCATGAGGTAAATGTATTTAAGAACTGTGACATGTACTTAGAATCACTCATAGTTCTCAAAGGATAGTTTTATTTCTCAGAATTTAGATGAATATAGCTTAATGTCACTTACAAAAGTTAACGAACACTCCATTTGGCGTTGAAACATGGTCAAAACGACTTGTTTCTGACTTAATAATAAGGTAACCTAATTGCTGACGCATCAACTTTGAACTTTTAATTAAAAACGCATTTTGATTGGTTACATGGGTGGAAAATGTACGCGTCATCTGTAATCCTTTTGTGGATTTCGGTTAGACCGAGCAGTGTGTGCTCTGTAAATACGCAATTTTTCACTTTGATGTCACCGCCTAAGATGGTGTCATCCCCGTGCGGTCTGTACCCCTCTAGCTACGCCACTGAATGCACTTTTCTGGTCTACCACACCTCAGGACTGGGGAGGTACTTTTACCACTGGATAAGAACCACTGTTCTAGTGAAGTGTTTTTGACACAGGTGCTGTAATTTGATATCCACGGGAGGTGACTCTATTAAGGGTTTGTAAAGGACAATAGTGGACACAGGGACTTTTTATAGAAAAAGGGGGGGGGGGTGGTGTAGAGATTTGTGATGTTATATTTTAGAGGGGGGGGGTCTAACTTTTTGTGACGATGGGGGGGGGGGGGGTCAAAAATCGGCAAAATTTGCGTGACGTCATTTATGGATGGCCCCTTTACTACACTCCAACACAGAAACTTAACTACATAAATGTCATAAACACGACTGTCTGTTTTAGCCAGAAATATCAGTCAGTGAGTTAATTACTAATTACTAAATTATCTGTCTTGCCATGGGCCTGAGGCTAAAAAAAATTAAAATATTTAATAGGCCTCCTCCTAACTCTACATTCTAACTAATTATATTAATATTAACAATATTTGTGATTAATTCTGAAAAAATAATCATTATGAAATGGATGAAATGAGTGTTAAAATTGGGCTTACCTCTTTTTTAGCTATCTCCTTTTCCTTCCGTTCTTTACGAAGCTGTTCAATTTGAGCTTTCTTTCTAGCTATTTCAGCTCGCCTGTCGGCCATGGTCAAATAATCACAAATATGTTATTTTGCAAGTTTCGATCCACTGCTCCAATAGATCTAATGTCTGCAGTTGATGTGAGTCACGGCATTTGCTCCGGGACTGCTAATTGTAATAAAGTTCACCCCTATTACCGAGATCTGAGATCAAACCGAGATAAATCCTACATGGTTATTGTACGTGCAATATGGGGCCATCCATAAATGACATCACGCAAATTTTGCCGATTTTCGACCCCCCCCCCACCGTCACAAATCGTCACAAAAAGTTAGACACCCCCTCAAATATAACGTCAAAAATATCTGCAACCCCCTCTAAAAAAATTCCCTCCGTCCACTGCACTGACTACAGTCCTTTATAAACCTTTAAGAAATTCACCATTCAAGGATATCAAATTACAGCAACAGTCTCAGAAACATTTCACTAGAACAGTGATTCTTAACCAGGGGTAAAAGTACATCCCCAGCCCTGAGGTGTGGAAAACTAGAAAATTGCATTTGCACTCATTGCTATCTGTTGCTTTTTGTTTTAAAAAACAGATTTTATGCATTTTGATTAGCAGCAGTAAATGTTTTCCTGTTCAATTTTGTTTGGGCATTAATAATACTTGTATTGGTAATTTTTTCCCTTGTTTGTAATAAGTGAATTAAAGAAATAAAACAACGACAACTAAATCATTTAATTATGGCTGCGACTATTCGCACCCGGGTATCAGAAGTGAGAGGTTGGGTTAAAAAAACTATTTAAAATATTATTGAAGGGTTTGTAAGACAAAATTTGCGAATAGCCACTTCGTTTAATTATTTTCATATTTTAAATTTTATAACAATATAATTTATACGGTTGGGGAGGGGGATGTTTAAAACGGAGTGGGCCTGCAGCGCTACAAAAGGTTAAGAATCCCTGCCCTCGAGCATTTCTAAGATCACACACTCCCCACTCCCCCCGTCAACCATTTTTTCCGTTCCATCCAACTTCCCCTGATTCTATGACTCCCATCTTCACATTTTCACATAAACTCTCTCAACTGTCAATGTCACTACGCCCATTTTCTCCTACTCAGTGTTGCCTGTAACTTGATCAGTGGCCATTTCTCGGACCTCGCATACCTGTACTAATTCTCTCAGTGATCGTTGATTAAATATAATATTTATAGTTGTTTTATAAAAGAATAATGTAAAAAATGTCTATGATTTAGGTTTATTATGTGCAGATTGTTAATATAATATTCCGCTTTTCATGTGACGTTACATTGCTTAAGGCCCCCCTCCCCCTCGTCACACATCGTCACAAAAATGTGACCCCCTCCCCCTAGACTCGTGACGTCATTTATGGATGACCCCTATATCTATATATAGATAATATATATACACTAGATAAAGCCCGCCAAACATTGGTGGCAGCAATGCGTGAACTTCCAATTTAAAGTTACTTGACAAAACATGACCTCAAGTAACACACATTTAAGAATCCCAATTTTCGCTACATCCCTCCCCCCCCCCCCCCCCCCAGTATACGTCACTGCACACTTTTTATTTCACACCCATGAACTATAATAAATATTTTGATTTCCCAACCCCTTTTAAACCGAATATTTTAACACCATACTTAAACTGAGACGATTTCATTTTCCGAAAAGAAAATATTACGCACCAAACGCACTTGCGTTATATAAAAAATATGATTTAGCTTAGTTATCGGGAATTATATTTTGCGCGCCACTGAACTCATTATTGAACCATTCTTGCTTTCAAACATAGACTATACAATTATCTGTAATATACTCTCTATACATCGCGTTTGTCGACCTCACTAACTAACACACATATTCTGGTGAGGGCCTGAGATTACTCTCTTAAGGCCCCGGCTAGTAAATTGGCAATCAACTCCATCTGCTGAGCTGTGCCATACAACATTTTCCTCACATAGGGTTCCCCCTCCGCCCTGGCCTCCCCCGGAAGCTCCAGTGAGGGACATTCGGTCAACAGATGCGCCAGCGTTTCCGGGACCAGGTTGCAATGCCGGCAGGTGGGATCCCGATTGTTGTCTAGACGCCAGAAATACGTGCCTATGGGGCAATGCTCGGTGCGCATTTGCGTCACTAAACTCTGCTGCTTTCTGCCTAACCCCCACCATGGGTCTTGTTTGCTAGGAGTTTGCATGTTGGAATAGACGCCTCTTGCGGTCGTATTGTCCGCCCACTGCCTGTACCACTTTTTCCTAAAATGGTCCGCCAGCCAGTTCTTTATTCCCAATCCAGTCATTGGTGTTTCTGGCTGAGGCTGGGTGGCCCCGGTCTTCGCAAGAGTGTCCGCTTTCTCGTTGCCACTGATGTTGACGTGGCCAGGGATCCATTGCACTGTCACCGTGCCTCCTAGTTCGCCGAGTTTGCATACGTCATTTAGGATGACGTCAACCATGTGAGTGCTACCCTGTCTCTTTCCCAAGATCTCGAGAGCAGATCTTGAGTCCGAGAACACGATCACGTCGAGCCCCGCAAGCTCGTTCTCTCTCAGTGTGTGATACACACTCTCCAGTGCCCTGTGTATAGCCTCAAGCTCCGCATCAAAGTTTGATGCTGTAGTCCCACAGGGTCCGGAGAGTTCTTGACTTTCTGGCCCCCCCGCTGGGTATAGTATGAGCGCACCATACCCAGCAGTGCTTTCTGTCGACCTCACTAAAGCTTTCGATCTTGTCAGCAGAAGCGGCCTCTTCCAGATCCTAAAATAAAATAGGCTGCCCTGCACGTCTGCTTAACATCATCGAGCAGTTCCACTATAATATGCAGGGCACAGTGTGCTATGACGGTGCCACCTCAGAAGCTTTTCCAGTAAGTAGTGGAGTAAAGCAAGGCTGCGTGCTAGCTCCTACTTTATTTGCAATCTTCTTCTCCATCTTACTCCAGTATGCCGTCAAGAACAACAGCGAGGGGATATACATCCACACTAGAGCTGACGGGAGATTATTCAACATTGCGCGCCTTAGAGCTAAGACCAAAATAAGAAAGGTCATGCTACGCGAGCTCTTATTTGCAGATGACGCCGCTTTAGTATCTCACTCAGCAGACGGCCTGCAGAGCCTTGTATCCAGTTTATCCGCTGCCCGCAAAGAGTTTGGCCTGATCATCAGCTTAAAGAAAACCAACATTATGGCACAGGACGCTGACTCTCTCCCCACTATCTCCATCGACGACTGCGACTTGGATGCTGTTGACAGGTTCACATATCTAGGGTCGAAAATTTCGAGCACACTCTCAATAGAGGATGAGATAAATGGTAGGATAGGGAAGGCCGAAATTGTCAGGGCGAGACTGAAGAAAAGAGTCTGGTCCAATGCCAAACTTACAACAAGAACTAAGCTGCAGGTATACCAGGCCTGCGTACTGAGTGCACTCCTCTATGGATGTGAGTCTTGTACCACATACACCAGGCACAAAAAAAGGCTCAATGGCTTCCACCTCAGATGCCTGCGCCGCATCCTTGACATCAAATGGCAAGAAAAAGTCCCCAACACGGATGTCTTGTCTCAAACAAATATGTGCAGCGTCCCAGCCATTTTAATCCAAAGACGCCTTCGTTGGCTTGGGCACGTCAAGCGAATGCAACCTGGCGGGGCATCGCGAAGGAAGGATCACTACGTTCCGAGGAGCTCTACAGGGCGGAAGCAGCTGTAAAGAGAGCGCAGAGAAAGGCTGGTCCACCGCATTCGTGTGTGGGGCATGCAAGAGAGACTTCCGCTCGAGGCTCGGTCTTACTAGCCACACCAAGAGCTGCAATCAGAAAAGATAAATCTATCGTCTCTCGTAGACGGAAAGATGCCATACCATACCATACCATACTCCCAATACAAAATTCGCTTATTAGATAGGAAGCAGACAGGATTTTTAGGAAGCAGCCACTGGTGATGATTAGCCGAACTTTAAAAGTTTAAAAGAAACTTCAATATGAAGCTTTATACCCAATTTTTCGGTATGATGGCCGGAACCATGGGCGCCCGCAGGTAGTGGCAAGGTGGGGCACTTGCCCCCCCCCCCCCCGGATTGATTGATTAAAAAAAAATTTAGAGAAAAAGAGACAAAAAATGTATTAAAGTAAAGAGAAAATAAAGAGAAAGTAACTAAGTTGATGCTGATTTCGTTTTACTGGGTAATTATTTTTATATTTTCTATAATAATTAGTTTTACAAAGTTTTATCCGGCTGTCAGGTATGCCTTACTAGTTTTGCTAACATTACAAGCAACAACATGTAATGTGGAGCGATCGTTCAGCACATTACGTCGTGTAAAACATGGCTTAGATCTACAATGTCAGATGAACGTCTTTCTCGGTTGTGCATGTTAAGCGTACACAGAGACTAAGTGAACTGCAACAAAAAAGACTGTATGGACACAATTGGAGATATGTTTGGTAGTGATAACAGACGACTCCAGTTCTTGTTTAAAGAATACATTTTATTTTAAATTTATGTTGTAATATTTTTTGTTATATACATATATTGTGTTAATAAAAATTTGTTGCTACAGTATGCCCTTCATTACTACAGTGTCCTATCGGTTCGTTCACCATACAAATACGCTACAGTAAATTAAAACTAAATTAAAACATTACTAAAAATATTTTGCCCCCCCCCCACCTAGAAATATAAAATATTTTGCCCCCCCCCCTAAAAAATTTTATGCGGGCGCCCATGGCCGGAACCTAGAGAAATTTTGACATCTTGTTTCAGAAACAATTAATCGTCGTTTGAAAAGTAGACATGTAATAGAAATAGTCAACGTTCATGTCGTGTGAAAGTCTAAGCTTTCACAAATGCTATTCCTCTATGATACTACTGTCTTATTTAAAACGTAGACAATTAATTATAAAAGAAGGTCAATCATGCCCACCAAGAGGTTGTTCCAATGGATGCTAATCACCAATAACCCTTTGAATAGAAGCCACAAAACAGTGTGTATTTTAAAATCTTAAAAATTTATTATAATAAATCATTTTGCTCGAATACGTGGGGAGAACAATTAATTGATAAATGAAGTATTTTCGGTAATATAAGCCCAAAGCAACTCCAAGACTAAGTAAACTTTTTTTTTAAATAAGGGAAATGAATTAAAACTTTTAAAACTATTCGCTCAAGAGTTGTTTTGTGTTACAAGTTCTGGTGTGCTTATCCACCACTCTGCCTCATTTACCTTACTTTACAAGATTTTGTTATTCGAGTGGATGTTGTCGTTGTTCGATCGATGTCAGCATTCTCAATGCATGATTTTCTGTGTCCACTTATCGATTACACCATTGTCACATGGACCATCCATCGTGATATTGATCCATAGGAACAAGGTTTGGGATAAACAATTTTACTGATAAACAAAATATTTTGCGGACATTTAAAAAAAATGTTGGAAATTAAAAAATCCATTTATTTTTTTTAAAATAGAAATTTAAATGTGTCATAAATACAGCAGGAATAAAACAAAAAAACAGCTATCACTATTTCATTTTAGCTGTTATTAGGTGTTTGGCGTGTAGCTATGGCTGTTTCAAAATTTAAATGTTTAATTTGATGTTAGGGTGTCGCGCAAAAATAAGTGATACAAGCTTGCACGTATTTTTAAATCCTTTATAATAACGTCACTTTTGTGTGTTTAGGGCAAAATATTCGGACGGCTTTTTGACCCACTTCCCGTCAACCTAGCGAGCCGAACTTGGCACATAGACTCTTTGCCGATGACAGCACACTCTTTCAAATTTTCAGTCCCACCCCAACCTCCAAAAATCAGGTTTTCATGTTTTTCAAAGGGGGGATGAAGGAAAGACAATGTCACTAACTTCATGAAATAAAATTCCCGATAACTGCGCTAAATGAATTCCTTAAACAAAAAATTTTCACAAATGCTTTTTGGTGCGTAATATTTTCTTTTGTTTTTCTGAAATAGTTGGTGAAATAAATTCTGCGGTGTAAAAGCAGGTGGGACATTAGAATATTATTATTTTAAAAAATATATAGAAAAATTCATTTAAACTTTGTTTTTAGGGGTTGTTTAATTAGTCACCAAAGGAACCAAAAAGTATGGCACACTAATACATTCCCACCACCTGGTCAAATGTTATTCGTGCTATCTGTATCCCCATCCCCCCTCCCCCAAAACAGAAACGTTACTTGGGTTCACAAGTTAGCCTTGAACTTGCAAAGTCTAAAAATTTTGTAACAATTGGTTATGCATTGTGTCGTGACCTTTTTTTCGTATAATCTTCATATTCCTTAAAATTTTTAACTGAAACAAAGCATCAGCTTCACAGGCTCTCCTAGATGCGTAAAACTCACGATATTTTACACGTTTTTTACACGATTTTATTTAATTTTTGTTCACTTACCCACCCCGTTGACGATACAACCATACCATAAGTCATGATGAGTAAATCAAAATAAAGACTTAATTATATATACAAAATAAAATAACATTTAAAAAAATACTTTTAAAGAACAACACATTTTTTCAAAAACAAAATTAAAAAAATAAATGTACTAAGTATAAAATAAATGTCCTCCGAAATTTCAGAGTTGTTACAGTCATATGACTAAAAAATGCATGTAGGTAGTTTCAACATTGGTAGTGCACTAGTATTAACTAGTAATTTTGTTGACTGCACTTGCTATCAGTTTAGTGAGGATTTTGTAGTCGACACTAAGTAGGGAGACTCCTATATAATCGGAGCAGTGCAGACTGGATTATTATTGCGTGTGTTTGTGTGTATTGGAGTTTTCAGTACAATGACCCAGTCAGTTTGAATTTTCTTTCTCTTACCAACTTCTGGTTTCTTGGTTATGTAGATAACCACGAAGATCGCAGCCCAGATTTTTTTAACGGTATTAAATTTGAGTTTCTGTTAAATAAGATAATCTCCGATGAATAAGTGCGTTGTCGATTTTATTTTATGTTAAACCATCCAGTGATATCAATTTTCCCGTTTTGAAATTGAAGGACTACTGTGCTCATGTATCATGGTCCTGGGCCTCGACATATGTCCTTTGAAGAGTCTCATATAAAGTTTTCTTCACGTTTCCATCTGTTAGATTCATTTAGGGCATGTTGTTTAATGTCCATACGTTAGTGCACAATGTTTAACATCACTTCTCTTAACCGCTTAAATCATAAAGTCGTTCGTTTACTGGCCTGCATGAATCCATTGCAACACCCCGCTGCATACACGATTCATAAGGTATATGTGTTGTTATCACTATATAATCTCTGGCCTGTTACACGATTCATAAGGTATAAGTGTTGTTATCACTATAGAATCTCTTACGTATATTTTACTCCTGGTTCGTCCTGCTCCATCTTCTTTATATTATAGTTATAGTATCGAAACAAAGGCTGTCACGCAACGAGCTTCATGCGTGACGTCTTAACTCCTGTAAATAGGTTGCTTTGTTCTTTAGGGTGGGAGCGACTATTATTCTGTGTTGTTATTGTTCGTGTTCCTCTGTCACTCAGCAACCTTCAGGCATAACGTCTGAACTCCTGTAAATAGGTTGAATGGTTTTCTTTGGAAAGAAGTTATTTGTTTAAATGTCACTGATTTTTCACATCTTTGTTCTGGGGCTGCAAATCACACAGGACTGGGTCATGGGCCCTCCTTTCACTTTGGGCATATGTGCACTTGTGTCTTTTCAGGAAGTTATTGCTATTTTCGTTATACTGCGACTGTTGTTTCGTAAAAGTCTTTGTTAAGAATGTACGACAGTATCTGCTCTGTAGGCGGGTTTTTATACAACGTCAACACTCTTCCGGGATCCGATAACTACCTCTCCTTTTCAGTGGGTTATTTCTTGACACAAACGGTTGAAGAAAGCAATGCACTCTCAGTACGATACAGGGCAGTAGATCTCGTTGCATTTTATAGAAAATGAGAAATTGGCTCTTCTTTTAACACTTGGACACACAGGGTATATTCTCAAAATACCCGGAACCGGTGTAAAAATAAAATTCACCCTGTTAAGCCCAGGTATTAATTATTACCATAATCTCAATATAGCTCAGTTTCTTTAGCTGATTTAGAAGATTTTTTTAATACCATATCAGCCCATTACAACTGATATGGCTCGATTCTCCGGCTCTGTGTAGAAAGTGCTTTATGTGAGATCAGCAGGTCCAAAAGAGGAAGTTAAAGAAATATATTTTTTGAGGGTATGCACATAGACGGAGTAGTGGTATTTCTTAGATAAAGGGCAACAATTCCATTTCTCTAAATTTTGTTGATGCTCTGTTCGTTCCATTGTTGCAACACTACGAACGGCATAACGATTAGCTATACTAATAGTTTGTTACAAAATTTACACACAAATTAAAGAGAACAAAATTCTTTAAAATTTATATTTGTATTTATTTACATCCTATTTCGTAGAAAACGTAGAAAATCATTTTAAAAAAGAGGTACAAAATACTTGTTGCTTATAAAAAAAACGAATATTAAGACATCACACACATAACAATTCATGCATGCATTCATATAAAACATATACAGTTAAAATATCTCATTGGTGTTGCATTATTCATTATTCTAATGCTACGTTGCTTTGACCCATTTTAGAAAATAAAAGATACAAGAGGCTAACGAAGCGATTTTAAGGACACCTTTCGTAACATATCACATACACAATTTGAATATGTACAATGTGGATTTTTAAAAAAGCCTTACAGGCAATAACAAAGTATTTACAATGAGTATAGCGTGTATTAAAAAGAAAAATACTGATGTATTTTCAATGAACACTAATGTTCTTACTGGAATGCCGTTTAAAATATTTACCCATTTTAAAAAAAAAAACAAAAAAAAAACAGAAATGTCAATGAGTCACAATTAAACATAGTGTATTAATGAGATGGAAGCTATGTTAAAAGTTTTTCAAATTTGTGTGTGTCTTAAATGACGCGTAAACGATATTTAATAAATATATATTGGGTGTTATTATTTAATTATTCAAAATCTGAATTCTTTTGAGCACAATTTCTAAGAAACTACTCTCATAACAGATATTCAGTTATGCAGTACTTTAAGTCTAATATCTTGCAAAAGTATCTTGCAGTAAATTATATGTGTCATATTATTTGGTTTGTAAATTGTGCTTATATATATCCTTCAAGTCAAGGAAAGAGAAAGCTGGTTGTCTTTCTACTTATATGACCAACCGATAAAAAGCTTTATTAATTCCTTTGTTCCTTTGTGTAATTGTGTTGTCCTAAATCCACTGTGTACTTATTATCGTTAAGCACTCATTATAGCGTTTTCTAAAAAAAATTAATCATAATTATTTTGTTAGTTAGACAGACCGACCCCTTATTCCATTGTAAATTGTTTAAAAAGTAACTTCACTAGTTAATATCGTAGGCCAGATGTTTTCCCTTGGTTAAGATCACAGTTGACATTGGCCGCCCAATCACAGACGGCGTCCCTCGAATTCCAGAGTGTTCCAGGTGAGCACTGAAGTTTGTAGGACACGCCCCAGCTACACATGTAGAACGAGTTGCAGTCTTTTGGATCGCTGTGGTAACCGAATAGCCCTGGGCACTTGAAGTCTGGGGGGACAATAAATATAATAATAAATGGATTGTATGAGTCTGTCGCAATTGTAACCAACATATTCTTCATGGCTCTAGCAGGAAGCCGGAGTGTAACTGTAACCCGTGATATAAATACAACTGTGAGTTCAATATTTCGGAAAGAAGGATAGAAAGAGAGCGTCCATTTTTAAAACTCATTTTTTGTTATACTTTATAGTATAAGGCGTTCATAAAGAAATTTGACGAAAATTTGATCGCGTGAACGGAAAAAATAAATTCGACCAAACTTCCGTTCGACCAAACTTCCGTTCGATCAAATTTCCACTCGATCAAACTTCCGTTGATCAATTTACCGTCGACGAAATTTCTTTCAAACAAATTTCCGGTAACCATATATATATGTATGCGTATAAATTGAGAATCGGCGTCTTAAAGAACTAAGGTTTGTGTAGCTACCATACATTTACCAAAGTTTCTCCTGCCTCCAGTCAAGTATGCTGCTTTGAATCGATTACAAAACTTACCTTAAAAAATAGTAATAACAATGCCATCAAAACGTGTATTAATCATTGCATGAAAAGCTGAGCTTACCTTCTGCTGGGACACTGCTTGGTACCATCTCAGCGTCGTCTCCCCCAGTTGCCGATTCCACCACAGGGGCGTCAATTATTGGATTAGCCGTCGTGGTCTCCACACGATTCACGCTCCATTTCTCTGATGCCCCGTCGATTACTTCGCTTGCTGCAAAGTTTCCAAAATATCTGCTGTCATCGGTCAACGTCGAAAATTTGTTCTTATTGACATTAACATTTGCAGCTTTCCTCAGTTTTCTGGAATGATCTTTGGCGAAGAAATCATCTCCAACAGCGTCCTGGTGTGATGATCGTCTACCACCTAAATAGCCGGACGTTTTACGATTGTTCAAGTCTTTGGCGTTTATATCGTGGGTGTTGTAACTGGCAAGATCAATGTGAGGCGGGAGTCCGAATGCGTGAATTATGGTTGGTGCATGGTTTTGCTCTTCCAGAACCCTACCGTAGTAGCCCTGGCTGAATCTATCACCCCACTGCTTGGCGTGGGCTTTCCTCATGGGCTCAAAATGCATACTACCCTGTTTGCCTCTGAGCAACTCGTTCAGCTTCGTGATCCCGAATCTGTATTTCTGTTTTTGAAAGCCATCGTTTACTCTTTGCTCCAAGTTTTTAACGTGTCCAGGCCACGGTCTTGCGTTCCATAGATAATCTTTCCCACTTGGTTGCATAAGATCGTCACGGTGCTTGTTATTAGAAGCAGGATATGCTTGGAATTTCGAGCTGTGCGTTATTTCTCTTTGGCGCTCAACTTTTTTCTTGCCAAGCTCTATGTTAAACGCCTTCCATGGATTGACAGTGACTTTATTGGCCTTATTCCGGTCGCCATCTTTCCTCCAGTTCGATATACCGGCCGAAAATGGACTGGATTCGGGTTTCATTCTGCTTCTAATACTGGGGTGGTAAGAAAACCGACCGGGCCCTTCCTCATTTATCATTCCGAGCTTGCTGTAAGATCTGTCGAACAGCTGTATTGGCAAAACGTCATCGGCATCAAAAGAACTGCTTCCTCTGGATTTCTCGGCTCTCTTCAACTCGTTTTCAATGGTTTTAGCCCAGTTTTTTCGACGGGCTACCGGGGTGACAGCAACGTAGGTCTCGTCGTTATCAGCATCGTTCATAACTGTCGTGCCACTGAAAACATTTTCTGATGAATCTGTGACAGAAGTAGAAGATTCATCTTCAAATGGTACTGCCGTAGTTTCTATTTTTATCGCCTCACTGACAGGATCTGAAGTCGTGTAGCTGGAATCTTCTAGAGGTATTTGATAACTGGCTGATGCTCGGCCCGTCTCAGAAAAATAAGAACTGTCATTTTTGTCGGGCGACTTATCTCCTTCCGTTGAGACGCTTTGATACATTATATTTCTGATATCTGCCGTATCCGCCAATGGCTGTGTATTAATTTCTGTAACGACCACTTTTGGACTTTCCTGAAAGGTTTGACTTTCTCGTGAATTAGCCATCAGTGAGTCGTCGGTGGTTAGATTGTTGACATTCGCGCGAGCGCCACCTGTGAACTGCGATTCGTTTAAACCTTTCTGTAACGATGCTTCAGGAGCTATGTTATTATCAAGCACCGTCTCACGTGTCAACTTGGATTCCGTCATGTTATTTTGTACAGGGCCTACTGCTTCCATATTAAAATGACTGTTATTTATTTGAATGGTGCGTCTTTCATTTAATAATAAATTATTGTTCAGCGTTTCGTGGAGTACTAGGGTGTTGTCAACAGAAGTCTCATTCTTTTCAAGATCGAAGTGGCCATCTTCATCATTTCTTTCACGGACAGTAACGTTATCTGAGTCAGATCTGTTTTGGTTAGCGTCGTTAAATCCCGTGTCAGTGAAAACATTGCGACGTACCGTTTCGTTCACGTGGAAAGCTTCTGACAGCGTCTGTGTTATGTTTTCCTGGGCGTATGTCTCATTTTGCAACTTGACTTGTTTTTCAATCTCGTTTTTATAATAAAAAAGTGAGTCATTCAGTGCACCAAGTTTGATATTTCCTGTTGTAAGGTTATTTTCTGTCCACCGTGTTTCACTCAGAAGACCCAGCTTTAAATTTTCAAAAATGGCTGACTCTTTGTTGTCAGAATAGTCTATGAGCGAGGCTGTGTTGATCCGTGCCAAAATATTAGCATCTTTGCCAGCGTTATCGAGATGATTTAGCCCTTGGTCTTCGATAGACGTTGGTGCTGTTTTGACTGCCTCTGTGTAAATTTTGGTCTCGTTAAACAGCGGTGAAAAGGAATGCTCCAGAATTTTGTTTGTTGAAACATTGTGTCTATCGGTAGTTGCATTTTCACGACCATAAATGTTTGTCTGATTGTATTGTTCATGTCGGTAACTAGATGACAATTGGCCGAGCGTGGAGCTTCTTGTCTTTTCCTCGTGTATTCGTTTCAGAGATTTCATGACCGGCTTACCAAGGAACGAGTTGTAAACTGACGATGAGATGCCTCTGTGGTTTCCCCTGACAATCGAGATAAAATCTTTCTCTGGTTGGGACAGCTGCGACGGCTGTTCTTTTCTCCAGCCTCTGACACCTTTCTCTGGGTCAGTGTTACCCGATGAGTCGGTGACACCCGAACCAAGGTCAGTGTACGTCTCTGGCGTTATTTCTTGGCTCTGATCAACATCAACCTGATATAGCAGGGGCGAGGTCGGCATCACCGGCTCGGGGTTGCGAGGCGTCTGGTAATGGACGACTATGTCGTCATTATTGTTTCTGATCTCTAGTGGCGATAAATGAGTGTCGAATGTTGCTGCTACTCTAGAAACGTGGAGTTCTTGCGGCTCGTGGAAGCTTTCGGTGATGTTTTTAGTTTTAGAGTGCTCACTACTGATTTCGGTAATATTGTTATCTTGATTGCCTTCGGTGGTGTCCAAATGAGAGCGCGAACCACTCTCTATAGTAATGTTAACTTGATAAGGTTCACTTCTGCCTGAGGTGATTCCATCATGCTGTAGTTTCTCACTGCTGGTCTCGTTACTATTCGCCATCTTGTGTATTTCTACGCCGTTTGTGGTAATGTTGTCAGACTGAAACTGCACTCCGCTCGAGCGGGTATCATTGGTAACTTTATAACCTTCCATGCTTCTTATATTAATATTTTCAGTTTCAATGTTGACACTGCTCACTGAGGTAACGTTGTCACTTTGGAGAATTACAGTGACGCGTTTGGTGATATCATTGTCCTCATGGGTTTCATCGCCCATAGCGCTCATCGATTCATTTCTGAAATGTTTTTCTTCCATACCGTGGTTTTTATTTCTTGGTGTAGTTTCAGTGACCGATTCGTTACTTGAAGATTCAGAAGCAACAAGATTGCTAAAATCCCCCAGCACTGTAGAATTTAAAGTCGAGCTGGGTGAAGACTCTTCGCTGTTGTTTAGATTGGCGGACAAAATCATGATCGGTTCAGGCCTCAGAGATTCTTCCTGTACACTTACTACGTCATGGGTTCTTTTATCGAGAATGAATGCTTTGTCTTCCGGCATCGAATCAAGTGGTGTCACATATTCAGGAATCGTGTTTCCAGTGCGGTCTGTGTTATACGATACGTTTATGTTAGTTAACCCAGTTGTGGTATTGAGGGATATCGATTGTCTTGAGACATTACTTAGATCAGAAGTATAGTAAGCTGGATTTGGTGAACTTAAATCTCCGTCTTGGAGTGAAACGGTTGTAGAATCATCAATGGAAGCAGACGTGACAGCTTCCTTGACCATCTTTGTATTATCACGTGACTCCGACAAGTCCCGTTCATATCCTGACACTGTGGGATTTACATAATATTCATATTTCGATTCCACGGCATTGCTGAGAACATTATATCCGCTTGTTGATGGCTGGGGTGAATCTTTGCCAATTCCATAACTAATTAAATTGTTCTCGATGTCTGCTATATTATCTGCTACTGTGGCTGGCATCTCAACACTTTTCAAACTTTTCGAAGCGTTGTCCTCTTTCTCGGCCCCGTGAATGATATGGTTTATTTCGTCTATATGAAAATAATTGTGTGCGTTATCGTCTGCCAAACTGGATACCTTTTGCAAGTTTTCAGACAAGTCATTTATCAAATTGGATTGGAAAACGTGGTTATCTTGGATAACGTCATTGGTTAGTTGGAATTCTTCGCTTGCGTTGCTCGTCATGCCAGTTTTCTTTGCATCGCTTTGATCGTCTTTAGCCGAAGCTGCGTTCACGTTCGGTCCGAAGAATTCATCTAAGTTTGAGATCGATTCGAAATTGAAATGTTCGAAAGGGGTAATGGGTTGGGTTTTATCGGTATTGTCCTGTGTTATCTCCCTTTGTTTTTTAATGGTTGAGTTACGACGACTTGATTGTGGCTCATCTGTTGTGCTGTTCTCAATTGATGATATAGTTTCATTAATCCTGCTAAAATTATCCTCTAGTGTAAGCTTGCTGGTTTTAATCTTCGGCCCCATTTCATCAGCTACAAAATACTGTTTCTGTAAGCTTTCCTGAGAAGCAGTTGGGAAAAATATCTGAGCGCCCGCATTAATTTTAGTAATACTATTTCCCACGGACGCGTTTGTCGTTTCGTGTAGTTCTTTCTTTTCATTTCCTAGACTCGCGGAATCTGTATCTTTAGATACGTTTAAATGTTGGCGACTGAACTGTTCTCCTTCCACGCTTCCAAAAACATTTGATTTCTCAGTAACAGGCATCATGGATGTGTGAAAGGAAATCTGTTGAGGAGTGGTTGTGCTTGATCGTTCACTACTGCGACTAGAGGAAGAACTTGGTCCTTGTTTATAACCATTCAAAAATCCGCTCGACGTGTTTTTATCCAAAGCGAATTCAAATAAATCTGATTGGTATTCAGTTCTGCTGGGCAGCATCTCCTCTTTTGGAAAGCGTCTCTTGATTTTCATGTCATATCCGGTTTTCCTGCGCCTGCCAGCTGAAAGCTTGTCAGTGTTGTAACTTTGTTTGGGCTCAGTTTTACTCTCTTCTCGTCTTCGCTTCGTTCTTGTCAACGACTCTTCACTGGTGGAATCGGCCTTCAGGAGCGACCTAGAGTACAAGTTATTTTTGGGACGCTCAATGCCTATAGATTTGACTCGGATTTGGTTTTGTCTGACATCCTCATTGCCAAGACTTCCAGTTTCTGTGTCTGAGTCTGCATTAAACGGTAAGCTCTTGCTCCTTGCGTTGACTTGTTTTACTAGATTTCCATGTGACGATATTGACTCAAGACCTGAATTTAAAATGTGTTTGCTAAGATCCCTGTTTGAAACTGTGTATTCTGAGAGTGAGCTGCGCCATTCGTCAGTGCCATTAGCTTTGGTATTACTTTCATCTGATTGGGGTGACCACGTTTTACTGATCGCACGTTTGCCCTGTTCTCGGTCTGCGAACTTTATATCATCTCCATCTGTATACATGTTATAATCTTTGTCGTTCATCTTATCCAGCAACGACATGTGATATCTGGCTACTGAAGTGTGTTTCAGACCGTGCTCTATGTGAGCGGGGTTTCTAGATTCCAGTTTCTTTCTGCCTGGGAGGGACATTCTTGGACTTGACCCCGGGAGTTCACCTTTAGTTTGTCCTATCGTGTTGAAGTATGATATGGCGACGGGGGCTGCTTTTGCATGCCCCGTCTCCACTGTTGGCAGCACGATCTCCATATTGACAGTGGTGGTATCGGCCGTCTTTCCCCGCTTACTTTTCGTGTCGTTTGCTATCACGTCACACAGAGTTGGGAGGTCGATCTCAGCAAGGAGCTGCAGCATCAGCTCGACTACAGCAGTTTTATCTGTTATCAGATTTTATTGAAATTATATCATTATACATTTATGAAGCAGTTTTAAAAGTTGGAGAGAAAAGTAGGTGGGTGAAAGATAACTTTGAAAATTGTTTTCTCATGCATATTACTGTCGCTAAATATTTATGTAGAACCAGTTTCATGATTTATAAAAAAAATAATTATCAATTAAAACTTGATATTTTTAAAAATTATTTATTCGATTTTTATTCTACGTATGACAAACATTGTGTTGATTATAACATTTTACATTTAAGCTGTTTGACAATCCACCAAGCACATGGTTCTTTCCTTTGTGTATTTCGATAATCCTATTTGGTATAGCCTACAGTTAACTATTAGTATGAGTAATGTAGATGAGGCAGTGGTTTTAAAAACACATTTACTTATAGCATCTTATATTGGCACCTGACTAACACACTCGGAAATTGTCCTTAATGTAGATATTTCATAACGTGGTTTTGTCGCCGTTAAGCCATGTTTGAACTCACTCAAATAACTTACAGTACTCGCACATTAGGTTTGTATATTATTTAAACAAATAAATGTTCAAGTCACCTTCTGCTGTTCCTGGTAAATTTTTTGTTAGCAGAGCTTGCAGGTACGTTAAATCCGTGTCTCCATTGCTCAAAGTTCCAATAGGAACGGCTGAGCTTGTCTCCAACCAACAGATCAGTAAGAGGAGGCACTGTCCAGGTACCCACATCTGAATAAATTATTACATTTTTTTTCAATACATTTTAATAAATTAATGATTACGTTTGTAAAAGAATGGCTTGTTTCCTTGTTTGGGTAGTTGACATATACCGGACACCATTGCATTGTTCTCCATTGGTCGCATAGCAGCTTAGTTTGAGTAGCCGACCGTTGTGTCAGATATAGGATTAATCCAACAAAGATGGATTAAGTAGCGAAACATTCTTAATGATAATGGGCACAACTGACAAAGTTGGGGCTTAGGGATGGGTCAAAGGATTTCATTTCTTTTACATTATCATTTTTAGTACCTCTATCCCCCCCCCCCCTTTTTTACCTGGAAGTGTAGTCTACCTATTTTCCCGGGGTGTTGTATTACGGGACTATTACTAAATGTTACTCTAATCACCAAGAACATCATAACTGTACTTGGAATAGGCCGAGATTTTTGAATGCATTAAATAAAAAGAAGCATTCTTACATCCCCACAGACAAAAAGCTTTCGTATCACTTGTTATCGCCAGTAAAGATGCAATCCAAAATATATATGTAAACGTATACGTTCTGGATCTTTCTCATTGAGCTGAGATAGTCGATTACACAGTGCGTGAACAATAGTAAAGTTAATTGCATTATTACGACATTAAAAATGTGTGTAATGGTATACATATATTATATATTTATTAACTTAAAGGCAAACAGCGTATATATTGAAGTAACAGAATGATTAAGCAAGTTAAATCCAAGGTGTTGTCTATGTGAAAACGTTTCAGACGTATTCGAATTGACGAGAAGAAAAAAAACCCACGAAAACCACATAGAGTTTTGAATACTAGATCATGCAGTTATACTAATTAAATGGGATCAAATCAGAATCTTCAAACCATATTTACAAATGTTATTTTAATGAACGTCTTAACATTATGTAATTTGAGGTTTCAGTAAAGACTTATACGTAATGAAAAACTTTAATTTAGTTTTGGTGTGACTTAAATTGTCTTCTGTGAGAATTTATCAACAAGAAATACACAATTCTGATAATAACGGTGAAATTCAATCTTACCTTCATGAATCCCATTCTCCAAAACTTGAAGATTTCAAGTTATTTAAATGTAAGCAGCAGATGCACGTCAATCCTTGGTAATTTGATTCCTTGAACTGAGATGTAGAAAGTAGCCGATGACAGTTCTGATATTATATTTTGAGATTCCTGTATCTCTGTATCGGTTTCAAGCAACTCACTGGTTAGTTATTCTCCGAAGTCTATTGACTTCAACGTCATCAGGAATGTAAAAATAATATGATAGATCTCAACGATGAAGATTTCTGTATAGACTTCCCAGCGCGAACAGTTGGTGTTAGAATATAACTAAACGTATAGTCGACACACGGGATATTGTAAATTGTACCTAGACAACGGTTGAATACATTGCACCCTGGACATAGACACTGCTGTGGAAAGCCTGTCGATGTTGAGCACAAAACAATGAATTCTTAGATGCTAGTCCTTTGGATGTCCGAAGGTTATCTGCCGGCTCTACTGAAAGCCCGGCTGTTTTATCCACGACAGAAGTCCAGAACGAACATAAAAAAACGAACCATCTAAACAAAACGTCTTTTCTCGCATCCCTGTCAACAAACGTTCCCCCACTCTTGTTGTACCGGCAGTCCTCCCTCTTTTCTTTAATTTCGTTTATTTGCTTCGTTTTGTTTTGCATACACCGCGGGGTCTTAAATAGTTTGGTGAAATATTTTGTTGGGGTAAAATTGCACACATTGTTCCCTCCCATCTTAGTCCTTGTTACCGTCCCCCGAGCAACAAAAACCAGAGTTCTCCTCCCCTCCCAACACCTCCAAATACAGGTGGCAAACAATGCTCCGTTATTGGAAAAGCGTTGGTTTTTTTGTGTGCCAAAGAAGGGACGCGTGTTTGTGCTTTGAGATTCCGGCAAACGTAGGGATTAAACAGTGCCTCACCCTTTGCAACCTTTGAAAGCTGAATCCGGCTGGCAGAAAACTGTCTCGGGAGCGCCATATTTAGACCCCGGAACAGTTTGGGTCCACATTGTTTTTGTTGTTTTTTTTCTATATACCGAAGGCTCGATCTGGTGCCCAGTGTTGTTGAATGGGAGCTAAGTTTATCGCGGAAGCAAGTGCGCGTCTTGTTGAGCTATTCTAAAATTGCCGACGGCAACAGAGGTCTTGGTTTAAGCATAGACAACGATGAGCGATTGTGGTGAAGTGGATATTCTCGCCCATGTCTAACAAACCGGTGTTGATAATTGAATAAAAACAAACGCCTAAAGATGATCAGCGGATCTAATTATAAACCACAATTTTGTTATCTGGCCACACCGAAAATGCGGGCTGAACATCGCTCCCGTTGTTCAATTAATCTTTTTTTTTTTAATGTTCGCTTTAGGGATTTCAGTTTACAAACGGGTTAATAATTTTGAGAAATTAAAAAAACATGATTTTTCTGGAACCATACATAAATTTCAGGATGTGACGTGATTAAATAGAGAGGTGTATTTTTAGATTTGTATCGTAACGTCATGCTCTATTATAATTACACCCCATATTTAAGAAAATAGAAACTTATTTGAAAGTGAGGCCAAAACACCCACTTGGTGTACAGACATCCGAAAGCTTACATGACAGGTGAGAGTGGTCTAGTGTCCCATACAATGATATTTAAAACTTCTGAGCCTTTTGCAAAACAATAGCCCAGAAATAACGCGAATGGATCCAGTGCTGAATTTGGGAATTTATGGCAAGGGGACATCGTGGCATTTATGCAACATTTACTTTTCGGAGACATGATAACTGTTTGTATCAAGGTAACCAATGTTATCGTATGTTAATGTGGCTCTTTAGCGACCTGAGTACGGTTCGGCCAGTCGGCCACAAATCGGTTTTGACTCCGAAAAACATGGTTCTTGACAGGTTCCCGGTTCTTGAAAAGAAATTTGGCTCTCAAAAATTGTGTAATCGTCCTGGAGCTGATTTATGGCTCTTTTGACTAATGAGTTTGCCGCCCACTGGCCTAGAGCTTGGCTTAATTTTAAAACTTCAACATAGAGCTATTTTTAGCCACCACAACGTGCACCCTTTTCCCGTGCTGTAAGTTGATACAGCTATTTTGCCTTTGTACTCAAATTTGTAATTGTATATAAATTTATTGATATAATTAAATTAAAATTTAGTATCACTAGCTTTGGTATCGTTTTCTTGACTTACTATTAGATCAGTATTTTGTTACGCATCGTTTCTTCTACGAGCCAACTATTAACACAGATTAAATATGCTAAACCATAACGGTACGTAACAGTGACCAATGTTGTCATATTTTAATGTTTGTATCAAGGTGACCAATGTTGTCATATTTTAATGTTTGTATCAAGGTGACCAATGTTGTCATATTTTAATGTTTGTATCAAGGTGACCAATTTTGTCATATGCTAATGTTTGTATCAAGGTGACCAATTATGTCATATTTTAATGTTTGTATCAAGGTGACCAATTTTGTCATATTTTAATGTTTGTATCAAGGTGACCAATGTTGTAATATGTTTATGTTTGAATTAAGGTGACCAATGTTGTCTTATTTTAATTTTTGTATCAAGGTGACCAACGTTGTCATATGTTTATGTTTGTATCAACAGGAGCAACGCTGTCACGTGTTACTGTCGGTATCAAGATTACCCATCTTGTCATGTTTTTTACTATTGGTAGAAAGGGATCATTCATAATCCCCAACATACGTTTTATATTATTACATATATCCATGGAAGTTGTCAGGGGGCACACTTGGACTTGGAAGAAATTGAAGACTTCATTAAACAATCCATCAAGGCATGAAGGACATAGGCAATTGTGCTTTTATTTCATTTTTTACATTGAATGTGGGCAATGTCAAGTTACCGGCGGTGATATATGTACTTACCTGTAGCTGATATATTTTCACAGATATCGGTAAAACGCATACATGGAGATTTAGATACAAGTACCTGGTGTGATATATCTAGAGTAAAGGATACCTAGGCTATAGTTCAGTGTACAATGCAGCGATTGCTGCTATAAGATAAACTCTGACAAAATTATAAAAATCACATAATTTCAAAGCCCATATATATGCCTTCGACTTATCCACGAGTCAGAGCATATTTTAAAACTGTTGGTCAAAAAACTGGCCTCGACTTATAGACGAGTTTACACGGTACACCAGATGTTAGTAATTAAAATGATTTCTGGAGGTAACATTTTGTGTGGGACTTTAATATGATGGGCTCTATCTAACACAAAAATTAGAAGACTGAATTTTCAGACGATATAGCCATACTATTTCAAAGACTACAAGACATTTAAGAGAAGATCACATTGCCATACTATCGTAAATACTACAAGACATGTAAGAGAAAATCACATTGCCATACTATCGCACATATTACAAGACATGTAAGAGAAGATCACGAAGCCATACTATCTCACAGAATACAAGTGTCCATTGGAGCAATTTTACCAAATTTGTGTACTGTAAGCTTCTTAAGCGACCAAGTCTCGCACTAGGAGGAACAGGGTGGGGAATGAAGACATCCTTGGTTTACTCCAGTTGTGACTTGAAATTTCTCGAACAGTCTACTGCTATGTACCACTTGGCTGGTAAAGTCATCATATTATTATTTTATTATTATTATTTGTTGTCTTATATAGCGTGGTACCCCAGCCTAGGGCTAGGCTCATATCTGCCACTGTGTACCACTTGACAGGTAAAGTCCTCATGTCTTCCGCAATGTACTACTTGACAGGTAAAGTCATCATGTCTGCCACTGTGTACCACTTGACAGGTAAAGTCATCATATATGCCACTATGTACCACTTGGCTGTTAAAGTCATCATATCTGCCACTGTGTACCACTTGAAAGGTAAAGTCGTCATATCTGCCACTGTGTACCACTTGACAGGTAAAGTCATCATATCTGCCACTGTGTACCACTTGACAGGTAAAGTCGTCATATCTGCCACTGTGTACCACTTGACAGGTAAAGTCATCATATCTGCCACTGTGTACCACTTGACAGGTAAAGTCGTCATATCTGCCACTGTGTACCACTTGACATGTAAAGTCATCATATCTGCCACTGTGTACCACTTGGCTGGTAAAGTCATCATATCTGCCACTGTGTACCCCTTCGACAGCTTCGCTCCTCCGAATACGGACATATTCTTTCTGTCCCCAAGACTCGCACAAAAACATACGGTGAAAGATTTTTTCTTACTTTGCCCACAAACAATGGAATTCTCTTCCACTACACATTCGCAATATATCAACCATCACAGCCTTCAAAACTGCACTCAAAACACATCTCTTTAAACTCTACTACCCCGACTGATTCCCCACATCTGACCGATAAACGATGCTGCTGGCCGCCGTCCATGGCTTGTCATGTAAAAGTTCTGGGGTGGATGGGGTGAATATGCATTAGTTTTTGTTTTGTCTTTATACAGCTGTTCTTTATTACATAAATGTATTTTACTTTATTGTCACGATTATGTCTCTTTTTCTAATATTTTTATGTACAGCGCTGTGAGCCCAGCCCTAGGCTGGGGTACCGCGCTATATAAGACAACTAATAATAATAATATTGTTCTATCGTTTTAGTTTTACTTGTCTTCTTCTTCTTATGCCTTTTTACCCCGTCTGGGGCATAGGCCGTCCACAAGAATTTTCCACTCATCCCGGTCCTGTGCTTTCCTTTCCAATTGCTTCCAGTTGTATCCCATATTTTGCGTGTCTGTCTCTAGTTCACGTCTCCATGTATTCTTAGGTCTTCCTCTCTTTCTTTTTCCCTGTGGATTCCATGTTAGACATTGTCTGGTGGTGCTATCTGGGGGTTTTCTCAGAGTATGCCCAATCCACCTCCATCTTTTCTTTATGATGTCTTCATCAACGGGCACCTGGTATGTCCTTTCTAATAGATCTTTGTTGGTGATGGTATTTGGCCATTTGATGTTAAGGATCTTTCTAAGGCATGTGTTTATGAATGTCTGCACTTTCTGTGTAATGCTCGCTGATGTTTTCCACGTTTCTGCTCCATAAAGTAGGACTGTTTTGACATTTGTATTAAAGATTCTGACTTTGGTTTGAAGTTTCAGCTGCTTCGACTCCCATATTTTCTTTAATAACACAAATGCTGATCTAGCTTTTCCAATTCTAGACCTCACGTCTGCGTCGGATCCGCCGTTTGTGTCTATGGTGCTGCCTAAGTAATTGAAGGACTCCACTTCTTCCAGTGCCTTTCCTTCCAGACAGATATGCTCTTGGTTGGATGAGTTCACCTTCATGATTTTCGTCTTGCTTTTATTTATATTAAGTCCGAGCTGTGATGAAAAGGTGGCTACATCTTTTGTTTTTTCCTGCATTTGTTGCTGGTTGTGGGACAGAAGTGCAATGTCATCTGCAAAGTCTAGGTCATTCAGTTGTTCCCAGAGTGTCCACTGTATCCCATTCCTTTTTTTGTCTGTGGATTTTTTCATTATCCAGTCAATGGCAAGGATGAATAGAAATGGGGACAAGAGGCATCCTTGTCTGACTCCTGTTTCGACTGTAAAGGCATCTGTGAGTCTACCTTCGTGGACCACCCTGCATGTCATTTCTTCATAAGAGCTCTGAATAATCCTGACTAATTTCCCTGGTACTCCATAGTGCCGAAGAAGTTTCCACAATGTTTGTCGGTCCAGGCTATCAAAGGCCTTTTCGTAGTCTATAAAATTTATGTATAAAGGGGAGTTCCATTCGATGGATTGTTCTACAATGATTCTCAGTGCTGCAATTTGATCTGTGCATGATCTGTTTTGGCGGAATCCAGCCTGTTGATCTCGTAGCTGCATGTCGACCTGGTCTTTCATTCTATTCAAAATAATTCTGTTAAAGACCTTTCCTGGTATGGACAGCAGTGTGATTCCTCTGTAATTTGCACAATTGCTGAGATCCCCTTTCTTTGGTATCTTGATGAGGTATCCTTCTTTCCAATCTTTTGGAACTCTCTCTTCTTCCCATATCTTTTCAAACAGAGGGTGCAGCATGTTGACTATTGTATTTATATCAGCTCTCATCATCTCTGCTGTGATGTTGTCCGGTCCCGGTGCTTTCCCTAATTTGAGCTGCTTGATGGCCAGAGCTATTTCTTCCCTATTTGGGGCGCTTTCTTCTATTTGTAAGTCTTCATTTGCTGGTTGTATGTCTGGTGTGTCTGTGGGTGGGGGTCTGTTTAATAGTTCTTTAAAGTATTCCACCCATCTTTTTTGTTGCTCTTTCCTTTCTGTTATTGATCTACCTTCTCTATCTTTGACAGGTCTCTCCGGCCTTTTGTATCGCCCTGACAGCTTTCTTGTTATATCGTAGAGCTCTCTCAGGTTGCCCTTCTTGGCTGCTTCTTCTGCTGTTGATGCTAGGCCATCTATGTAGGCATTCTTATCTTTTTTTATGCTGTTTTTTACTTTTTGGTTTGCTTCTTTATATTTCTCTTGCGCTTTTGTTTTCTCCGCCCTGGTGCGGCTGCTGTTAACTAAACTTTTCATTTCTTTTCTCTCTTTTATTTTTTGCAGTGTGTTGATTGAGAGCCAGTCTTTGTGTTTCCGTTTCACTGATCCTAAAACTTCTTGGCAAGTGGATGTTACAGACGACTTTATGTTTTGCCATTTATGTTCTACTTGGTCATCTTCTGTTTGGTCTTCCAGCACTTGGAACTTATTCCTTAAGGTAACACTGAATTCCTCTCTTTTCTGCTCATTTACCAAAAGTGCTACGTTGAATTTTGTTCGCTTTACAGTTGGCGGTTCCCAGTTCTTCTTCAACTTTAACTTTAGTCTTGCCCAAACAAGATGATGATCAGATGCGACATCTGCTCCTCGTTTTGCTCGTACATCTTGTAGAGACTTTCTAAATTTTTTGTTAATGCATATGTGGTCTATTTGGTTTTGCGTTTTGTTGTCCGGGGATACCCATGTTATCTTGTGGATGTTTTTATGTTGGAATTCGCTGCCTCCGATAACAAGCTCATGTGTTGCGCAGAAGTCTGCTAGTTTTTCTCCGTTCTCATTTCTCTCTCCTACACCATGGCGTCCCATGATTTCCTCATATCCACTGTTGTCGTTTCCGATCTTGGCGTTAAGGTCCCCCATTAAAATATTCAGGTCTCTATTTGGGAATTTTTCTATTATTGTTTGTAGTCTATTGTAGAATGTTTCTTTCTCGTCTTCTTTGCTGTCGTTGGTGGGTGCGTAACACTGTATTATGTTCATCTTTATTTTCTTTTTCTTGGTTCGGAATGTTGCTGTTATTATTCTTGGTCCATGGGCTTCCCATCCAATCAATGAATCCTGTGCCATCCTAGACAACATTAGAGCGACTCCTTGTGTGTGCGGAGCATTTTCCTCCTCATGCCCAGAGTATAGTAACATTTCTCCCGAGGCCAAAGTTATTTGTCCAGCTTGTATCCATCTTGTTTCACAGATGCCCAGCAGTGTAAGTTTGTAAGTTCTCATTTCTGCTGCCACCTGCGCTGCTTTCCCTGTTTCATACATGGTTCTGACATTCCACGTGCCTATGTTTGTTTCCTTAGAAAGGAGGGTCTTCGGCTTTGAGGCTTCCAGTATAGTCTGGGTTTGGCCACAAGGCTTCATAGCTCTTCTTGGAAAAGAAGAGCCCTCTCTTCTCAGGGCTGAAATTTGTTGGTTTTTTCTTGTTGACGTTTCTGTAGCAATTTGTTTTTACGGGTGAGGTAGCTGGCCTCACGCCAACCCTCCTCCTTTTGCACCCGGGCTTGGGACCGGCCTTGGCGGAGTTAGTTTTACTTGTAATAGCGTTAAACACTTAAAACGGGCCCCTTAATTATGCACTGCAAAGTAAAAAAAAAATCTTATAAAGTACCCCCAAAATTAAGCAATGGCTCATGCAAATAACCAAAATTTTGTGACCCTTGCGCCAAATATCCCAGGTACGCCCCTGTTTCTTAACTCTGGTGCATGTGACTTAAATTTTGTCGTAAATATTTTGTTCGGTTGAACAATAATGAATGCTGTAAAAGAATGGATGCCATCAACCAGATTAAAATTAAATGATGACAAGACTGAGGCAATTGTGTGTGGTTCAGACGTCAGTCTTCGGAAAGTTGCTATCACATAAATACAAGTTGGTGAATCAGAGATCACGTTGTCCTCCATTGTCCGAGACCTTGGTTTTTATATTGATAGTAAACTCAGTATGATTCCACATACCAGTTCTGTAGTCAGGGCATGCTTCTGTCATCTATAACGCGCCATTGGTCAGCTGCGTCCTAACTCAATAGAAGTACAGCAAATGCTGTAGCGGTAACTCTAATCCAGTCAAGGTTAGATTACTGTAACAGTTGTTTGTTCTGGTTCGGTACGTTGCTGCATCCATATACTGGCATATGTGCAACGGTTGGGGAAGCGATGTTGCCATTCTAACGGCTCCTAGCAGATGTCAGGGCAGCCTTGAAGCTTTCGATCGATGTCGAGTTCACGGCGGTATTGTCCAGGTTGTTCCAAGCGATTATGGTGCGTGGAAAGAATGATTGTTTATGTTGCACTGTGTTACTCCGAGGCACAGTGAAGCATTTGTTATTGTTCCGGGTGTAATTTCTCATGGGGTTGTCAGATGTTAAGTCAGTGTTTAGTGAGTGTTTGGCTCTAATTAATCGGCCTGGCTTCTGTGGGGTGAGATAATTGTTTGCTGGGATGGTCGGCATTAGCCCCCATGACCACTTTATATAAGAATGTTAGGCGGATCTTTTCTCGTCTGTCCTTGTGGGGTTTACCTCAGAACCAAATTCAGAGACTCCAGAAGGTACAAAATTCTGCAGCACGCATTGTATCGCGGATAAAGAAATCTGACCACATCACCCCAGTTCTACGAGATCTCCATTGGGTCCCTGTGAGTGAGCGCATTAACCACAAAATTCTGTCCTTGGCGTACAGCTGCATAGAAGGCTCTGCACCGGAATATCTGAAAGAACTGCTTTATAAACATGTAACCTTAAAGAACCTGCGGTCCTCAACTCGGTCCTTACTGAAAATTCCCAGTGTGGATGAACACAGAAAAAAGTCGTACGGAGTGCGCTCTTTTGAAGCGATAGCGCCAAAGTTATGGAATAGTTTACCTCAATCTTTGAGGAGTATTGAAAAGGATAGAAAATCATTTAGGAAACATTTAAAGACTTTTTTTTGTTTAAACAGATTTATGAAAAACCATAGCGCAGTGAGCATGCTAAAGTATCAATGATACCAGCGCTATAGACGTATCCAATAAATCAATCAAACCAAATATTGTATTTTACTACTCTCTTCGTCAATTAGACAGTAGGGAGAAAAATGAGTTATTTAAAACACGTTTATATTTAGGGGGACTTGTACGATTACATCATAATTGTCTATAAATTATAAACTAAAAATAAATTGAAAAAATTGCATATGGGAGTGTCGGATGGAAACCTCTCATTTCAAAGTACGTATGGGGTGTGCAAAAATGTATTGGAGCAACTAGGGAGAAGGGGGTATAAGAATTTATTATTTTATTATTTATTTTTTGCTTATACCTATACTTAACTTCAAACGTATACATTTTATTTTTTATTTATGGTTGCCCCTGCCCTACGCCACACCTAAAAGGCAAAGAATGGGAATAATTTATGGCCAATCTAAATTTAAAACCATTACATTAAATGAAGGACCTATTAGGCAAATATATATCAGATTCTTTTTTTTAAAAATCTAAATACTATGTATTTGTTTATTTCTGATGAATTTAAATTTAACTCCAAAATGGTGTAATTCGGGATCAGGACTTCCTGGTGAAAATGTACTTATTATACATGCATAAGTTTAGTTCAGAGGTCACAATGTAAAACACCTCAGTGACACACATACGAGCTGGAAGTAGGACGGACGTTGGGACGTCGGATTTTAAAGATTCGCCATGGAAATGGAGAGGAATTTGATGAATTGCCTGATACCAAATACTAATGAGGTATTCTCATATTCATTTTCAATATTACACGTTTGATCATGTTAAATACTATTTGATTTATTTTGACTTTGAATCTTTAAAAATGTCAAAGTTTAAGAGTAAGAGCCTCTCCTTGGGTTCACTTCAGCCAAGGGAGACATTTAGGTCAGTTTCACAATATTGTGTTCATTGATATTTTACTACCAATAATATCTGTTTTTGTTCAGATTTTAGGAAGTGGATAATTTTTTACGATTTTTTTTCAGCAAGTGTTTACATATTTATTAACTCTGTGTGTAAAACTTTCCCTTGATTTTAGAGATAAATGTTTAATAATCATTATGTTTTAAACCGGATGTTGACAAAAATAACTTTATTACCGATTCCTTTTGCAATTTGACGCATGCGCAAAAACCAGCTGTGACTACTATCAATTTCGCTGATTCACATTGTAGGAATAACGACAAAAGAACCTTCCGGAATAACGCATTTTATTTTCGGCTTATTTACATTGTTTTTATTGTGGGTTTACTCTCTCTTGTCTTAAACAAAAAGCAATAAATTTTGAGTGATTTTGTCATTAATCTAATGAGCTTCATTGTTGAGGAAGAATAGGCCTGCATTATTGTTGTTGTCACAAAATGCTAAGCCACAAGTGAAACAAAGAAGTAAAGAAGCATTTCTTGTGCGCAAGTGAAAACGTAAACACTCGGACCATGCTGTTAGCGATACATGATTGAAAAACGAAAAACACTAATAAAAGTGTTTGTTTCACCACGTACAAGACCTTGAAAGACCACTGGTCTCTGATACTATTGATACTGATACTCTGAAACACGTATTATTATTTAATTAGCCTAGGCCTAAAAAGGCAACAGCAACTGATGAAATATTTGGGCATGTGTCACAATTTAATATTCAATATTAACTCTATGTTTTTTCTACCGAATATCATAATTTACCATCTAGCTCAGTGTAGAGTGTAGGATTGTTTATCATTATCTCCACATTAGTGGAAGTGCTGTGATTTTTTTCACAAATTGTGACAACTAACAAGAAGCA